>JAFFSR010000203.1:0-122500 GCA_017163975.1 Anastatus disparis
TTTATGGTTTATGGGTTTATGGTTTATGAGTTTATAGTTTATGGGTTTATGGTTTATGGGTTTATGGTTTATGGGTTTATGGGTTTTTATGGTTTATGGGTTTATGGTTTATGAGGTTTATGTTTTGGGTTTATGGTTTTTATAGTTTATGGGTTTTTATATGGGTTTATGGTTTATGTTTATGGTTTATAGTTTATGGTTTATGGGTTTATGGTTTATAAGTTAATAGTTTATGGGTTCATAATTTATGGGTTTATGGTAATGGTATATAGATTCATGGTTTTGGTTTATGGGTTTATAGTTTATGGTTTATAAGTTTATGGTTTATGGTTTATGGTTTTATAGTTTATGGGTTTATGGTTTATGGGTTTATGGTTTATGGGTTTATAGTTTATGAGTTAATACTTTATGGGTTCATAATTTATGAGTTTATGGGTTTATGGTTAATGAGTTTTATGGTTTTATGGGTTTATGGTTTATGGTTTATGGTTTATGGTTTATGGGTTTATGGTTTATGGTTTTATGGGTTTATGAGTTGAGGTTTATGGGTTTATGGTTTATGGGTTGGTTATAGTTTATGGTTTATAAGTTAATACTTTATAGGTTCATAATCTATGGGTTTATAGGGTCTATGGTTTATGGGTTTATGGTTTTATGGGTTTTATGTTTATGGGTTTATGGTTTATGGTTTATGGTTTTATGGTTTATGGTTTATGGTTTAATAGTTTATGGGTTTATGGTTCATGGGTTTATGGATTATGAGTTTATGGTTTTGGGTTCATGGTTTATGAGTTAATACTTTATGGGTTTATAAGTTTATTGGTTTATAGGTCTATGGTTTATGGGTTTATGTTTATATGGGTTTTATGTTTATAGGTTTATGGTTTATGGGTTTTGTTTATGGTTTATGGTTTATGGGTTCTTATGGTTCATGAGTTTATGAGTTTTTGGTTAACGAGTTTACGGTTTATGGGCTCATGGTTTATGAATTTAGGGTTTATGGCTTTATGGTTCATAGGTTTATGGTTTGTGGGTTCATGGTTTTAGTTTTATGGTATATGAGTTTGTGGGTACATGGTTCATCGGATTATGGTTTATGGGTTTATGGTTTATAAGTTAATACTTTATGGGTTCATAATCTATGGTTTCATGGTTCTATGGTTTATGGGTTTATGGTTTATGGGTTTTATGTTTATGAGTTTATGGTCTATGGTTTATGGTTTATGTTTATGGGTTTATGTTTATGGGTTTATGGTTTATGGTTTATGGTATAGTTTATGGTTTATGGTTTATGAGTTTATGGTTTATGGGTTCATGGTTTATGAGTTACTACTTTATGGGTTCATAATTTATGTGTTTATGGGTGTATAGTTTATGATTTATGGTATATTGGTTTATGTTAATATTTTTGCTTCTAATTTATGGGTTTTATGGGTCTATGGTTCATGGGTTTATGGTTTATAGTTTTATGGGTTTATGGTTTATGGGTTTATGGTTTTGGGTTTATAGTTTGGGTTTATGGTTTATGGGTTTATGGTTTATGGGTTTATGGTTTATGGGTTTATGGTTTATGGGTTTATAGTTCATGGGTTTATGCTTTATGGGTTTATGGTTTCAGGTTTATGGTTTATGGGTTTAAGGTTTATGGGTTTATGGTTTATGGGTTTATGGTTTATGGGTTTATGGTTGATGGGTTTATGGTTTATGAGTTTATGGTTTATGAGTTTATGAGTTTTGGTTTATTAGTTTACGGTTTATGGGCTTATGGTTTATGGGTTTAGGGTTTATGGGTTTATAGTTTATGGGTTTATAGGTTTATGGTTTATGGGTTTATGGTTTATATTTTATGGTATATGAGTTTGTTAGGTTTATGGTTCATGAGATTATGGTTTATGGGTTTATGGTTTATAAGTTAATGCTTTATGGGTTCATAATCTATGGGTTTATAGGGCTATGGTTTATGGGTTTATGGTTTATGGGTTTTATGTTTATAGGTTTATGGTTTATGGTTTATGGTTTTATGGTTTATGGTTTATGGTTTATGATTGGTTTTGGGTTTATGGTTTATGGGTTTATGGTTTATGGGTTTATGGATTATGAGTTTATGGTTTATGGGTTTATGTATGGTTTATGGGTTTATGGTTTATAGGTTTATGGTTATGGGTTATTTATGGTTTATGGTTTATGTTTATGGTTTATGGTTTATGAGTTTACTGTTTATGGGCTTATGGTTTATGAATTTAGGGTTTATTGCTTCATGGGTTTATAGGTTTATGGTTTATGGTTTATGGGTTTATGGTTTATGGTTTATGGTTATTAGTTTGTTTTGGTTTATGTTTGGTTCATCGGTTTATGGTTTATGGGTTTATGGTTTATGAGTTAATACTTTATGGGTTTATAATCTATGGGTTTATGGGTCTATGGTTTATGGGTTTATGGTTTATGGGTTTTATGTTTATAGGTTTATGGTTTATGGGTTTATGGTTTATGGTTTATGGGTTTATGGTTTATGGGTTTATGGTTCATGGGTTTGTGGGTACATGGTTTATGGGTTTATGGTTTTATGGGTTTATGGGTTTATGGTTTATGGGTTTATAGCTTATGGGTTTATGGTTTATGGGTTTATGGTTTATAGGTTGAAACTTTATGGGTTTATAATTTATGCGTTTATGGGTCTATGGTTTATGGGTTTATGGTTGATGGGTTTATAGTTACATGGTTTATAGGTTATTGGTTTATGGTTTATAAGTTTATGGTTTATGGGTTTATAGTTTTATGAGTTTATGGTTTATGGGTTCATGGTTTATGGGTTTATGTGTTTATGGTTTATAGGTCTATGGTTTATGGGTTTATGGTTTATGGGTTTATGGTTTATGAGGTTTATGGTTTATGGGTTTAGGTTAGTTGGTTTATGGTTTATGGGTTTATGGTTTATGGTTTATGAGTTTTTGGTTCATGAGTTTACGGTTTATGGGTTTATGGTTTATGAGTTTAGGGTTTATGGCTTTATGGTTTATAGGTTTATGGTTTATGGGTTTATGGTTTATGGTTTTATGGTATATGGGTTTATGGGTACATGGTTTATCGGATTATGGTTTATGGGTTTATGGTTCATATGTTTATGGTTTATGAGTTAATACTTTATGAGTTCATAGTTTTATGGTTTATGGGTCTATGGTTCATGGGTTTATGGTTTATGGGTTTATGGGTTGATGGTTTATGGTTTATGGTTTATGGTTTATGGTTTATGAGTTTATGGTTTATGGTTTATGGTTTATGGTTAATACTTTATGGGTTCATAATTTATGGGTTTATGGGTCTATGGTTTATGGGTTTATGGTTTATGGTTTTATGGTTTATGAGTTAATGGTATATTGGTTTATGGACACATGGTTTATTTTATTATGGTTTATGGGTTTATGGTTTATGAGTTTATACTTTATAGGTTTATGATTTATAGGTTTATGGGTCTATGGTTTTATGGAGTTTATGGGTTTATGGTTTATGGTTTATGGTTTATGGTTTATGGGTTTATGGTTTATGGGTTTATGGTTTATGGGTTTATGATTTATGGGTTTATGGGTTTATGGGTTTATGGTTTATGGTTTTTATGGGTTTATAGTTGATGGTTTATGGTTTATGGTTTTATGGGTTTATGGTTTATGGATTTATGGGTTATGGTTTCTGGGTTTATGGTTTTATGGTTTTATGGTTTATGGGTTTCATAGCTGATAGGTTTATGGTTTATGGTTTATGGGTTTATAGGTTTATGGTTTATGTGTTTATGGTTTATGGTTTATGGTTTATGGGGTTCATGGTTTATGGGTTCATGGTTTATAGGTTCATGGTTTATGGTTTATGGGTTTATGGTTTATGGAGTTTATGGTTTATGAGTTTATGGTATATGGGTTTATGGTTTATGGTTTATGGTTTATGGGTTTATAGTTTATGAGTTTATACTTTATGGGTTCATAATTTATGAGTTTATGGGTTTATGGTTAATGAGTTTATGGTTTATGGGTTTATGTTTATGGTTTATGGTTTTATGGTTTATGGTTTTATAGTTTATGGGTTTATGGTTTATATGGTTTATGGTTTATGGTTTATGGGTTTATGGTTTTATGGTTTATATGTTTATATGGTTTATGAGTTTATGGGTTTATGGGCTTATGGTTTATGGGTTTATGGTTTATGGGTTTATGGTTTATGGGTTTATGGTTTATGGGTTTATGGTTTTATGGGTTTATGGGTCTATGGTTTATGGGTTTATGGTTTATGGGTTTATGGTTTATGGGTTTATGGTTTATAGGTTCATGGTTTATGGTTTTAATACTTTATGGGTTCATAATTTATGGGTTTATGGGTTTATGGTTTATGGGTTTCTGGTTTATGGGTTTTATGGTTTTGGGTTTATGGTTTATGGGTTTATGGTTTATGGGTTTATGGTTTATGGGTTTATGGTTTATGAGTTTATGGTTTATGGGTTTATGGGTTTATGGTTTATGAGTTTATGGTTTATGGGTTTATGGTTTATGGGTTTATGGTTTATGGGTTTATGGTTTATGGTTTTATGGTATATTGGTTTATGGGTACATGGTTCATCGGATTATGGTTTATGAGTTTATGGTTTATAAGTTAATACTTTATAGGTTCATAATCTATGGGTTTATGGGTCTATGGTTTATGGGTTTATGGTTTATTGGTTATATGTTTATAGGTTTATGGTTTATGGGTTTATGGTTTATGGTTTATGGGTTAATGGTTTATGGGTTTATGGTTCATGGGTTTATGGTTTATGAGTTTAGCGTTTATGGGTTCATGGTTCATAAGTTAATATGTTATGGGTTCATAGTTTATGTGGTTTCTGGGTTATGGTTTATGGGTTTATGGTTTATGGGTTCATAGTTTTATGGTTTATGAGTTTATGGTTTATGGGTTTATGGGTTTATGGTTTATGGTCTATGGTTTTTGGTTTATGGTTTATGAATTCATGGTTTATGGGTTTATGGTTTATGGTTTATGGTTTATGGGTTGTTTATAGTTTACGGTTTATGGTTTATGGGTTTATGGTTTTATGGTTTATGGTTTATGGTTTATGGTTTATGGGTTTATGGTTCATGGGTTTATAGTTTATGGGTTTATGGTTTATGGTTTATGGGTTTATGGTTCATGGGTTTATGGGTTTATGGTTTATGGGTTTATAGTTTATGGGTTTATGGTTCATGGGTTTATGTTTTAAGGGTTATGGTTTATGGGTTTATGTTTATAGTTTATAGGTTTATGGTTTATGAGTTAATACTTTATGGGTTTATAATTTATGGTTTATGGGTTTATAGTTTATGGATTTATGGTTTATGGGTTTCTGGTTTATGGTTCATGGTTTATGGGTTTATGGGTTATTGGTTTATGGTTTATGAGTTTATGGTATATGGGTTTATGGTTTTATGGTTTATGGTTTATGGGTTTATGGTTTATAAGTTAATACTTTATGGGTTCATAATTTATGAGTTTATATGGTTTATGGTTTATGGGTTTATGGTTTATGGGTTTATGAGTTTATGGTTTTATGGTTTATGGTTTATGGTTTATGGGTTTATGGTTTATGGTTTATGGTTTATGGTATATGGGTTTATGGTTTATGGGTTTATGGTTTATGGGTTTATGGTTTATGGGTTTATAAGTTTATGGTTTATGGGTTTATGGTTTATGGTTTATGGTTTATGGTTTATGGTTTTAGGGTTTATGGTTTATGAGTTTATTTTATGGGTTTATAGGTTTATGGTTTATGGTTAATGCTTTATGGGTTCATAGTTTATGGGTTTATGGTTTATGGTTTATGGGTTTATGGTTTATGGGTTTCTGGTTTTATGGTTTTATGGTTTATGGGTTTATGGTTTATCAGTTTATAGGTTATTGTTTTATGGTTTATGGGTTTATGGTTTATGGGTTTATGGTTTATGGTTTATGGGTTTATGGTTTAGGTGAGTTTTATGTTTATAGGTTTATGGTTTATGGGTTTATGGTTTATGGTTTATGGTTTTATGGTTTGGGTTTATGGTTTATGGTTTATGGTTTATGGGTTTATGGTTTATGGGTTTATGGTTTATGGTTTTATGATTTATGGGTTTATGGGTCATGGTTTATCGGATTATGATTTATGGGTTTATGGTTTATGGTTTATAGTTTATATGGTTTTATGGGTTTTATGGTTTATGGTTTATAGGTTTATGGTTTTATGGTTTATGGTTTATATGGTTTATGGGTTTATGGTTTATGGGTTTATATGGTTTATGGGATTATGGTTTATGGGTTTATGGTTTATGGGTTTTATGGTTTATAGTTTATGATTAATGGGTTTATGGTATATGGTTCATAGATTCCTGGTTAATGGTCTATGGTTTATGAGTTTATAGTTTATGGTTTTGAGTTTATGGTTTATTAGTTTATTTGTAATGGGTTTATGATTTATGGGTTTAATTTATGGTTTATTTGTTTATGGTTGATGGTTCATGTATGGTTTATGGTTTATGGTTTTATGGTTTATGGTTTTAGTTTATGGTTTATGGGTTTATGGTTTATGGTTTATGGGTTTATGGTTTATGGTTATAATTTATGGTTTATGGGTTTTGTAGGCTTATGGTATACAGGTTTATGGTTTATGGTATATAGTTTATGGGTTTGAGTTTCTGATTTATAAGTTTATGGTTTATGGGTTTATGGTTTATGGTTTATGGTTTATAGTTTATTGGTTTATGGTTTATGGATTAATTGTTTATGGTTTATGGATTTATGGTTTATTTCTTTATGGTTTATGGGTTTATGGTTTATGGGTTTATAGGTTTATGGTTCATGAGTTTATGATTTATTGGTTTATTGTTTATGGATAGATGGTTCACGGGTTTATGGTTTTGGTTTATGTTTTTGGGTTTATAGGTTTATGGTTTATGGTTTATGGTTTATGGTTTATAGGTTTATGGTTTATGGGTTTATGGGATTTGGATTACGAGTTATGGTTTATGGGTTTATGGTTTATGGTTTATGGTTTATGGTTTATGGCTTATGATTTATGGTCTATGGGTTTATGGTTTTTATGGTTTATGGTTTATAGTTTATGGTTTATGGTTTATGGTTTATAGTTTATGGTTTATGGTTTTGGGTTTATGGGTTTTGGTTTATGGGTTTATGGTTCATGGGTTTATGGTTTATGGTTTATGGTTTATGGTTTATGGTTTATGGGTTTATGGTTTATGGTTTATGGGTTTTATGTTTATGGGTTTATGGTTTATGGGTTTATGGTTTATGGGTTTATGGTTTATGGGTCTATGGTTTTTGTTATGGTTTGCGGTTTATGGTTTATGGGTTTATGGTTTATGGGTTTATAGTTTATGGGTTTATGGTTTATGGTTTATGGTTTATGGTTTATGGGTTTATGGTTTATGGTTTATGGGTTTATGGTTTATGGTTTATGGTTTATGAGTTAATGGTTTATGGGTTTATAGTTTATGGGTTTATGGTTTATGGTTTATGGGTTTATGGTTTATGTTTTATGGGTTTATGGTTTATGGGTTTATGGTTTATGGGTTTATGGTTTATGGGTTTATGGTTTATGGGTTTATGGTTTATGGGTTTATGGTTTATGGTTTATGAGTTTATAGTTATGGTTTATGGTTATAAGTTTATGAGTTTATGGGTTTATGGTTTATGAGTTTGTGGTTTATGGGTTTAAGGTTTATGGGTTTATAGTTTATGGGTTTATGGTATATGGGTTTATGGTTTATGGGTTTATGGTTTATGGGTTTATGGTTTATGGGCTTATGGTTTATGAGTTATTACTTTATGGGTTTATAATTTATAAGTTTATAGGTTTATGGTTTATGGGTTTGTGGCTTATGGGTTTATGGTTTATGGGTTTATGGTTTATGTGTTTATGGTTTATGGGTTTATGGTTAATGGGTTTATGGTTCATGGGCTCATGGTTTATGGTTCTATGGCTTATTGATTTATGGTTTATGGGTTTATGGTTTATGGTTTTATGATATATGGGTTTACGGGTACATGGTTTATCGGATTATGGTTTTTGGGTTTATGGTTTATGAGTTAATACTTAATGGATTCATAATTTATGGGTTTATGGGTCTATGGTTTATGGGTTTATGGTTTATAAGTTTATAGTCTATGGGTTTATGGTTTATAGTTTATGGTTTATGGGTTTATGGTTTATAGGTTTATGGTTTATGGGTTTATGGTTTATGGGCTTATGGTTCATAGGTTTATAGTTTATGGGTGTAAGGTTTATGGGTTTATGGTTTATGTGTTTATGGTTTATGGGTTTATGGTTAATGGGTTTATGGTTCATGGGCTCATGGTTTATGGTTCTATGGCTTATTGATTTATGGTTTATGGGTTTATGGTTTATGGGTTTATGGTTTATGGTTTTATGATATATGGGTTTACGGGTACATGGTTTATCGGATTATGGTTTTTGGGTTTATGGTTTATGAGTTAATACTTAATGGATTCATAATTTATGGGTTTATGGGTCTATGGTTTATGGGTTTATGGTTTATTAGTTTATGGTCTATGGGTCTATGGTTTATAGTTTATGGTTTATGGGTTTATGGTTTATAGGTTTATGGTTTATGGGTTTATGGTTTATGGGCTTATGGTTTATGGTTTATGGTTTATAGTTTATAAGGTTTATGGGTTTATGGTTTATGGGTTCATGGGTTTATGGTTTATGGGTTTATGGTTTATGGGTTTATGGTTTATGGGTTTTATAGTTTATGGGTTTATGGTTTAATATGGTTTATGGTTTATAGTTTCATGGTTTATGGGTTTATAATTTATAAGCTAATACTTTATGGGTTCATAATTTATGGGTTAATGGGTCAATAGTATATAGGTTCATGGTTT
The DNA here is from genome assembly GCA_017163975.1 of Anastatus disparis. Lineage (NCBI taxonomy): Eukaryota > Metazoa > Arthropoda > Insecta > Hymenoptera > Eupelmidae > Anastatus > Anastatus disparis. Next base: position 8,914 of record JAFFSR010000203.1, read on the forward strand.
ATGGGTTTATGGTTTATGGTTTTATAGGTTTATGGTTTATGGGTTTATGGTTTATTGGTTTATGGTTTATGGGTTTATAGTTTATGAGTTAATACTTTAAGGGTTCATAATTTATGAGTTTATGGGTTTATGGTTTATGAGTTTTTGGTTTATGGGTTTATGGTTTATGGGTTTATGGTATATGAGTTTGTGGGTACATGGTTCATCGGATTATGGTTTATGGGTTTATGGTTTATAAGTTAATACTTTATAGGTTCATAATCTATGGGTTTATAGGGCTATGGTTTATGGGTTTATGGTTTATGGGTTTTATGTTTATAGGTTTATGGTTTATGGGTTTATGGTTTATGGTTTATGGGTTAATAGTTTATGGGTTTATGGTTCATGGGTTTATGGATTATGAGTTTATGGTTTATGGGTTCATGGTTTATGAGTTAATACTTTATGGGTTTATAATTTATGGGTTCATAGGTCTATGGTTTATGGGTTTATGGTTTATGGGTTTTATGTTTATAGGTTTATGGTTTATGGGTTTATGGTTTATGGTTTATGGGTTTATGGTTTATGAGTTTATGAGTTTTTAGTTAACGAGTTTACGGTTTATGGGCTCATGGTTTATGAATTTAGGGTTTATGGCTTTATGGTTTATAGGTTTATGGTTTGTGGGTTTATGGTTTATGGTTTTATGGTATATGAGTTTGTGGGTACATGGTTCATCGGATTATGGTTTATGGGTTTATGGTTTATAAGTTAATACTTTATGGGTTCATAATCTATGGGTTTATGGGTCTATGGGTTTATGGTTTATGGTTTTGGTTTATGGGTTTATTGTTTATAGGTTTATGGTTTATGGATTTTATGGTTTATGGTTTATGGGTTAATGGTTTATGGGTTGATGGTTCATGGGTTTATGGTTTATGAGTTTATGGTTTATGGGTTCATGGTTTATGAGTTAATACTTTATGGGTTCATAACTTATGTGTTTATGGGTCTATGGTTTATGATTTTATGGTATATTGGTTTATGAGTTAATATTTTATAGGTTCATAATTTATGGGTTTATGGGTCTATGGTTTATGGGTTTATGGTTTATGGGTTTATGGGTTTATGGTTTATGGGTTTATGCGTTTATAGCTAATGGGTTTATGATTTATGGGTTTATGGGTTTTTGGTTTATGGGTTTATGGTTTTTATGGGTTTATAGTTCATGGGTTTATGCTTCATGGGTTTATGGTTCATGTGTTTATGGTTTATAGGTTTATGGTTTATGGGTTTATGGTTTATGGGCTTATGGTTCATAGGTTTATAGTTTATGGGTGTAAGGTTTATGGGTTTATGGTTTATGGGTTCATGGGTTTATGGTTTATGGGTTTATGGTTTATGGGTTTATGGTTTATGGGTTTATAGTTTATGGGTTTATGGTTAATATGTTTATGGTTTATAGTTTCATGGTTTATGGGTTTATAATTTATAAGCTAATACTTTATGGGTTCATAATTTATGGGTTAATAGGTCAATGGTATATAGATTCATGGTTTATGGGTTTATAGTTTATGGTTTTATAAGTTTATGGTTTATGGGTTTATGGTTTATGGGTTTATGGTTTATGGGTTTATGGTTTATGGGTTTATAGTTTATGAGTTAATACTTTAAGGGTTCATAATTTATGAGTTTATGGGTTTATGGTTAATGAGTTTTGGGTTTATGGGTTTATGGTTTATGGTTTTATGGTATATGAGTTTGTGGGTACATGGTTCATCGGATTATGGTTTATGGGTTTATAGTTTATAAGTTAATACTTAATAGGTTCATAATCTATGGGTTTATAGGGCTATGGTTTATGGGTTTATGGTTTATGGGTTTTATGTTTATAGGTTTATGGTTTATGGGTTTATGGTTTATGGTTTATGGGTTAATAGTTTATGGGTTTATGGTTCATGGGTTTATGGATTATGAGTTTATGGTTCATGGGTTCATGGTTTATGAGTTAATACTTTATGGGTTTATAATATATTGGTTTATAGGTCTATGGTTTATGGGTTTATGTTATATGGGTTTTATGTTTATAGGTTTATGGTTTATGGGTTTATGGTTTATGGTTTATGGGTTCATGGTTCATGAGTTTATGAGTCTTTAGTTAACGAGTTTACGGTTTATGGGCTCATGGTTTATGAATTTAGGGTTTATGGCTTTATGGTTCATAGGTTTATGGTTTGTGGGTTCATGGTTTTAGTTTTATGGTATATGAGTTTGTGGGTACATGGTTCATCGGATTATGGTTTATGGGTTTATGGTTTATAAGTTAATACTTTATGGGTTCATAAACTATGGGTTTATGGGTTTATGGTTTATGGGTTTATGGTTTATGGGTTTTATGTTTATAGGTTTATGGTCTATGGATGTTATGTTTTATGGTTTATGGGTTAATGGTTTATGGGTTTATGGTTCATGGGTTTATGGTTTATGAGTTTATGGTTGATGGGTTCATGGTTTATGAGTTACTACTTTATGGGTTCATAATTTATGTGTTTATGGGTGTATGGTTTATGATTTCATGGTATATTGGTTTATGAATTAATATTTTATAGCTTCATAATTTATGGGTTTATGGGTCTATGGTTCATGGGTTATGGTTTATGGGTTTATGGGCTTATGGTTTATGGGTTTATGCGTTTATAGCTAATGGGTTTATGGTTTATGGGTTTATGGTTTATGGGTTTTTGGTTTATGGGTTTATGGTTTATGGGTTTATAGTTCATGGGTTTATGCTTCATGGGTTTATGGTTCATGTGTTTATGGTTTATGGGTTTATGGTTTATGGGTTTATGATTTATGGGTTTATGGTTAATGGGTTTATGGTTTATGGGTTTATGGTTTATGAGTTTATGGTTTATGAGTTTATGAGTTTTTGGTTTATTAGTTTACGGTTTATGGGCTTATGGTTTATAAGTTTAGGGTTTATGGCTTTACGGTTCATAGGTTTATGATTTATGGGTTTATGGTTTATGATTTTATGGTATATGAGTTTGTGGGTACATGGTTCATCAGATTATGGTTTATGGGTTTATGGTTTATAAGTTAATACTTTATAGGTTCATAATCTATGGGTTTATAGGGCTATGGTTTATGGGTTTATGGTTTATGGGTTTTATGTTTATAGGTTTATGGTTTATGGGTTTATGGTTTATGGTTTATGGATTAATAGTTTATGGGTTTATGGTTCATGGGTTTATGGATTATGAGTTTATGGTTTATGGGTCTATGGTTTATGGGTCTTATGTTTATAGGTTTATGGTTTATGGGTTTATGGTTTATGAGTTTATGAGTTTTTGGTTTACGAGTTTACGGTTTATGGGCTTATGGTTTATGAATTTAGGGTTTATTGCTTCATGGTTTATAGGTTTATGGTTTATGGGTTTATGGTTTATGGTTATATGGTATATGAGTTTGTGGGTACATGGTTCATCGGATTATGGTTTATGGGTTTATGGTTTATAAGTTAATACTTTATGGGTTTATAATCTATGGGTTTATGGGTCTATGGTTTATGGGTTTATGGTTTATGGGTTTTATGTTTATAGGTTTATGGTTTATGGGTCTATGGTTTATGGTTTATGGGTTAATGGTTTATGGGTTTATGGTTCATGGGTCTATGGTTTATGGGTTTATGGTTTATGGGTTATGGGTTTATGGTTTATGGGTTTATAACTTATGGGTTTATGGTTTATGGGTTTATGGTTTATAAGTTGAAACTTTATGGGTTTATAATATATGCGTTTATGGGTCTATGGTTTATGGGTTTATGGTTGATGGGTTTATAATACATGGGTTTATAGGTTATTGGTTTATGGTTTATAAGTTTATGGAATATGGGTTTATAGTTTATGGGTTTATGGTTTATGGGTTCATGGTTTATGGGTTTATGTGTTTATGGTTTATAGGTCTATGGTTTATGGGTTTATACTTTATGGGTTTATGGTTTACAGGTTTATAATTTATGGGTTTAAGGTTAGTTGGTTTATGGTTTATGGGTTTATGGTTTATGGGATTATGAGTTTTTGGTTCATGAGTTTACGGTTTATGGGTTTAGGGTTTATGAGTTTAGGGTTTATGGCTTTATGGTTTATAGGTTTATGGTTTATGGGTTTATGGTTTATAGTTTTATCGTATATGGGTTTATAGGTACATGGTTTATCGGATTATGGTTTATGGGTTTATGGTTCATATGTTTATGGTTTATGAGTTAATACTTTACGAGTTCATAATTTATGGGTTTATGGGTCTATGGTTCATGTGTTTATGGTTATGGTTTATGGGTTGATGGTTTATGGGTTTATGGTTCAAGGGTTTATGGTTTATGTGTTTATGGTTTATGGATTCATGGTTTATGAGTTAATACTTTATGGGTTCATAATTTATGGGTTTATGGGTCTATGGTTTATGGGTTTATGGTTTATGGGTTTATAATTTATGAGTTAATGGTATATTGGTTTATGGACACATGGTTTATTGGATTATGGTTTATGAGTTTATGGTTTATGAGTTAATACTTTATAGGTTTATAATTTATAGGTTTATGGGTCTATGGTTTATGGGTTTATGGTTTACGGGTTTATGGGTTTATGGTTTATGGTTTATGGGTTTATGGATTATGGGTTTATGGTTTATGGGTTTATGATTCATGGGTTTATGGTTTATAGGTTTATGGTTTATGGGATTATAGTTGATGGGTTTATGATTTATGGTGTATGGGTTTATGGATTATGGATTTATGGGTTCGTGGTTTCTGGGTTTATGGTTTATAGGTTTACGGTTCATGGGTTCATAGCTGATAGGTTTATGGTTTATGGGTTTACGGTTTATAGGTTTATGGTTTATGTGTCAATGGTTTATGGATTTATGGTTTATGGGTTCATGGTTTATGGGTTCGTGGGTTCATGGTTCATGGGTTTATGGTTTATGGGTTTATGGGTTATTGGACTTTGGTTTATGAGTTTATGGTATATGGGTTTATGGTTTATGGGTTATGGTTTATGGGTTTATAGTTCATAAGTTAATACTTTATGGGTTCATAATTTATGGGTTTATGGGTCTATGGTTTATGGGTTTATAGTTTATGGGTTTATAATTTATGGGTTTATGGTTTATGGGTTTATGGTTTATGGGTTTATGGTTTATATTTTTATGGTTTATGAGTTTATGGTATATGGGTTTATGGTTTATGGGTTTATGGTTTATGGGTTTATGGTTTATGGGTTAATAATTTATGGGTTTATGGTTTATGGGTTTATGGTTTATGGGTTTATGGTTTATATTTTTATGGTTTATGAGTTTATGGTATATGGGTTTATGGTTTATGGGTTTATGGTTTATGGGTTTATGGTTTATGGTTTATGGGTTAATGGGTTTATAATTTATGGGTGTATGGGTCTATGGTTTATGGATTTATGGTTTATGGGTTTATGGTTTATGAATTTAGGGTTTATGGCTTTATGGTTTATGAATTAATAATTTATGGGTTCATAATTTATGGGTTTATGGGTTTATGGTTTATGGGTTTCTGGTTTATGGGTTTATGGTTTATGGGTTTATGGTTTATGGGTTTATGGTTTATGGGTTTATGGTTTATGGGTTCATGGTTTATGAGTTAATACTTTATGGGTTCATAATTTATGGGTTTATGGGTCTATGGTTTATGGCTTTATAGTTTATGGGTTTATAATTTATGATTTTATGGTATATTGGTTTATGGACACATGGTTTATCGGATTATGGTTTATGAGTTTATGGTTTATGAGTTAATACTTTATAGGTTCATAATTCATAGGTTTATGGGTCTATGGTTTATGGGTTTATGGTTTATTGGTTTATGGGTTTATGGTTTATGGTTTATGGGTTTATGGTTTATGGGTTTATGATTTATGGGTTTATGGTTTATAGGGTCATGGTTTATGGGTTTATAGTTTATGGGTTTATGGTTTATGGTTTATGGGTTTATGGATTATGGATTTATGGGTTTGTGGTTTCTGGGTTTATGGTTTATAGGTTTATGGTTCATGGGTTCATAGCTGATAGGTTTATGGTTTATGGGTTTACGGTTTATGGGTTTATGGTTTATGTGTCAATGGTTTATGGGTTTATGTTTATGAATTCATGGTTTGTGGGTTCGTGGGTTCATGGTTCATGGGTTTATGGTTCATGGGTTTATGGGTTATTGGTTTGTGGTTTATGAGTTTATGGTATATGGGTTTATGGTTTATGGGTTATGGTTTATGGGTTTATAGTTCATAAGTTAATACTTTATGGGTTCATAATTTATGAGTTTATGTGTTTATGGTTAATGGCTTTATGGTTTATGGGTTTATGGTTTATGGGTTTATGGTTTATGGGTTTATGGTTTATGGGTTCATGGTTTATGGGTTTATGGTTTATAGGTTTATGGTTTATGAATTAATACTTTATGGGTTTATAATTTATGGGTTTATGGGTTTATAGTTTATGGATTTATGGTTTATGGGTTTCTGGTTTATGGGTTCATGGTTTATGGGTTTATGGGTTATTGGTTTGTGGTTTATGAGTTTATGGTATATGGGTTTATGGTTTATGGGTTATGGTTTATGGGTTTATACTTCATAAGTTAATACTTTATGGGTTCATAATTTATGAGTTTATGTGTTTATGGTTAATGGGTTTATGGTTTATGGGTTTATGAGTTTATGTGTTTATGGTTAATGGGTTTATGGTTTATGGGTTTATGGTTTATGAGTTTATGGTATATGGGTTTATGGTTTATGGGTTTATGGTTTATGGTTTATGGTTTATGGGTTAATGGGTTTATAATTTATGGGTTTATGGGTCCATGGTTTATGGATTTATGGTTTATGGGCTCATGGTTTATGGGTTTATGGTTTATAGGTTTATGGTTTATGAATTAATACTCTATGGGTTTATAATTTATGGGTTTATGGGTTTATAGTTTATGGATTTATGGTTTATGGGTTTCTGGTTTATGGGTTCATGGTTTATGGGTTTATGGTTTATGGGTTTATGGTTTATGGGTTTATGGTTTATGGGTTTATGGTTTATGGGTTTATGGTTTATGGATTCATGGTTTATGAGTTTAGGAGTTTTTGGTTCATGAGTTTATGGTTTATGGGCTTATGGTTTATGAGTTTAGGGTTTATGGCTTTATGGTTTATAGGTTTATGGTTTATGGGTTTATGTTTAATGGTTTTATGATACATGGGTTTACGGGTACATGGTTTATCGGATTATGATTTATGGGTTTATGGTTTATGAGTTAATACTTTATGGGTTTAGAATTTATGGGTTTATGGGTCTATGGTTTATGGTTTATAAGTTTAATGTTTATTGGTTTATTATTTATGGCTTTATGGTTTATGGTTTACGTATTTATGGGTTGTCGGGATTACGGATAATGATTTTACGGTTCATGGGTTTTTGGGTTTATCGTTTTTAGGTTTATGATTAATGGGTTATAAGTATACGGTTCATAGATTCCTGGTTAATAAGTCAATGGTTGGTGAGTCTATAGTTTATGGGCTCTTGATTCTATCGTTAATTGATTCATGCCTAATGGGTTCACGATTCATGGGTTAACAATTAATGGGTTACTATCAATGGGTTAATGGGTTGATGGTTCATTGGTTAATGGTTCACGGGTTTATGATTTTCAGTTTTATGGCGTTTAGTTTATGGGTTTATGGATTTATGGTTTATTAATTCATGGTCTTTGGGTTTGTAGGCTAATGGTAAACGGGTTAATGGTTTATAGGTATATAGTTTATGGGTTTGCGAGTTTCTGATTTATAAGCGCAGGGTTTATGGGCTTATGTTCTATGGGTTTATAGTTTATTGGTTAATGGTTTATGGATTAATTGTTCAATGGTTTATGGATTAATTGGTTAATTTCTTTATAGTTTTTCAGTTTATGGTTTATGGGTTTATAGGTTTATAATTCATGAGTTTATGAATTATTGGTTTATTGTCTATGGATAGATGGTTCACGGGTTTATAATTTTTCCTTTTTAGTTTATGGGTTTATAGGTTTATGGTTGATGATTTTATGGTTTATGGATGTATGGTTTATGGGTTCATGGGCTTATGGGATTATGGATTACGAGTTCATGGTTAATGGGTTTATGAATTTATTGTTTTTAGGCTTATGATTAATGGGCCATGGGTTCGTGGTTCATGAATTTATGGTTTACAGGTTTATGGTTAATGAGCTTATGGTCTGTAAGTTTATAGTTCAAGGGTGTATGATTTTATGGTGTATTGATTTATAGTTCATGGGTTCACGGTTTATGGGTTTACGGTTTATGAGTTTACGGTTTATAGGTTTATGGTTTATGGTTTTACGGTTTATGGGTTTACGGTTTATGGGTTTACGGTTTATGGGTTCACGGTTTATGGGTCTATGGTTTTTCGAATTATGGTTTGCGGTTTATTGGTTTATGGGTTTATGCTTTATGGTTCATGGGTTTATGGGTTTATGGTTCTTCATTTTATGGTTTATGGGTTCGTAGGTTAATGGTTCATGGATGTGTGAGTTTATGATTCATAAGTGTACAGCTTATGAGTTTATGTTTTATGGGTTCATGATTTCTGGGTTTATGGTTCATGAGTTTATCATTCATAGATTCATGTTTTATGAGTTCATGGTTCATGTGTTTTTGGGTCAATGGTTTATGGGTTTACGGTTTTTGAGTCTATGGGTTAATGGGTTTATTGTTCATAGTTTTATATGTTTATAATTCCATAGTTTCTGGATTTTTGGGGAATGGGTTTATGGTCACTGGGTTCATGGCTTATGAGTTCATAGTTTATAGGTTTATGATATTATGGATAATAGATTTATAATTTATAAGTTTAAAATTTATTTGTTTATGGGTTTACGAATTATGGTTTTTACGGTGAATGGGTTTATTGTTTATAAGGTTATAGTTGATGGGTTCATGAGCTTATGATTATATAATTTATGGGTTAATGCCTTATGGGTATATGGTTTCTACGTTTATGGTTCATTAGTTTATGGTTTACTGGTGTATGGGTTTATAGGTTTATGGTTGATAAGTTCATGGTTTGTGAGTTTTTAGTTTATGGATTTATGATTTTATAGTTAATGGATATATGGCTCATGGGTTCATGATTAATGGGTTTTATGTTTATAGTTAATGGTTTATAAGTTTATGATTCATAGGTTTATGAGTGTATGGGTTACGGGTTTGTTGGTTTATGGGTTTATAGTCCATGGGTTAATGGTTTTCAGGTTTATATTTCTTAGTTTATGGGATCATGGTTTTATGGTTTATTGACTAATAATTTATGGGTTTATGAGTTCATGAGTTTATGGTTTACAGGTTAATGGTTTCTGGTTTATAGTTTGTAGGTTCGTCGTTTCTGGTATTATCGGTAATAGGCTTACGGCTAATGGGTTCGCACCACTTACCGACCATTTACCAGTTCTTTAATAGTAACTAGTAACTGGTCCGACCATTTACCATTTACTTGCTCTGTAAATCGTAAATGGTGCGAGTATTTTAATTACTTGACCATTTTAAATGAAGAACCATTTTCTCATTTACAACTCTGCTCGTGATATAACATTATTTTATATGAATATCAGTTATATATATATATATATATATATATATATATATATATATATATATATATATGACGTGTTGTAGAGGCCGTGTGTGCATGTGTGTGTACATGTTTGTACCTCTTCGTACCTGTTTGTACGTGTTTGTACTTGTGTGTGCGTGTATGTATGTACGTAAGTATTATATGGCATGGTATAGCGAGATATATCGATTTTTTTGCACCTGTCTCTCTCCCCCATTGTTTCGCTCTCCCTGTCTCGACCCCTTGTCTCGCTCCCCTTTACATGTCTGGCAGGTGTGGTAGTATAAAGGGGTGGCATTATCGTGAATTGATTTGACCCACTTTTCCCTCCCCCACCTGTCTGAGTGAATAAGGTGTCCTTTCTCCCGCACCTGTCTGAGGGTGTTATAGTTTCTATGGTGACCTTGAAACCCTTAATGATTTGCATCTTCTGTCTTTTTCTTCAGTCGTAAGTATAGTATATGTGTATGTGTGTATGTGTATATTTTTTAATGTGAGTAATATTATAAAAATTAAATAAATAAGTAATTAAAAATCATATGACATTGTCATGAAAAATATCAATATAAAAAATATATTTTATAATATTAAAGGTCTGAATATTATATAGTACTTTTCAACTATTAATTGTTATTTCTTACGTATAAACTTTTGTTGGTCCTAAAAAGGACCGTATGTAAGTATCTGAATTTTTTTTTTTAATTAAAATTTTTCGTATCCTTTCCTTTTAGGAATAGAATAAGTGTTTGTTGAGAATTCATCAGAATATTGTTTCCAGGTTAATGATGATTGATTTTCCTTCTTTTTCTTATCGTCACCTTGTACTAAAGGTGTTTTGGCGATGTTGGAACTATTTTGACCCATAGTGTTAAACGCGTGATATACAGATATGATAAGAGACAAATTATTTATTGTAAAAAGTTATTATTCATATGAATATTTTCATTTGTGTTATTTTTTTTATTATGTCTTTGAGAACGTTCTAATTTTACTGTTTCTTTTTTATAATGCTCCTTATATTTTTCTCTCTTTATAGCGCTGTCTGTAGAACATAATGAAGCGATCTTCCCTGTGAATTGCCCCATGTCTGTTTCGAGCAATCGTTATAAAATAAATAAAGAATTATTAGGAAGGGTGGTTGTTTTTATAGTTAAAAAAAAACAAGTCATTTACACAATTAAAGCAATTTATAAATTTTAACATATATTTTTATACAGCAATCATTACATCCCTCAAATCTTTTACAATCATCGGTAAACTAAATGCGGATATTTCAGATAAAACAAATTTTAAATATAAGCTTTTATAATGATCCGTATCATCCACCATATTTACTGTGACGTAACCTCCTAATCCGGTATTGAGAATAGAATGGTATTGAATAAATGATTTGTAGTCGTTAAGAATTACTTTTGCGTTGTCCAGTCCTTCTTGTCCAAGTTTATTTTTTAAAAAGTCTAGTATGTGATCAGTAGTACGGTTGACCTTACCGACACGCTCGCTTAAATCGTTGAGAAGAAGATCTACCAAGACACTTTGTTGACGAAGATCTTTGAATGTTGACTGTTGCATGACTATACCTGATGGATGATTGAAAGTCTTTCTCTTTTTGCAGAGCGATTGTCCTGGAGTCTCTTCTTCTTCCTCGGAGACGGGTATCTCGTTTGGGTGAGGTCTTTCGTCAATGCTGATAGATTTGGTGCCGTATGATGTGGTGAAATTTAAATCATGACTGGTTAGAAACAATTTAGTCGGTCTTCCGAAATCTTGATAAAAAGAATAAGAATTATGAAAATAAGCTGTTATGGTGTCAAATTGATCTTTGAGAAAATCCCAGCTACGGCGATCAAGAGAGATAATTTTGTGCAAGCCACCTGATGAAACTAGTTTAATAACTTTGTGATAGTATCCGCCACTATATTTAAGACAGACACAAATTCTCTTTGAGTTCGACTTATTGAGCGCATAGGTAGTGGATAATAAAAGATTTGGCAGTTCCGGTTTTACCGGATCGCGTAATTCACAAGGAGCCATTTTTATTTGTTGCTCTATCCAAAGTTGAATTTGTACTGAAATTTAAGAAGAACATTTTACCCAACTGCGCATATGACAAATCAGAATGTAGAGGGTGGTAAATACTTTTATAATAGGGTAGTAACACCTGGTCTGTATATTAGGTGTGCAATACAAAATATATATGGCTGATTCCATTCAGATTCATGCAGGCCGTCACTGATCGAATTTTTTTTTTCTTCCAAGTAATAAAAATACCTTCTATTATGTATATGAAGATAAAATTTACCTCATAGAACGCTCAAAAAAATTTTTTTTTTTACTACAGCAATTTTAGTGTTGGATGTAAAAACGAAAATTCAAAAATTGAAAATGAACCTCTACTTTTAAATGACTATAGCTCCGTCAATTTTGCAAAATACTCTTAAAAAATATTTAACCTTTTTGGACGTTCTTTTAACGAAAGTGTGCGAAATTTGGTCTAGTTTTAAATGCGATCTCGATTTTCGTAATACAATTTGATCTCGCTGAGTTATTTACGAAAAACCGAAAAAAAGCGATTTTTTTCAAACACGATTTTCTCCAAAACTATATATTTTTTTTTTTTTTAATTTTCATATGATTTTATACATAAAAAATACTAACTTTTAGGGTAGGTGAGAATATGCGATTTTGCCTTATTTTTTTTAAACAGATTTTTAAACGTTTTTTTTATATTTTTGATTTTAAAACATTGATACCATGGCGCATCGTACTATTTTTCCAACTTTACGTGTTCTTACAACTATTTTCATGCTTTTATTTATTAATATATCAAAAATATCAACAATAATCTTTAAAATAAACCCCGGATCGAATATTTTGATCAATTAGAACAAAAGTTATGACGATTTAAAGTTTAAAAAAAAAATGCTGAAACTTTAAATAAATATGATATTTACAGATGCTTTGAATAATTATAAAAAAGAGAATAAACAAGACATTGCAGATTTTATTCAGAAAAATCAAATTTACTGAATAAAACTAGCACAATTGAAAATTTCTTAATAGAGTTAAGAGAGCGTGCTCTCACTGTAATAGCTCATAAATTGGTCAAAGAAATTCAACGTATAGCAATTAAAGAGGTTAAACTTTTAGCGAAAAATAATGACTTCCAATTAGTTATTCATGTCGATATATCAGAAAATTGGACAGTTCTGCTTCAAAATGAAATTCAAAGCTATCATTAGAGTAAAAACCAAATATCAATATTTACGCCAGTATGCTATTTCGGAAATGATAAGACAGTCAGTTATGTCACCGTCTCTGACGATATTAAACATGATTCGCCTCATGCCCTAATGACTGTAAATTTAATTATCGACAACTTGAAACAAAAACATATTGCGCAAGATTTTGATAAAATCATAACTATTTCTGATGGAGCTGCCAGTCATTTTAAAAATAGATATCAATTCTATGAGTTTCAAAACTCAAAAGTAAACAGAAAATGGCTTTTTTCTGCAACAGGTCATGGCAAAGGCGCTTGTGATGGTATTGGTGGTTTAGTTATACATTACGCTACCATGCATAATCTGTCCAAGAAGAATGCAGATTTCATTAGAAACGCTGAAAATTTCGCCACTCACGTATCAAAATATACTCCGTCGATTAACATTCTTGTTATCCGCAAGGATGAGTTAGAAGTTTTTCGACAGACAAAAAAATGGAATAGTTAGGAAATGCAAAAGAAATTAAAGGTATTCAAAAGATTCACGGTAGAAAAAGTAAACGAAACCAAATCTACACTGCCAAAACTTCGAGACATGAGTGGCAAGAAGTAAATTGAAAGGTTTTATTCAAATTCAGATATTATATTCACATTAGTTCTCAATTCATTAGTGTTCATTTCTTAATTGTATCGCATATTATTTGTTCATCGGGAATGACCAAATAATATATTTTAGTATTTAAAAAATTCACCTTTTCAAAATTTGAAATTCAAATTCAAAATTCAAAATTCAAAATTCAAAGTAAATATATTTATTTAAAGTTTCAGCATTTTTTTTAAACTTTAAATCGTCATAACTTTTGTTCTAATTGATCAAAATATTCGATCCGGGGTTTATTTTGAAGATTATTGTTGATATTTTTGATATATTAATAAATAAAAGCATAAAAATAGTTGTAAGAACACGTAAAGTTGGAAAAATGGTACGATGCGCCATGGTATCAATGTTTTAAAATCAAAAATATAAAAAAAACGTTAAAAAATCTGTTTAAAAAAAATAAGGCAAAATCGCATATTCTCACCTACCCTAAAAGTTAGTATTTTTTATGTATAAAATCATATGAAAATTTAAAAAAAAAAAAAAAATATAGTTTTGGAGAAAATCGTGTTTGAAAAAAATCGCTTTTTTTCGGTTTTTCGTAAATAACTCAGCGAGATCAAATTGTATTACAAAAATCGAGATCGCATTTAAAACTAGACCAAATTTCGCAGACTTTCGTTAAAAGAACGTCCAAAAAGGTTAAATATTTTTTAAGAGTATTTTGCAAACCTGCACCAACAAATTCTTTACCTTTGTCAGTTTGTAAGTAAACAGGTGTACGACCATTGGCTCGCTTAAGAATCTTTTCTAATGCAGCTGATACAGTATGCGCTGTTTTATTCCTCAGTGGTTCTACCCATGCATACTTACTGAGCACGTCAATGACTACTAGTAAATACGAATAACCGTCATTTTCTTTTTTAAGAGTTGTTAGCTGACACAAATCTGCTTCCCAAACGTCATCCACGTTAGTTACGTTATAGTGTAATCTAGGAAATTTTTTTGTTACAGGACGGTGAAGAGTATAAGCATCTTGATTATTCAACCAGTCGTATATTCGTTTTTGTTCTTTTTCTCTGTTTTTCAATGATTTACCCTTTATATTTACACGTATTAAATTTCGCGCTCCTGCATAACCTGCTTCGTGCGAAGGGTCGTAATACTGATTTTCCAAAGACATTCTCTTCATAGGTTTGCTTTGAGCCACTTTTTCTTGGCAGCATGTCTCGTTACGGGTGGAGTAAATAATGGTGATAAAATTTTTCGTTTAGCAGTATTTAAAGGAGATGTTAGCCTATCAGCAATTTTTAGAATTTCCGTGTTTCCGATTAGATCATTAGGCGTTTCTGAACTCTCGATAAACTTTGCAAATTCAAATCTACCAATAGGCGCTTCATCATCCTCGATCTTTTTCTTTTTCTTTTGCAAAACATCGTTAAGCAATTTTGCTATGTTAGACCGTGGTATAAGTTTTCCATCTACGATAACGCTTCCAGTACTATCCCATTTTAACTGGCTTGAAAGTTCGCCAATGTTTTAGTAAAAGTCGTGCTTTTCTAGCATAAATTTTAGGCACGTTATCGAGTATTTTTTCTTCTGTTAGAGGTGTCAGTGTAGCTTCGATTTCATCAATATCTCGACCAATTTCACCATTATCCATACGTTCGTTATCTTTGAAAAATAAATAACGCCTTAAAACTTGCAAATAATTTTTACACTTTTCTCGCTCACTGCTAAAACTTTTAGAATTAATAATTTAATACATTTCCGAATCAAGCCGTGTTAAATTATCACCAGGTGTCTGTATAGTTTTTTCAATATTTTCAGTTGTGCTATTTGTCGAAGAATTAATTATAGGCACAGCTCCTCCCTGCTGCTGCGAAAAACCTTGTATTTGTTCCAGAGTTTTTTCGGGGACAATGACCATTTTTCGAGCGCGTTCCATAATTTTTTGTTTTGCTTTGAAAGAAAATTAATTTTTGTTTCCTAAAAATTTGGAAAAAATTGTACTTATCAGTGGAGCCAATAGAGGTGGTAAAAAAGAGTTTCGACTGGTTGAATAATCAAGATGCTTATACTCTTTACCGTCCTGTAAGAAAAAAATTTCCTAGATTGCACTATAACGTAACTAACGTGGATGACGTTTGGGAAGCAGATTTGTGTCAGCTAACAAGTCTTATAAAAGAAAATGACGGTAATTCGTATTTACTAGTAGTCATTGACGTGCTCAGTAAGTATGCATGGGTAGAACCACTGAGGAATAAAACAGCGCATACTGTATCAGCTGCATTAGAGAAGATTCTTAAGCGAGCCAATGGTCGTACACCTGTTTACTTACAAACTGACAAAGGTAAAGAATTTGTTGGTGCAGGTTTGCAAAATACTCTTAAAAAATATGACATACAGTTTAGAGCGGCAAGAAATCCGGACAGTAAGGCGGCAGTGGTAGAACGTCTTAATCGAACTCTCAAAGAACGTGTTTGGAGATATTTCACACATCGCAATACACATAGGTACATCGATGTAATACAAAAGATAGTTTATGCATACAACAATACAGTACATTCAGGTATAAAGATGAAACCTTCAGAGGTTAATTTATATAACGCAGCTGAGGCACGAGCGAATTTACAGAGGCGCGCTCTTCAACAAAGAAAAAATCAAAGGCAAATAAAAGACCGTAAATACGAGGTTGGTGATTACGTGAGGATCAGTCGCTCTAAGGGAACCTTTGCGAAAGGATTCGAGAAGAATTACAGCGAGGGAGTATTTAAAGTTAAACGCTTTTCTATCAGGCAAAATCTTTATACCTGCGAGTTACAAGATTTACAAGGAGAGGACATTGACGGTTTCTTTTGTACAGAAGAATTGGCTCCAGTAGGATCACAACGACTATTGGAAGATCAAAATTTTAAGATTGAACGAGTTCTTCGGACCAAAGGAAGCAGAAATAAAAAACAGCTATTTGTAAAGTGGAAAGGATATCCGGATAAATTTAATTCTTGGATAAAAGCATCAAAAATTGAACGAATTTAAAAATAATGGATAATCTAGATGATTTTTATTTAGTGCTACCGAGTAACAGTAGTATGCGCTATTTTCCCGACAATACGACTACTTGTTTTACCACTTATTTATGTCGTGAAATTAGATTAATTGGTAACTGGCAGGTCGGTCTAGCCGAAATACACATACCCTGTACTATTATGCATATTCAAGAACCTAAAGCTTATTATACTTACAAATTAGAAAGCGCTAAGCCCAAAGTTTCGAAAAATAATGGGTTTTGTAATTTTCCTCATGGCGTATACAGTAGCATTGAACAACTTGCGAAAGAAATAAATAAAGTACACAAAGCGCGTGAACATCAGAAGCTTAAACCTGTAAATTTTTATATATGATGTTATTATGTAATTTATACATAATAACATCATATATAAAAATTCAACCGAGCGACGTTAGGAGCGAGGTATTTTTTGCTAGTATTAAATCAATCGGAAAACAGTTAGTAGTATTTGAATAATCTTATTCTTTGAGAAAAAAGATACGTTGTCAACAAAAAAAAGTAACTGTAATAATTATTAATATGAATTTGTTTTCCATTATATAAGTAAATAATATTAATTTTGAATAAATAAGTTATAAGTCAAGAATGTATATTTATTATTTTTCTTATTAATATAAAAATTTTTTTATTTTTAAAAATTTTATATAAAAAATTTACATTTTTCTTTTTTTGGATTTTGATGCCTCAGCAGGAACATTTAAACTTATTTGTTCTTCTTCAACTTCATTTTCTCCTTTATCGTCTTCTTTCACGGATTCATCTCCAGAATCATGTGGAGATTCTACAATATTTTGTAGTGTAATTGAAGTGCTCTTATCAATTAGGATATCTGTAATATCATCATTGGTGATTATATCAGAAAAGTCTTCTATGATATTTTCTTTAATGTTACTACAGGTTTCGCCATGACACGATGAACATAATTGCAAACATCGCAAGCCATGCTTCCTGCAGCTGCAGGTTTTTTTCCTGCACCCTGTCTCACACCTACAACTGATTTTCTTCAATATTTCATTCAGAATCAGTGGCTTCAGTGTATGTACGGGGTAAAGCACATTTTCTTTCTCTTTCCGACCTCAAACTGTTGGTTTTTGTCTGTTTCCAAGCCACTGTTGCACTTGTAAATATGTACGGTAGGCATGCTGTCTCGTGGCACCTTCAGTTGGATACACAAATATGTTTAGTTTATTATAATTATTAGGTAGTGCATAACATTTAACTTCATTTATTATTTATTTATTTATTAATAATTGATATTATTTACCAATATAATGGGAAACAAATTTATATTAATAATTATTACAGTTACTTATTTTTGTTGACGACGTATCTTTTTTCTCAAAGAATAAGATTATTCAAATACTACTAACTGTTTTCCGATTAATTTAATATATTACACCTTATTAATTAATAAAAAACAACACTAAGTAAGGCACATTTTTATAATTTGATAATTAATTTATTATTAATGAAAAGAAACGGGCTCACTATTTTCTGCACAATATCCCTCCAATAACAGGTACATAAATTTCTATTTTTGAAAATTATAGGAAAGCTAATGAGGAATGTAAAAAATAAATACACACATCAGTTTTAAGTGGATAGTTTCCGAAATCATGGTGAGGTTTAAAGTTATTTTACAGTTCATGGGAATTAGGTAAATAAAAATTAAAAAATAAAAAAAAAAATTTTTATTGCTAAAATTGTTCAAATGATTAACAAAAATGCCCCTAAAATCATTTCTTAAGTTATATGTGGCAGGGAAAAAATATTATTAAAAATTGATTAAATGTTGCAAAAAAATTTTTTTGTTTATTTATACTTGTTAAATAAATTTTTTGGGGGTAATGACTATAGTAAATGTTAATATTTTCCGAAACTACCCTAAATTTGAAAAAATGAAGACTTCATGTTGATTTGTTTGCGAGATACATAAAATTTATTCCCCATAGATTACTTTGAACCTTTAGACTCAATTTTGTTGTCACATGGCTTTCTACTTTTCCCGATTTTAACTTCCATCTTCGTGATAATTTTAAAATTTACTTAAACAATATAACTGAACAATCAACGTGCCGCAATATTTTTTTTTAATATTACAACTATCAACGCGTTTTTTCGTTGTTATTGCGTTTCTTAATTTGCATAAATAAAGTCATGGCGATTTTTTGAAAAAAAAAAAATTATCTTGACTCCTAGAGTACTCATAGAGTTGTTTAACCTCTTAAAATTTGAGGAAAAATATCGCCTATCCAACGAACTTACTCTAATTTATTTACGACAAATAGTTCAATTGCAAATTAAAAGTTAATTAGCAACAAAAAGATTTTTTTTTATATCGCGATTTTAAACAATTAAATTTTAAAAAATCAATTAGCTACCAATTATACAGTAAAGTAGAGATTTTAAATTTTCAAAATTACTTTGATGTATCCTCGTACGATGCATAGCGGCTTGGGAATAATCACGCCAAAATGGCCTATTTGTAATGAACAATTTGAATTATGTGAAAACTATTGAATATTACTTGAAATTTTTACTGTAAATTCACTATCATCAGAGCTTGATTTTCACCAATTATCAAGCCCCTAGTTATTTTTGAACGGAGTAATAAACAATCGATAAAATGGCCATTTTTCGCGATTTGCGAATAAACAAATAAAGATAATCAAATTGTACTATAATAAATTTTGTTGGTCTTTTAAATATCTACAAAGTTTACCCGAAACATTTTTATTTACGATTGATAGTTTTTTCTCTACGGTCAATCAAGTGCTTTTTTATTCATTAATTTGTTAATAAAAATAATTTCCTACAATAGGATTTTGGCTCATTCAACGGATTAATGTTTCTGATGATCTCCCCTACCAAAATTCGTTTGGAAACCCTGGGTTACAATTTCTCTGAAAAAGATCTAAAATGTCGTAATTTGACTGGCTTACACGTTTTTCTTTCCTGAGCGAGAATAAGGAAAAGAGGGCCTGACCATCGGATCAGTTGGTTGCGAGAGCTTACACCAGTTAAACGTAGCTTTTTTGGTTTCACATACGGGTTTTCTCGTAGATTAACCGTCCCCTTTTGTTTAATTATAAGTAAGATTAAACCAAGCGATAGGCTAACTAGAAAAAGCTAATTGTAATATTGTTAAAATTAAATATATCTCTTTGAGTGCATTCTCCCAGTGTCTTTCATTGTGACCGACCTTTCATCACTTATATTCTTCAGGTGACTCATCACTGAAATAAATACAGTCCACAAGTGCAAAACCTTATAATAAATAAAGGTTATCTAAATTAATTAATAAAATTAATAAAAAGAAAACAGAGTCACCATAAATTTTGGTCCTTCAAGCCGGATTAAGGCGATATTTTAGCCAGATTAAGGCGACTTTCAATAGATAAAGGTGATTTTCGTTCGTGAAAAGTGTTAAGTCCAAGTTGGTGTGCAAAGTGAAATATTAGACAAAAGAGTGTTAAGTGCATGATAGGGATTCCATTTGGTTATTTTTATGACAATACTTATGGTCAGTTAATTTCTTATATCTATACGTACAAGGTGTAATTCAAGGGTGAAAAGGTAAAAACAAAATTCTTTGAACAGATACTCCGACGTCACATCTGCAAGAAAGACTAAGAATTCAATGTATGTTAGATAGGTATAGAGGGCAGCTCTTACGCGTTCAACCTTTCGTTTTCTCGCTGGCTAAAATTTCTATCGCGTGCATGACGCAACAGTCTGAATATTTTTTTCATCTATTCAATTTTAAGCGCAAATAACTTTTATCAATTATTTAACGATACAAACAAATTGATAAAAGCTAACTTTAAATTTAATTTACGTTTTCAATACTAAAAGAAAACACGCTTGCAACTAACCTTGAAGCAATCTTACCTTAGATCATAAATGCAACTAAACTCAAAGCAATCATACCTTCGATCATAAAACTAACCTCGAAGCAATCTTACTTTCGAGCATAAAAGCAACAATTGAATTAAAATTGCAAAACTTAATTGCCTGATTGTTTAATAGTGAATCTCACTCATGCAACTGAACAAGCTCTTACTTCTATTTAGTTTTTGCTAAAATCATTTACTCATTTAAACAGTCAATCGTAAATTTGTTAGCTAATCTTTATTTCTTAACTTAATTTCATTGCAAAACTTAATTGCTTGATTGTTCAATAGTGAATTTCACTCATGCAACTGAACAAGCTCTTAGGGGTCGTACCCAAATGCCGTTGACAGTTTTTTGGGGGGGAGGGGTCGATCAAAATCTACGAAAAGTAACGCTATGGGAGGGGGGTTAGTTATTTACTCCTACGTTGGCTATTTTTTTTTTATCAAAAAGATCATTGCATAATATTAGCAATTTGGAGCAGATTTTTCATCCGAAAACTGCAAAGTCAAGCAGTTCCGCAGTCTGTCCACTAAAACACAGTATATTACT
Organism: Anastatus disparis; assembly: GCA_017163975.1. Lineage (NCBI taxonomy): Eukaryota > Metazoa > Arthropoda > Insecta > Hymenoptera > Eupelmidae > Anastatus > Anastatus disparis. The sequence continues at coordinate 29,902 of JAFFSR010000203.1, forward strand.
TTCTTTTACATGTACGCGGGCGCCGCCATACGGTGCAAAGCATAAGCCGTTTCTTTTAGCGAGTGAGCTGTCAAAACAAACGAAAAATTTTTAAGCCGATTGCAGCATTTATATTTGTGCCTGTTAAATCGTGTTCTATTTTTATAACGTATTTTAAAAGGTTCATAGTTTTATGATCTTCTTCGATAAAATTGAAGTGAAAAAGTTTATCGACGATTAATATATTTAATATCTTATAAATATTTATTATATGCAATGTTTAGAATTCTGTTGTTTTGTGAAAATGCTATTTTAATAAAATAAGAAACATAAAAATATGTTCAATATTTAAAAAGTAATTAATATAATTAAAATTTTTTTTAAAAGTTTAATAAAAAATAAAAAAGTTAGTTTACGTTACAGGGGGGGGGGGGGGTACTTTGATAGTTTACACATGTCACGGAAAGGGGACCGGGGGGTCGAAATATCGAAAAAATTGTCAACGGCATTTGGGTACGACCCCTTACTTGTATTTAGTTTTTGCTGAAATCATTTACTCATTTGAACATTTAATTGTGAATTTGTTAGCTAATCTTTATTTCTAAACTTATTTTTTTTGTAAATACTGAATTCAGTTAGACGATCTTCAAGTAATAGTAGAAGTAGTCTTCAACTCTACCACATTACTGTTTACGAATTCAGATTTCAGCAACACAAAGAAATTTTGTACGACTTGTCAATAGAAAACTTGACTTTCAAATGATCATTCCATCAGATGCGTCCATTTCTAATTTAAACGCGTTTCATGAGCAAAACCGAGTTAGAGGTCTAATTATCAATTATGATGAGGCAACCCGAGTCACTCAGGATTTTCACTTCTCTGTGGATGCAGTTGAGACACGGTTGGAACTCCTTAAGCAAGACTTCTGCCAACGTGATATAACCTTGACTAAGTTTGTGGAATCAGCTCTTACTTTTCAGGCAAATACTTTCTTAAAATCAAACATGCTAAAACCAGGTACAAGCGCTAGATAAGACTACATAGGGAGCAACAAACTGCCAACAACACACCGTTACCTGTCGAGAACACGGTCACTGTCAACCCTTCAACCAGTCTTTGGAAAAACTGAAACTTCCCCAGTTCAATGGTAATCAGGCTGATTGGGAGTCCTTTAAAGACAAGTTCGAGTCTCTCGTCATTGACGATGTAAGTATTGCTTCAATGGTTAAGAGCAGGCCGGAGTAGAATCTGATACTAACCGAGTAAAAATTGAGTTCTTTGTTATTTACTCAAGTATTATTCGGTATATCTTCAAATTAAAGGTTGAGCGCAATAGATATTATTATTATGAACATCTATGCACAAGAAAAAAAATTCTACCGCTTTGTTTTTGAGAAAAGTAAGGAACGCCGAAGTAAAAGTTTATGTTTATAATATTTTCGCGTTCCTTACTTTTCTCAAAAACAAAGTGGTAGATTTTTTTTTCTTGTGCATACTTGTAATAATAATATCTATTGCGCTTAACCTTCGATTTCCAGATACACCAATTGATACTTGAGTAAATAACAAAAATTTAAATTAGACAAGAACAGCGAATTTGGCCAGCTCTTAAATTCCAACGTCTACATAATTGCTTACAAGGAGAACTATTGCAGTTGCTGAAAGGGATTAAGGCAACAGCCACTAACTTTAAGAGAGCTTGGCATACTATATGCCGTAGGTATGATAATAAGCATTGACGCTTTTCATGCCAATTAGATGCTCTGATCGACTCACCCGAAGCATCAGAGGAAGATGTCTCTCATCTTATTGAATTACTCTCTGTACTCGAAGAAAGTAATTATCATTTTACTGCTTTACAGCGTCCAGTTAACCAGTGGGACGACATTTTTATATACTTTATCTCCAGGAAGCTGCCTCAGTCACTGAAGCTCAGTTGGGCACGAACACTCTGTAAAACCTATATGGGAGAATTCCCCAAGATTGAAGATCTTAGAAGATTTCTCGAGGATAGAATATAAGCTCTTATAACCACATAGAGTGCCGTAGACAGATCAAAGACTCATAAAAATTCAACTAAATTTCTTCAACCTTCAGTAACTGGTAAAGGCGTTTAGGAGTCACGTGACCCTAAGAAGCAGCAATCAGCCCACGTAGTTTTTGGACAAACCAACGATGATCGTCAAAGCAACGCCAGTCGTCAAACTCACTCTCGTCGTCAAATATGCTCCTTTTGTAAGGAAGGACAGTTTTTGGTTATTGTGATAAGTTTTCTTCATGTTTACAGGCTCTTCGTCTTGCACATGTGAAAGATGCCAGTCTGTGCTTAAATTGTCTGAATACTGCTCGTGCAAATAAGGGATGTCCACTGACAGGTTGATGTCTTGCTTGTGGAGACAGACACCATACATGGCTTCCTGATGCAATTAAAACATCAGACATGCAACCTACTGATTCTACTCGCTCATACTGCCTCCTGCACGCGAAATAAACTCCTGGCAACCGCCTGTGTTATATTGCAGGGTCCAGAAAGTCAATCTATGACGGTCTTTGCTCTATTGGACTTAGGCGCTGAAGAGTTCTTTGTATCAGAACAGGTTGTGCAGATGCTTTCTGTACGCAAACAACCTGATTTCGTCAAAATATCAGGAGTAGGAGGAGTAACCACCTTGATTGCCAAAAGTCGTGTTACTTTAATCTTAAAATTCGATCTCAATACAGATTTTTCTCTGGATTTCTCAGCATCGGTGCTGAAGAAAGTATCTAGCTTGGTTCCAAGGTCTGGAATCAGTCTACCCCCTTGGCCAGTCTTGCAAAACTTAAAACTAGCTGATCCGTACTTTGGGAAATCAGCAAAAATCGATTGTATTTTCACGCCGATATCTACGCTGCAACTCTTAGGTCAGGACTTGAACGAGGTCTCCCAGGGTGTAATCTTGTTGCTATCAATACTGTATTTGGTTGGGTGTTACAAGAAAGTGTACCAACCAACTCTTGCACCATAAACAGTAAGCAAGACGTATCTAGCTATCTGGCTGTTCATGAAAGTCTTAATTAACACAGGCCCACAAAATGAAAAAAAATGTCTGAACTTTTGACCAGACATACATATTCCCATGTATTTTTCGACGCTGAATCCGAATCTGTAATAAAAATATAGGGTTTTCCTACCTTTTCTCAGAGTTTTATTGAAAAAACCTCATTTTTTACGGTTTTTTTGCGGTTTTTCGAGTCTAGAAAAAACAAATCATGAGATACGGTTAATTGGACTTCGAATTCTACGGGAAAAAATACACGGGAAACCATACCTTAAAATTTTTTTAACGCGATTCTAGTCCTCTGTATGGGGCTGAAAAGATGAGGAAATCGGTAAAAGTCGAAATTTTGCCTAAAATGGATTTAAACAATATTAAAATTTAATCATGCGTCTTTTGAAGAGTCGATAAACATTGGAAATACTATCCTGGGGGTTTTTCAGATTGCTGATCATAAATTTGAAGTCAGATTGTGTAAAAACTACTTCTAGAGGGCGGTGACAAGAACTGTATATGGTAAATTTATCGATTTTTTAAAAATTTTACGTCTGAAATACTAATTTTAGAGTCTTTCACAGCATTGACTGTAAATTCAAGATATTAACTTAGCCTATTGTGTACGTTAAACTTAACATTTTGTCTATGTTTGTCTCTATCTCTCTCTCTCTCTCTCTTCCGATGTTTTTTTAAATTGGCTTACGCTTACGTACACGTTTCTCTTCGAATGACCGATGTAGTGGATTTCTGACACGTTTTTGTCCTTTTTTCGCAGCTGTTTCTCTTTTTATCATCCAGCAGTAATCTGCTAACATGTTGATACCCCAGTTTCCTTGAAATCTACGTTCAAACTCCTTTAAATCTTGGTGAAATCGTTCACCATGCTCTTCACTAAAGTCTCCGTTATTTTCAGGAAACTGATCAACGTGTGAATCAAGAAAATGAAGTTTTAAGTTCATTAGACAACCCAATTTTTCAAAATTACGTACCATTCTTTTCACAATAGCTTTATAATTCGTGTCTTTGGCATTACCAAAAAATTTCGTCGATACCTCTTTAAAACTTAACCATGCTGCCTTTTCAACATCAGTCATGCTTTGTTCAAAGTTTTCGTCTCTAAATAAAGTTCGGATTTCAGGACCATCAAAAATACCTTCATTTAATTTAGCATCAGATTTATGGGGAAATACTTTGCTTATATATTGGAAGCATTGACCGTCCTTGTCCAAAGCTTTAACTAATTGCTTTATCAATCCAAGCTTTATATGCAGAGGCGGTATCAAAATTTTCGAAGGATTAACGAGTGGATCTTTTATAACATTCTGTTTTCCAGGTTCAAACGATTCTCTTGATGGCCAAATTTTTTTTTATAGTGTTTTTCTCTATCTCTGCTATCAAACATGCATAAATAACATGGGTACTTCGTAAATCCAGATTGTTGTCCAAGTATCATAGATAAAATCTTTAAATCGCCACATATTTGCCATTTATGTTCTCTATATTTTATTTTCGTTAAAAGTAGTTCAAGATTGGAATACTCTTCTTTAAGTACTGTTGAATGTGCTAATGGTATAGGAGCATATTTATTTGTGATATTGAGGAGTACTGCTTTAAGGCTGCGCTTTGATGAATCAATGAATAGTCGCCAATTTTCAGGTTTGTATATGTTGGGTTTCAATTCATCAATAAGACCTTTCACGTCCGTGCAATAAACCATATTAGAATCATTCTTGAAATAATTTCTAAAGCGCTCTTCTCGATTACGATATGCACATACTTTAGTACCCTTTGTCAACATATTTCGTCTCTTAAACTCTGAAGCCATAAACTCTGATTGTTCCTTAGATAAACCACTCTTTCTAAATAAATCGTTCAGACTTTTTTGATCAAACTTTTCAACAGTTCGTTCTTCACCCTTAGGAATATACTCTTCATCACTATCCAGAGAATGTTCTTCAGGTGAACTTAGATCTTCTTCATTTGGTGTGTTTGTGTCAGAGACAATTTGATCTGTCAATTTTTTATTTATACTTATTCTGTTGTAAAACTGGGTACTGTTGTTTAGAAATGAATTCGGTTTCATTTTAAAGCTCCGTTCAGTTAATCACTGTTGTACACTGTCATTGATCTTAAAGCATTGTTTATAAACGAATGGGACTTATGATCTTTTTCCAAAGCTATATATATATATATATATATATATATATATATATATATATATATATCAGTACTCTATAAGGGTACCTAAAAAAAAACCTGCTGCTGCGAAGTATTGGTCACGATGACAACTGCCCTGAAAATGGGATGTGTAGAATGATTCGGTGTACTCAATACTTTGCAGTAACGAACCCAGCGAAGGCGCGCTGTCCTGCAGGGGAGCACTAGGATGTGAGAATGATGCCGTAGTGTGTCCGACGACGAGTTGACATTGTCCTCGTCAAAGTCGTAAAGCTCTCATACTTAGGCCTGGGGAGGTATGAGAGTTATCACCCCTAGGACGGCGGACTCACCTGCGATCGGAACAGGATTCCTAGTGTGTGGGGTTTAATTCAACAATATGGCTAATTCAAATTTTCAACCTTTTTTAAACTGCGCTGGTACAACCAATAACAGTTTTAACCATACGTGTAATGGATCTCAAGATAATTTCTGTTATGTATGTTCAGAATATATTGGACAACGAAACAAAAGAAAAATCACAGATAATATTAATTTTATCTATCAAAAATGTTTTGATATTGAGATTTCTCAACAGGATAAAATTTGGGTTCCTCATTATATATGTGCTTCATGTTATGCCATGATGAATCGATACAACACCAGTCAGGCTAGGTCCAAATTAAAATTTACTATACCTACAAAGTGGAAGGAACTAAAAGATGAAAATGATTGCTATTTTTGTTTAACAAAGATACAAGGTTTAGACAAGATACAGAAAAAAGGAATAGTATATCCTAATACTTCTTGTATAGAATTTCCATCTAAGAATTTTATAGATATTTTTGAAAATAAAGATTCGAGAGATAGTTTTACAACAGGCTTAGGGAATCTAAATGTAGATGAAAACTCGGCAGATGAAACAACTGAAAATCTGATTGCCGCAGACGGAAGCTCATCAAATGAAGAAGATCTAAGTTCACCTGAAGAACATTCTCTGGATAGTGATAAAGAGTATATTCCTAAGGGTGAAGAACGAAGTGTTGAAAAGTTTGATCAAAAAAGTCTGAACGATTTATTTAGAAAGAGTGGTTTATCTAAGGAACAATCAGAGTTTATGGCTTCAGAGTTTAAGAGACGAAATATGTTGACAAAGGGTACTAAAGTATGTGCATATCGTAATCGAGAAGAGCGCTTTAGAAATTATTTCAAGAATGATTCTAATATGGTTTATTGCACGGACGTGAAAGGTCTTATTGATGAATTGAAACCCAACATATACAAACCTGAAAATTGGCGACTATTCATTGATTCATCAAAGCGCAGCCTTAAAGCAGTACTCCTCAATATCACAAATAAATATGCTCCTATACCATTAGCACATTCAACAGTACTTAAAGAAGAGTATTCCAATCTTGAACTACTTTTAACGAAAATAAAATATAGAGAACATAAATGGCAAATATGTGGCGATTTAAAGATTTTATCTATGATACTTGGACAACAATCTGGATTTACGAAGTACCCATGTTATTTATGCATGTTTGATAGCAGAGATAGAGAAAAACACTATAAAAAGAAAATTTGGCCATCAAGAGAATCGTTTGAACCTGGAAAACAGAATGTTATAAAAGATCCACTCGTTAATCCTTCGAAAATTTTGATACCGCCTCTGCATATAAAGCTTGGATTGATAAAGCAATTAGTTAAAGCTTTGGACAAGGACGGTCAATGCTTCCAATATATAAGCAAAGTATTTCCCCATAAATCTGATGCTAAATTAAATGAAGGTATTTTTGATGGTCCTGAAATCCGAACTTTATTTAGAGACGAAAACTTTGAACAAAGCATGACTGATGTTGAAAAGGCAGCATGGTTAAGTTTTAAAGAGGTATCGACGAAATTTTTTGGTAATGCCAAAGACACGAATTATAAAGCTATTGTGAAAAGAATGGTACGTAATTTTGAAAAATTGGGTTGTCTAATGAACTTAAAACTTCATTTTCTTGATTCACACGTTGATCAGTTTCCTGAAAATAACGGAGACTTTAGTGAAGAGCATGGTGAACGATTTCACCAAGATTTAAAGGAGTTTGAACGTAGATTTCAAGGAAACTGGGGTATCAACATGTTAGCAGATTACTGCTGGATGATAAAAAGAGAAACAGCTGCGAAAAAAGGACAAAAACGTGTCAGAAATCCACTACATCGGTCATTCGAAGAGAAACGTGTACGTAAGCGTAAGCCAATTTAAAAAAAACATCGGAAGAGAGAGAGAGAGAGAGAGATAGAGACAAACATAGACAAAATGTTAAGTTTAACGTACACAATAGGCTAAGTTAATATCTTGAATTTACAGTCAATGCTGTGAAAGACTCTAAAATTAGTATTTCAGACGTAAAATTTTTAAAAAATCGATAAATTTACCATATACAGTTCTTGTCACCGCCCTCTAGAAGTAGTTTTTACACAATCTGACTTCAAATTCATGATCAGCAATCTGAAAAACCCCCAGGATAGTATTTCCAATGTTTATCGACTCTTCAAAAGACGCATGATTAAATTTTAATATTGTTTAAATCCATTTTAGGCAAAATTTCGACTTTTACCGATTTCCTCATCTTTTCAGCCCCATACAGAGGACTAGAATCGCGTTAAAAAAATTTTAAGGTATGGTTTCCCGTGTATTTTTTCCCGTAGAATTCGAAGTCCAATTAACCGTATCTCATGATTTGTTTTTTCTAGACTCGAAAAACCGCAAAAAAACCGTAAAAAATGAGGTTTTTTCAATAAAACTCTGAGAAAAGGTAGGAAAACCCTATATTTTTATTACAGATTCGGATTCAGCGTCGAAAAATACATGGGAATATGTATGTCCGGTCAAAAGTTCAGACATTTTTTTTGATTTTGTGGGCCTGTGTAATTGATGACTTGATTCTGGATAACTGAAGACATACCGTCAAAAACTCGATTTTTTAGGAGAAGGAAAAATGCTATACTCACTTCAAGACGTCTTACTCACGCACTGAACATGGCAGGTTTGTGATTCAACTTCCCTTTCGTTGTCAACCAACCATAAGTAATCTTCGGAAACTGCTGAAACACATCTCCGGCGATTAGAGCGTAGATTCATCAGGCAACCCGACACGGCAACTTCTTATGAAGCCTTCAAGAGTTCACCCTGTTTTCAAGCGTGATGACAAAACCAAGATAAGAGTGATTTGCAACGCTTCTCAATCGAATAAAGATGGATTGTCTCTCAACTCTTTCTTACACACTGGTCTAAAACTTCAAGAGGACGTTCTTGCCATTATGATACGCTGGTCCTTCTACCAACATGCCTTCACTTGTGACATTTACATTGTCAATTTAAACTGCTTCTATCTTTTTGAATCTTTATTTTCATGAAAATATAAAAGTACGGGTCTTCTATTTTTCATATTCTACCTGACGGATATAATACATTTTTTGATGAAATATGTTAATCCTTAAAAAAAAAAGTTTAAAATGATTACTCATACTCATTTGCGTTTAATTATTCGTACATAGGTGCAATGTAACCTAATTCTTTACGTGCGATTTTATGCAGCTCAAATATATTCAAACACAAATGTATTGAATTATAAATATACGTGTGATCACAATGACGTTCAGTCCAGCTGATTGCCGTATTTTATCAATTATATGAATCTATAATTTAACGTTTTTGTATTGAAAAGTACCATTGTAAAGCTTTATTTTTAACATTCCAGATTATATACACGGTTTCCAAGAATGCGACTTGAATAAAAAATACTCCTGCTGTAAATTTTATTATTTCTATGATATCTTGGACATAATTCGAGAGTATTTTCATAAAATTAAAAAAAAAATCCATAGAGCACTTTTTTATAAATCAAGGAAAAACGATTTTCTTTTTGATAAGTTTATAAAATTATCAATTTTGAGCAAACGTAAATATATATTTTTACTCTTCTAAAAAAAATTATTCTAATAAATATATAATTATAAATATGTAACATAAAAATAAGTAAATTAACACATTAAAATTATTATGTATTGCTATTGGTTTGAACGTTTCAAAAAATCGAAAAAGATTTTCTAAATTTTGACAAAATTATATTTTGAACAATTTTAATTTTTACATACCTACATGCCTGTATTAAAGATAGATAATATTTATATTTGTATCAGAATACAATTTATAAATACAAAATAAATATTGCACATAAAGTTTTACGCAATGTATTGTTAAGTCCTGGCTTTCACCAGGACTAAATAAAAGTGTATGATTTGATTATGTTGAATATTTTTGTATGATTTTAAATATAAATTTGAATTAATTTGGAATAATTGAATTAATTATTAAATTACAATTATGAAAGATAAATATATGTATAATCTAGTGGTGAAATGAACTCCACCAATATTTAATTGAGTAAACCGTTCTCACAATTGAAATATATTGAAGAATATTTATTTAGAGTACTTGAAAATGAGTCTGTTATGTTTCACGTTTTCTTTCAAAAAGTCCTTTCAAAGTCCTTTCAGCATGGATTCATAAAATATTAAATGTCTTAAGGGAATGTGAAATACCGACATTTCAGTTTTCAAAATATTTGATTCTTCATCTAAAAGTTTTAAATATATCTCTATATTACATCCTTCCATTTTTATTAATAAAAAGCCCGACACAAAGATATTTTAGAAAGTTTTTAAATAAAGATTAAAAATTTAGAAAACTGCAATATCGGTAACTATGTATAAATCATATACTCATTTACATTACCTTGACTTGGTTTTTTTTTTAATAATCTTTATTGTGAAATCATTTTTTATTTTTTTACGTATTATTTTATAAATTGTTTTGGAAATAAGTTTGGTTTATTTTAAAGTTCTTTTTCAATTATTTTAATCAATCATTTTATAAAATATTTCTTGAAATTATTTCAAGATTCATTCATGCTGTGGGATAAGATTAGTAAATCATTCTGTCTTTGAGTTAAAGATTTGAATTTTTTGGTTTTTATATTATAATTTTAACTCTAAATAAATAATTTTATATTTATTACCAAAAATTTTTATGAAATATTGCATAAAAGCTTCCCGAAAGAGCCTTGAAAAGATTTTGTACAATAATACTTTTGATAATCCTACTTTTGGTAATAACTTCTCTTCGCATTATGAGTTATTACATCAATAATTTTAAAAAAATTTTTAAATTATTTCATGCAATATTTCGGGAGAGTATACCGAAAGATTTTATGAAATATTGCATGAAAGCATTCTGAAAGAACCTTAAAATGATTTTATAAAAGAATACATTCAATAATTCTTAAAATCTATTTAAATGATTCTATGATTAGAATCGTCGAAAGATTTCTCTAATATTTGCTTCCTTACAAAAAGTCTTTTCAAAGTCCTTTCAGCAAAAATTCATGTAATATTTTATACTATGACTTTAGTTTCTTTTCTGAAAATATTTTTATAATCACTTTGTGATGTTTTTATATATTAATTCATAAATTCTTTTTAAAATAATATCATTATGTCTTATCGAAAGTCCTTTTTAAATCATTTAAAAATTACATCATTTCATGATGTTATTTCAAAATAAGTTCATGCTCTTATATATGTTATTATAATAACAATGTTGATCTTATTTAATTATTCCTTGTAATACGTTATATAAAAATACAAATTAAATTTTTTCTTTTTTTTACTTTTTACTTACTTTTATTCTCATCATAAGTTATTTGATGAAATATTTCAAAAAGATTTCAAAATTATTTCATGTAATATTTTGCGAGATTTTACTAAAATATTTCATTAATTATTGCTTGAAAACTTTTTGGAAGAATCTTGAAATAATTTGATGAAAGAATACCTTAGATCATCCCGAAAACCTTTTTAAATTATTTTATAATTGGAATCGTCGAAAGATTTCTGAGTGGTTTCTTGTTTCCTTTCAAAGTCCTTTTAATAAGGATTCATGTAATAACTTTTATTCTCACCATAAGTTATTTCATGAAAAGTTTCAAAAAGATTTCATAATTATTTCATGTGAGATTTCGTGAGACTTTACCAAAATATTACATGAATTATCACATGAAAGCTTTTTGAAAGAATCTTAAAATGATTTCATGAAAGAATATCTTAAATGATCCCGAAATTCTTTTTAAATTATTTTATGATTAAAATCGTAGAGACATTTCTGAGTTGTTTATTGTTTCCTTTTAAAGTCCTTTCAGTAAGGATTCATGTGATATTTAACAACTTAACTTTCGATTCCTTTTTGGTATTATTTTTATTATAACTTTGTAATCTTTCTATGTATTATTTTAGAATTTCTTTATAAAAGAAAATGGTTATTTTTTCAAGTTCTTTTTGAAACATTTTAACGTATTATTTCTTAAAATATTTCATGAAATTATTTTGAATATCTTTCATGCTGTGTGGGTATTTAGTTATTTTTATGTTGTATATTTAAAAATATATTAATATTGGAATAATTTTTTTAGAAGAGTAAAAATTTATATTCACATTTGTAAAAATTAATAATTTTATAAACTCATAAGGAAAAATCGTTTTTCCTAGATTCATAAGAAAAGTGCTCTAAGGATTTTTTGAAATTTTATAAAAATACTTTTGAATTATGTCCAAGATATCATAAAAACAATAAAATCAACATTAGAAGAATTTTCGATTCAAGTCTTACTTTTGAACACGGTATATAGGTTATAGCATTAAACTCAAGTTTAAATTTAATTTGAAGACTTTTGGATGTTATTATGTGGATTATAATTCGTTCTTACAATTTTTTAACGAAATAAAAAATTAATTAATAAAAGTCTTTCCGAATTCATAAACAATTACATAATAATTTTACTTCGATTGAAAAAAGAATCTAAAAATATAATTGGATTCGAATAATTACATAATCTCTTGAAAAGAACTTTAATCATTCTGAATTTATGTTAGAATTTTAATAGTACAGAAATTTTGTTCTGCAGATAACACTAGACTATCATCATCTATTTAATCAAACTTATTGTTTGACTATGTAGATGATGATTAGAAATTAATCAATTTCAAGGAATATTAATTTCAAGTTAACAAACAAAGTTCAATCTGCTTACCTAAATTCATAAAAGGCATAGTAAAATCCACGGCAGTTTCTCGTTCAGCTGTTATAGTTAGGTCAGTGATAGCTAGATCTGCCTCCTTCAACAAAATAGATTAAATTACAAGCCATATATATTATGAGATGATTTTTTTCATGAGGCATTTTCAAAGAAGAAGTATTAAAAGGAAATATTAGGCTCATGGTGCTTGTATAGTGAATATATTTTAAAAGAATAAAAGGAAGTAACTACTAAGAAATTAGACACTTCCTAGTAATAAAGAACAGAACGATATAGTGCAATTAACATCGAATTATTGCGAGGGGGGCCATATTCATGATATACTTACGAAATCCTTAGTGTTAAAAATAAAAAAAAAGGTCCGTCTTATCATTGAATATATTAATAAAATTCATTCTTTTTAATATGAAGTTCGTAATCTTTCAAACTATTAAATAAATATACACTTTTGGCTAAAGAAAGTTTAGAAATCAATCAAGTAACCCTGGTAGAAATGTGACCATTAAAAATGGTGTATCTAAAAATTTGAGGTTATTAGTAATAATAATGCCAAAGAAATAGCCATAAAATGTTAAAAAAGCCGTTACCATCTCTACTGGTCATAAAATGGTAATACTCAGCGTTTCATTTTCTACCAGGGAATCGTCGAGTATTACTGTATTCAATTCATTCTTTTAATAAAAAAGAATGAAATTGACATTGATTAATAAGCTCTACTGTTTCAACTTCTTTAAATAATATAAAATTTATAAAAATACCATTAAACTATTTTTTTATTTTATAATTTTATCAAATTTCTTGAAATTTTTTGAATATTTTAACTGTTATTTTTTGTTTTTAATCATTGTTCAAATTGATAAATACTATTTAATCTTTATTATTACTTTTAAAAAAGTATATTTTAGGCGAGTTCAGGTATTGAATAGTATAGTATTCTTTAGAACATTTTTTCTAAATATTTTATTTTACCCAATACATAATATTTTTTTATTTCAGCTTTCGAAAGTACTGAAATATCATCATCAAGTTTATACTTTTTATTTGATTTATCTTTAGTTTTCGCTTAAGAAAGTTTTGAAATCAATCAAGCAATCGTCGAGTACTTCCGTATTTAATTCATTCTTTTTAATATGAAGTTCATAATATGAATAATATGAAATTCATAAAATATTTACAGTTTTGGCTAAAGAAAGTTTCAGAATCAATCAAGCAATCGTCGAGTACTTCTGTATTCAATTCATTTTTTTTTAAATTATATAGATTTCATTAAATGCTCATTTTATATTCTTTTTAATAGATGAATGTTTGGAAAAATTTTTCCAAACAATTTCTGAAAAAAGTGATTACTGAGATGAAGCTAACGATGATAATACACATCAAAACCAAAAAATAAAGATATACCAGATCAACATTTAATTTCATTTGTGAGTGAATATTAATACATGAACATTAAGGGACTATAGTTGATCTTATATCAATTTTTCACTTTATTCTTTATAAGAGACATATTTAATTAAAAATTTCTAAAAACTTGGCAGAAGGGCGATTAGCTTCTAACAACTTATATTTGAGAATTTGCTGCCATCAGCTTCAAAATTATTAATGCGTTTTTAAAATTATGCATTCTCTATTTCATTGCGCTATCATTTTATTTTCAAGAGCTTTATAATATATTAAATTTTACTAAATATCTACAAAATAACTTGCCAGGCCCGTAGATTAATACTTCATGGTGTAGTTGATAATTTTAAAGTTTTTATAGTAAAAATAAGTGAAAGAAAACTAAGAATATTGAATTCTCTCCATTAAATAACATCACGTATGAAAAATAATAATTTTTGAGCACAAAATAGATTTTTATTTATTGAAATAGAATGTATTTTTGTTCTTTATCTTTGAAAGTATATGTATTTAAATTCATATTTTAAACTGTTATTTAACACACGTAAATTAGCTAGCAATTCAATTATAAACCAGTTCACATTAACATTGAGCATTTCACCAACAAAATATTAATCTACGAGCCTGGCAAGTTATTTTGTAGATATTTAGTAAAATTTAATATGTTTTAAAGCTCTTGAAAATAAAATGATAGCGCAATGAAATAGAGAATGCATAATTTTAAAAACGCATAAATAATGGCCCTTCTGCCAAGTTTTTAGAAATTTTTAATTAAATATGTCTCTCATAAAAAATAAAGTAAAAAATTAATATAAGATCAACTATAGTTCCTTAATGTTCATGTATTAATATTCACTCATAAATGAAATAAAATGTTGATCTGGTATATCTTTATTTTTTGATTTTGATGTGTATTATTATGGCTATCTTCATCTCAGTAATCACTTTTTCAGAAATTGTTTGGAAAAACTTTTCCAAACATTCATCTATCAAAAAGAATATAAATTGAGCATTTCATGAATTCTATATAATTAAAAAAAAATGAATTGAATACAGAAGTACTCGACGACTGCTTGATTGATTTCGAAACTTTCTTTAGCCAAAACTGTAAATATTTTATGAATTTCATATTATTCATATTATGAACTTCATATTAAAAAGAATGAATTGAATACGGAAATACTCGACGATTGCTTGATTGATTTCAGAACTTTCTTAAGCAAAAACTGAAGATAAATCAAATAAAAAGTATAAACTCGATGATGATATTTCAGTACTTGAAATAAAAAAAATATTATGTATTGGGTAAAATAAAATATTTAGAAAAAATGTTCTAAAGAATACTATACTATTCAATACCTGAACTCGCCTGAAATATACTTTTTTAAAAGTAATAATAAAGATTAAATAGTATTTATCAATTTGAACATTGATTAAAAACAAAAAAAAACAGTTATAATATTCAAAAAATTTCAAGAAATTTGATAAAATTATAAAATAAAAAAATAGTTTGAAGGTATTTTTATAAATTTTATATTATTTGAAGAAGTTGAAACAGAAGAGCTTATTAATCATTGTCAATTTCATTTCTTTTTATTAAAAAGAATGAATTGAATACAGTAATACTCGACGATTCCCTGGTAGAAAATGAAACGCTGTGTATTACCATTTTATGACCAGTAGAGATGGTAACGCCTTTTTAACATTTTATAACCATTTCTTTGGTATTATTATTACTAATAATCTCAAATATTTAGATACACCATTTTTAATGGTCACATTTCTACCAGGGTTATTTGATTGATTTCTAAACTTTTATTAGCCAAAATTGTATATTTATTTAATAGTTTGTAAGATTACGAACTTCATATTAAAAAGAATAAATTAAATACGGAAGTACTCGAGATAGTTTATTGGATATAGTTTGTATCTGAAAATGATTATATATAACTTTTGTATAACTCTATAAAACTAGATACAAAATATAGCAGAGAATCTTTTTAAAATTTATAAAGAAATTATAGACAGATAAATATTCAAAACAAAAAAATTAGAAAGTGAACAAATTTTGATGAAATGTTTAATTAAATTAAACATTTATGTTCAATTAATTTTTTTATGTTTAATTAATCGTAACATGATTTTTCAGTAGACGCTTGAATACATTAATTACAAATTAACGTAAATTTTTGTCACTTCCTGAAGATGATGTCCAGATGACAACCTCTAGGTCGACGAAACATCATTTAGCAAGTGCATCTAGTATTATAATTAAAATTGAAAAATTTTTTGTTACTTCCTGGAGATGATGTCCAGGTGGCCAGGATAGACTCCAAGATCACGAAACATCATTTACGAGAAAACACATCTAGTATTATCATTGGAAATATATAATATTTTGTCACTTCCTATAGATGATGTCCAGGTGACCTGGACGACCTCCAGGTCGACGAAACATCATTCCCAAGGAAGTGAATTCAGTATTATAATTTTAAATTTTTTATCACTTCCTGGAGATGCCCAGGTGGCAAGGATGGCCTCCAGGATCACGACACCTCATTCACGAGGAAACACGTCTAGTATTATCATTGGAAATATATAAATTTTTGTCACTTTCTATAGATGATGTCCAGGTGACCTGGACGACCTCCAGGTCGACGAAACATCATTCCCAAGGAAGTGAATTCAGTATTATAATTTTAAATTTTTTGTCACTTCCTGGAGATGATTTCCAGGTGGCAAGGATGACCTCCAGGATCACGAAACATCATTTAGAAGAAAACACATCTAGTATTATCATTGGAAATATATAAATTTTTGTCACCTCCTATAGATGATGTCCAGGTGACCTAGACGACCTCCAGGTCGACAAAACATCATTCTCGGGAAAGTGAATCTAGTATTAGAATTAAAAATTTTATGTCACTTCCTAGAGATGATTTCCAGGTGGCAAGGATGACCTCAAGGATCACGAAACATCATTTACGAGGGAACACATCTAGTATTATCATTGGAAGTATATAAATTTTTGTCACTTCCTATAGATGATATCCAGGTGACTTGGACGACCTTCAGGTCGACGAAACATCATTCCCAAGAAAGTAAATTCAGTATTATAATTTTAAATTTTTTGTCACTTCCTGGAGATGATTTCCAGGTGGCAAGGATGACCTTCAGGATCACGAAACATCATTTACGAGGGAACACATCTAGTATTATCATTGGAAGTATATAAATTTTTGTCACTTCCTATAGATGATATCCAGGTGACTTGGACGACCTCCAGGTCGACAAAACATAATTCTCGAGAAAGTGGATCTAGTATTATAATTAAAAATTTTTTGTCACTTCCTGGAAATGATTTCCAGGTGGCAAAGATAACCTTCAGGATCACGAAACATCATTTACGAGAAAACACATCTAGTATTATCATTGGAAATATATAAATTTTTGTCACTTCCTATAGATGATGTCCAGGTGACTTGGACGACCTCCAGGTCGACGAAACATCATTCTCGAGAAAGTAAATTTAGTATTATAATTTTAAATTTTTTGTCACTTTCTGGAGATGATTTTCAGGTGGCAAAGATGACTTCCAGGATCACAAAACATCATTCACGAGGAATCACATCTAGTATTATTATTGGAAATATATAAATTCTTGTCACTTTCTATAGATAATGTCCAGGTGACCTAGACGACCTCCAGGTCGACGAAACATCATTTTCGAGAATGTGAATTCAGTATTATAATTTTAAATTTTTTGTCACTTCCTGGAGATGCCCAGGTGGCAAGGATGGCCTCCAGGATCACAAAACATCATTCACGAGGAATCACATCTAGTATTATTATTGGAAATATATAAATTCTTGTCACTTTCTATAGATAATGTCCAGGTGACCTGGACGACCTCCAGGTCGACGAAACATCATTCTCGAGAATGTGAATTCAGTATTATAATTTTACATTTTTTGTCACTTCCTCTAGATGCCCAGGTGGCAAGGATGGCCTCTAGGATCACGAAACATCATTCACGAGGAAACACATCTAGTATTATTATTAGAAATATATAAATTTTTGTTACTACCTATAGATGATGTCCAGGTGACCTAGACGACCTCCAGGTTGACGATACATCATTCTCGAGAAAGTGAATCTAGTATTATAATTAATAATTTTTTGTCCTTCCTGGAGATGATGTCCAGGTGGCAAGGATGGCCTACAGGATCACGAAACATCATTGACGAGGAAACACATCTAGTTTTATAATTGGAAATATATTTTTGTGATTTTCCGTGGATGATGTTTCGGTGAGTTGGAGGACCTTCAGGTCGACGAAACATCATTCGCAAAAAAATGTTTTGTTGATCGTAAAAAAATTATACTATGTTAAAATTGCAGAATACGTTTATACGAAAATATTATTTTAATTATGAGTATAAATAATTTCCGTATTCGTACCCTGACTCGCCGTTGATATATATACTATAGCATGATATACTAACTCGAATACAAACTGCATGTATCGTGAAACTACACTAATAATATTTTAATTTTATTTAAATTCTAAAAATTTTTTAATTTCATTTCCATGTTTTATTTAATTTTAGATTCTTATTTTACTTTTACTAAATTTACCAAAATCGAAACTTTACACTAGAGAAATTTAATTATTTTGAATTTAACACACTAAAACCTCAAATTACACCTTTTTTCACAAGATTTTATTAAACCTTTTTTCTATTTTAACTTTACTTATGAATAAGAATAAATGGCAAATTAAAATAACTTGAACACAATTTTTGAGGGAAAAAGCCGTCAAAGGCATAAAAAACCCTTTTATTAATTACAAACACAACACTGAGAACAAGATTTAACTAAGAAAACTAATATGACGCCATTTACGCACTAAACGCCGCTTATTGCAAAGTTTACGATTTTAACTTAATTAATATAAAGGAAAAATGCGACGATCGTTAATCGTGCATGGAATTGAAATTTCGTTTGAGAGGCTTTGTGCCTGTTTAACGCGTGTGCACACGGCGATCGTAATTAGCTGAACGCATGCAATCAAAATTCAAATTGTTTATTTTACACTGATATATCACAAAAAAAAATAATTAGCTTTTGACGAGAAAGCTACAAAAACGATTAAAGTTATAGTACAAAATTTTATCGTTATTTGAGCGATCTAAGAGATTTTATGCGGAGTGCGGTCAGAGGTGCTGCTCGGTTGACGAACTAAAACCAATTAATCAAGTCGCGGCACGCTTTTTAGCGCGCGCTCGTTTGTTAGAGAGAAGTTTTCTTTTATGATTGACTGCAATGTGCTGCCACCTCTAACTTCACTTCACACAGCATGCTCGTTAGAGTCGACGTTTATTATTAAAATAAATAGATTTCTTGGAAAAGACATGTTGCGACGCAACATACTCTGGGCGCAGGCTGCGAGTATGATGAATGTGAATTAATTTAATCGCTGAATTTATTATTAAATTTAAAACGCCTATATTATACATAATCTAACATTAAAATTCATCGCAAGTATCGTCGCAGGATTGTAAAACGGGTAGCATGCAAAGTCGAGTAATACTTCGCTTGGAAATGCCGCTCGCAGTCTTGATTGAAGCAACTCTGTTGATGCCATCGTCCCCAGGAAAGACCTCAACCACGACACCTAATGGCCATCTCGCACAAATACTAACGTCATCCATTAAAATAACGACTGAAACTGGTTTTATTTCGGCGGTGGAAGTGTGCCATTTTTGTTTGATTTGAAGCTCGTGAAGATATTTTTTGTACTATTTTTTCCAAAAATCTTGTCTAGCCTTTTTTAGAAAGTTGTAGGTCGATAAACGGTTGTCCGGAACTGAAAGCAAATTCTGTTCTGGTAAGAAATTAAAAGGTTTACCTATAAGAAGATGGACAGGTGTTATTGGTAGAGGGTCGTTGGGATCAGCTAAAAGAGCATACAATGGTCTCGAATTTAAAATTGCTTCTATTTTAATCAATAAGATGTTTATTCGTTCATAAGTGAGTTTTTGGTCTTTCAAGACTCTTTTCAAATGATGTTTAAAACTCTTAACAGCTGCTTCCCAAATACCCCCGAAACGTGGGGAAAGAGGAGGGTTGAAAAGCCATTGTATTCGTTTTGTTAAAGCATAATTGGTGATGGATTCTTTGAAATTGGGAGTGTTGATCATATCATACATTTCATGCAACTCTCTATCCACACCCACAAAATTGGTACCATTATCAGAATAAATTTGTTCAGGTATTCCTCTACGCCCTATAAACCTACGAAGCGCTGCTGAAAATCCTTCAGTGGAAAGATCGATCGCTAATTCTATGTGTACTGCCTTTGATACCATACAGACAAAAACGCACCCATAAGTTTTTATAAATGACCTGTTTCTATCTTTTTTTTCTTCAATTAAAATTGGACCAAAGAAATCAATTCCTGTGTGACAAAAGGCTGGGGACTCGTTAATTCTAAATCGAGGAAGGTCGGCCATTTTCGCATGAATTAGCTTGGGTTTATGTCTAATACACTCATGCAATGTCTAATTATCCTACGCACTTGATCCTTTCCATTCAAAATCCAATATTTTTGACAAATTTCTGCCAGAGTCGATTGAATTCCTGAATGTAAATTTACCTGGTGGGTTCGCGTAATGATCATATCTGTAACCTGATGTTTACTAGGTAATAATATTGGATGTTTTCGATCATATGGTAAATCCGCATTTTTTAACCTTCCGCCTACTCTAATAATACCCATCTCATCAAGAAAAGGATGTAAATTATCAAATGCTGTACCTTTACGCCGCATATTAGAAATTTCTTTCGATTCTGTGGATAAACGCTTATGTTCTAGACTAAATCCTTCGTGCTGTATGAGTAAAATAAGTTTACGTTCTGCTCTGATTAATTCCCAAGCTGCTGACGGAGATATTGATTGCTTATTAACTGATTGTATGTTTATGCTACTTATATTTTTTGATTTTTTGTCTTTCCAACGCAACATGTAAGCTATAACCCTAAGGCATCGTTCTAAATTAGAGAATTTGGCATAAACGTCACTGCCCGGTGAGGCTGATGGCGAGCAGTTTAATTCCCGTGTTTCAGGTAGATCAGCCACCGATACCTTCGTTAGACGCGGCCAGCTACTTTCGTTGAGCTTTAACCATGAAGGTCCCGATGCCCATAAAGAATTATTAATGAACTCCGCGGGTAGTTGGCCGTGCGACAAAGCGTCCGCAGGATTATGGTTGGAATTTACATACCTCCAGCTAACCTGATCATCTTATGTCTGAATATCCGCAACCCTATGTGATTCAAAAGGTCTTAATAAATGAGGAGCTTTCTTTAACCATGCTAACACTATCGTCGAATCTGACCAAAGAACAACTCTGTTAATGGCGAAGTCGAGTTGATCCTTTACCTCTAAGTATAATTTTTTAAGAATTGACGCTGCGCAAAGTTCTAATCGTGGTATAGTGAGGCCACTGAGGGGCGCTACCCTAGATTTACTACATATTAGTTGAACGTGAACTCCTCCTTGACTATCCTCGGATTTAAAATATAAATAAGCCCCATACCCGTGTAAACAAGCATCGCAAAACCCATGAAGTTCTATATTAGTTGAATCTGGAATCAAAGGATACTTAAAGAAAGAAACCTGTTTTAAAAGTGATTGATCAGCCAAGGCTTTCTATTTACTGCAGATGTCGTCAGGCAACGGCTCGTCCCAGGTGACTTTCGCCTTCTAACAGCTCTGGATCAATGTTTTTGCATATCAAACTATTGGACCTGCTAAACCGAGAGGATCAAATATTTTTGATATTTCGGACAGTAAATTTCTCTTGCTCGGATTAATGTATAAGTTAATTGATTATACTGTATATTTTGGAACGTCAAATTGTGAATCCCACATAATTCCCAAAGTTTTTTGAATAGGATCTTTTGAAATAACGCAGTCTAAATTAAAATATTTTTTCTCTATATCGTTTAACGCCCCTTTGTGATTGGAAGTCCATTTTCTAATGCTGAAACCCCCACAAGCTAATAATTTAATTACTTCATCGCGAATTTTAATTATGTCGTTAAGAGAATCTGCTTCAGATACAAAATCGTCAACGTAAAAGTTGCGCAAGATCAACTTACTGGCCCATGGAAAATTTTCTGCTTTATCTCGTGCTAATTGTTGAAGCGTACGAATAGCAAGGAAAGGGGCCGCTGCTGTGCCGAAGGTGACAGTGTTTAACTGAAACGTTCTAATTTTTTCCTGATGGTACCATAAAACCCTTTGAAATTTCCTATCTTCTGGATGTATCAATATTTGACGGTACATTTTTTCAATGTCTGCTGTAATTACATAAGGATGGAAATGAAATGTAACTAGTTGTTGAAATATGGTGTTTTGTATGGTCGGCCCTACCATTAGTGTGTCGTTAAGCGAGATAAGTGTGGAAGTTTTTGCGGAGGCGTCAAAAACAACCCTTACCTTAGTGGTTTCACTAGATTCCTTAATTACCGCATGATGGGGAAGATAATAACCACCTTCTATGTCATCACAAAGTGTTATGTGTCCAAGACAAATGTACTCTTCCATAACCATAGAATATTCTGTTTTTAACCTAGAATTCGAAGCGAATTTTCTTTCAAGAGAATGGAACCTCCAAAGTGCTTGCATCCTGGATTCATCTAAATTAAATTTACTATCTCTGAAAGGTAAACGAATAACGTATCTACCTGTAGAATCTCGTTTCGTATGAGTGACATAATGTTGCTCGCATGCAACTTCATCTCTGGAACGAATCTTGAAGTCATAAAAGAACGAGTTTCGACCCTAGCTGTCTTGATGTTTTCCCTATCTACTATGGGTTTGAATTTTCTTTTCAACTCTGTCTTGTTTCCTGGTTCAGTGGTTGAGTGTTCAACTCCTTGTGAATTGAAAATGTTAGCCTGTAAAAACAAACAAAATTCAACTAAAGTAGAAGGTTTTTCAATATCGAGTTTTTCTTGCCATCTCGTTAGCATTCCCCTTGGTAGACATCGTTCTGCAATCCTGACGATAAAATGTTCGTAAGAAACTGGCTTACCAAAAATCTGTTCGAGCATTGTTGAATGTTGACGAATTGTGTCGAGAAGTTTGGCGATGTTTTCTGTGGTAGGTGTAGAAACCTTAGGCAAGTCTATCAATGCATTTAAATGGTCTTCAATAATAAGGCGTTTGTGATCGTACGCATCTGTGAGAGCCTTCCAAGCTTTAGGATAATTTTCAGAACTGGGTTCGAACGCAATGATTTTTAGTTTGGCTGAACCAGTGAGACAGTTTAAAAGTTGTGTATGTTTAAAGAAATCGCTAAGATCGGTTCTCGAATGAACTAGTGTTGTAAATTGATTTTTAAATGCCAACCATTGATCGTATTTACCATCGAAAGTTGTGATTTTAATGTCAGGTAATTTGGGCGCATCATGCCGCTGTGTTACGGTAATATTACTCGCGTTTAATGTCGAGCTAGCAATTGGATTGCTCGTTTGTGTGGATTGAATAAGGCTATTAGCAATCATCATAATATCGTAATATTCCTTTTTTTTTGTGTGGGGTCTATTACTAATAGTGCTTTATGATATTTTTGACACTGTATATGATACATAGAAAGATCTTTTATCCTTACTTCTACGTTAAATGGGTTAGGATTTGGTGTGTTTAGATATTCTGTTAACTCCCTTATTTCCTCTTTAAAAACCTCATATTCTTGATTCGCCGCTGCGATTACCTTTGTTATTTCTTCTTTCGACATTTTGTCTATTTTTATTGATTTACCCTGCTTTGAATATTTTAATGATGTATTGTTAGTTACTTGCTAGCTAGCCTACCCGCGGCTAAAGGAGAGCACCCGTTCCCTAACACACGAGCGACTTATATACAGGAAGAAGATCCGTCACTGCTGTCGTGATTGCTCTCCTCCCATACTGCACGGCTAGGACACGGTCGCCGCCTTCAGCAGTACGACTATCTAACTCCTATACTGAGACCTTTTTTGTTGAGACTGTGCACAATGAAATCTATGAACTTGAAATAAAATAATTGATTTTTTAAGATTTGACTTGTTAAATTAAAAGACAATTAAAAATTAATACAAGTGATTTTACAAGCAAAAAATGTTTTTACTTTATAAATGAAATGTTACTTGAATTGATTAGCAAAAGCAAAAGTTATTGAATTTGAAAACAAACAACAAAAAAAAATGTTAGGTTAAATTTGAACAAACTAATTTGATTAGGTATTATTCGTTATTTACTGAATCTTTGCAAAATGAATTTTATGTTTGTTAAAACTATTTTAATTTGAATGATTTTAATGAAATTTGAATTCTGAATTTATAAAACGTTTTATTTTTAAGTCTCAACCTATGACAAATTTCCTAACGTACTTTGTTTCCTGATAAATGTTTGAATGTTTATTTTCTGTTTGATGTTTATTATTAACACCCTTTTTCAGATTTACCACCTATCTACTGAATATTTATGATCGTTGAATATAATCTAAGTTTATATATTTATATGTATATATATGTATGTTTGTGTATTTATACTAAATTATACGCTTTTCTAACTGATAAGTCAAATTTAAGTTAATGTTATTTAACAACAGGCCGGAGTAGAACCTGATACCGACCGAGTAACAATTGAGTTGTTTGTTATTTACTCAAGTATTAATCGGTGTATCTTCAAATTAAAGGTTGAGCGCAATAGATATTATTATTATAAACATCTATGCACAAGAAAAAAAAATACACAGCTTTGTTTTTGAGAAAAGTAAGTAATGCCAGAGTAAAAGTTTACGTTTATAATATTTTCGCGTTACTTACTTTTCTCAAAAACAAAGCGATAGATTTTTTATTTCTTGTGCATAAATATTTGTAATAACAATATCTATTGCGCTTAACCTTTAATTTGTAGGTACACCGATTAATACTTGAGTAAATAACAAAAATCTCAATTAGACAAGGACAGCGAATCCGGCCTGCTCTTAATTGAAATAAAATGAAAAATGATGGTACGTTAGACAAAAACGTTTTTTCAAATGTGAAATTATATAAAAAAATAAATTGTCTACTCTATTAAAGTACGTGAAATGCTAATTTGTTTGATAATACAAAATCTATTATTTTGAATTGAGTTTTTATTTTATTATAAATTGAACTAAATCAAATTTGTAAATGTGTATTTTTTTTGTTAAGAAAATGCAAACAAATGAATTCAAATGAAACTTTCGAAAGAAAAAAAATAAACTTTTGTAACTTTACTTTTACTTTGAAGGAGTAAAATGACTTATCTTTGTGTTTCCTATATTGATGTCGTCGCCGCTGAGGTCCTCCGCTGTTGAGACGATGGCAGTTGTAACGTAGAATTTCGTTGACTTGTCGACTGATTCTCGGAATTTCTCAAATCGCTTTACCTACACGTTGTGGCTTGCGCATCGTGACGTAATATTGCGTGAGTTCAAACTAACAAAGGAGGCACCAAAATGTAGCGTGAAACTACACTAATAAAATTTTCATTTCATTTGAATTCTAAAAATTTTCTAATTTCATTTCCAAGTTTAATTTAATTTTAGATTCTAATTTTTTCTTTTACTAAATTCACCAAAATCTAAACTTTACACTAGAGAAATTTAATTATTTTGAATTTAACACACTAAAACCTCAAATTACACCTTTTTTCACAAGATTTTATTAAACCTTCTTACTATTTCAACTTTACCTATGAATAAGAATAAATGGGAAATTAAAATAACTTGAACACAATTTTTGAGGGAAAAAGCCGTTAAAGGCATAAAAAACCCTTTTATTAATTACAAACACAACACTGAGAACAAGATTTAACTAAGAAAACTAATATGACGCCATTTACGCACTAAACGCCGCTTATCGCAAAGTTTACGATTTTCACTTAATTAATATAAAGGAAAAATGCGACGATCGTTGATCGTGCATCGAATTGAAATTTCGTTTGAGAGGCTTTGTGCCTGTTTAACGCGTGTGCACACGGCGATCGTAATTAGCTGAACGCATGCAATCAAAATTCAAATTGTTTATTTTACACTGATTTATCACAAAAAATATAATTAGCTCTTGACGAGAAAGCTACAGAAACGATTGAAGTTATAGTACAAAATCTTATCGTTATTTGAGCGATCTAAGAGATTCTATGCGGAGTGCGATTAGAGGTGCTGCTCGGTTGACGAACTAAAACCAATTAATCAAGTCGTGGCACGCTTTTTAGCGCGCGCTCGTTCGTTAGAGAGGTTTTCTTTTTTGATTGACTGCAATGTGCTGCCACCTCTAACCCCACTCCGCACAGCATGCTCGTTAGAGTCAACGTTTATTATTAAAAAAAATAGATTTCTTGAAAAAGACATGTTGCGACGCAACACCGCATGCACCATACTAACTACTATATTATAGCCGAAAAACATCAAAAATATGCTCATAACTCTCCTACAATATTAAAGTGTGACGTCACTGGCTGAAAACAAAAATTGAAGGACTGATGACGAAGAAGAATTTTTATAACGCGAATATGGTGCTTTGAAACTTTAGATTACGTTTTCTCGTGATTGATTGAATGGATCGTAATAAAACTTTTTTTAAATGAAAGATAATATAAAAATCTTTAAATATCAATTTCTATTTTTCAAATATTGGGTTTTATTTTAATAGGATTCAGTTTTAAAATTTTGAAAACTCTAATTTAAAGTATAAGAGGAGCGCCTCAACGTTTTCGTATTCGTATCTTAACTCGCCGTCGAGGCACTACCACGCCTCTTGATATTTTATATGATTTTTTATTTAGACCTCTATTCATGACTTTCGCAACGATTTGCAAAAGTCATATTAATTATTTAATATTTGTTAATTCTTACATATCTCTGAAATAAAATAATGTTTATCAGCATATCATTTGGAAGTATAGAAAATTATTTAAAATTTCATTTGATTTTCTATTTCTATTATGAAATTTGTAACAACATAAAAAATTAATGCAATAAATATTTCAAAAACAAAATTTAATTTTTCAATATTATATGTAAAATTTTTAATAGCTTATTTGATATTTGACATCATTTTTTATTGTAAATATATTTTATGAATTCTTTAAAGATTAGAAATGTTTATATCTTATTTAAATACGTGTATTAACTCTGGGGTACTTCAGGAATGAATAGAGATTTATTTTCATGCATCGAAAAACTTTTATTAACTTAATTTGCATCTGATTTCATCAGAAATGTATAGCGGATTATTTTAAAAATTCAAAATGAGTAGAGATTTTTTTATAACACTTTTATATGTAAAAATTTAAATACATTTGTTTGGCATCAAATATGACAAATTTTCAAATAATATTTTTTTTTCCGTTGTATAAAAGGAATCTGCAAGAATCCTAATCATTCCATAGTGCATGGATTAACCGAAGTAAATCGGGGCTCATTAGAAATATTATTTTAATTCTCGAATTAAAAATATTCCAATCCATCGAGTGCAAAGAATCCTGAAGAATTTCAATTAATCCCTCAACCCTCAATGCAACTCTATGTATTAAAATATCATCCATCAATCCGGAGTACTTTGATGCACGTCTGAGGAACAACTAACCGAAATGTGCCGCAAACAATCAAGGGAATTTGGATCTTATCAAATAATATCAATAACGAACAAAGGAATTTCGATTTCATCGAAGTATATCGAGACTGATCGAAGTCATTCGGATTTTATCGGAGTATATAAAAAATTATTGAAGAAACTGCGATCTGGCCAAAGAAACTACGATCCGACCGAAGAAACTACGATCTGACCGAAGAAACTTTGATCTGACCGAAGAAACTACGATATGACCGAAGAAACTTTGATCTGATCGAAGTAACTCTGATTTAATCGACATACTTTGATCATGATCGAAGTTACTCCAATTTAATCGACATACTTTGATCGTGATCGAAGTAACTCCGATCTAATCGACATACTTCGATCGTGATCAAAGTAACTCCAATCTAATCGATATACTTCGATCGTGATCAAAGTAACTCCGATCTAATCGACATACTTCGATCGTGATCAAAGTAACTTCGATCTAATCGACATACTTCGATCTTGATCGAAGTAGTTCCGATCTAATCGACTTACATCGATCTCGATCGAAGTAAATTCGAACTAATCGAAGCATATAAAATAGAAGTATATGATTTTTAAAGGGGAGAATACTCTAACTGATAAAAAAAAACGATCGATTCCGATATGCTTTGATGAGATCGTAGTTACTTCGAAGTACCCCAGAGTTAATACACGTATTTAAATAAGATATAAACATTTCTAATCTTTAAAGAATTCATAAAATATATTTACAATAAAAAATGATGTCAAATATCAAAAAAGCTATTGAAAATTTTACATATAATATTGAAAAATTTATTTTGTCTTTGAAATATTTATTGTATTAATTTTGTATGTTGTTACAAATTTCATAATAGAAATAGAAAATCAAATGAAATTTTAAATAATTTTCTATACTCCCAAATGACATGCAGATAAACATTATTTTATTTCAGAGATAGGTAAGAATTAACAAATATTAAGTAATTAATATGACTTTTGCAAATCGTTGCGGAAGTCATGAATAGAGGTCTAAATGAAAAATCATAAAATATTATTAATATATTCAATGATAAGACAAACCTTTTTTTTATTTTTAACATTAAGGATTTCGTAAGTATATCATGAATATGGCCAACCTCGCAATTATTCGATGTTAAGAAGGGGCCGAACTATCTGTCTTTGTCTAATAGCGTTTTTCATCATTTATGTAAACACTATCCGGTATAACAAGAAAAAAATAGCAGCCCCCGCTAGATACTAGTATAATAAGTAAATTTTGTAATAAAAACCAAATTTTTTACCGCATAGTTTTTGACTAATTAGAGACCTACTAGCAATCTAGAATATAAACTATCTTTTTTTGGTAGGTCTCTAATTATTCAAAAACTACACAGTGAAAAAAATTTGGTTGTTATTACAAAATTTACTTATTATACTAATATCTAGCGGGGGCTGCTATTTTTTTCTTGTTATACCGGATAGTGTTTACATAAATGATGAAAAACGCTATTAGACAAAGACAGATAGTTCGGACCCTTTTTAATTGCACTATATCGTTCTGTTCTATATTACTAGGAAGTGTCTAATTTCTTAGTAGTTACTTCCTTTTATTCTTTTAAAATATCTTCACTTTACAAGCACTATCAGTAAAAAACTAAAAAATTCATATTAACACTGGATATATTCTAGAATTTTTTTATCCATGTGCAGTGATACTTTTTGTCACATTATGAATTATAATAAAAAATTTTTAACAAAAAAAAAAACCGATCACAAAAATATTGCATTAAAAAATAACAAATAATATATTATCCTTAGAAGTTATACTACGCATCTAACACATGTGTGGTGAACATATTATAGACCATCTAATTGTTTACAAGAGCACAAAGGAATTATTTTTTTATTAGGCTGCTTACAAAGAATTCATCTAATAGGTAAGACAAAATATACATAAAAATATTAGAATTTTAGAGTCGGTGCCAGCCTAAAAAAAAAAATTCTTTGTAAAGTTTTTAAGTTGTTAATTTAATAGTTGTACTCAGTCTCATATGAGTGTTTCAAGTAATCTCTATGACGAACAAAATAAATCTAAAGTGATCGTATAAATAATTGTATAACATTTCAAAAACGTTTCTTGATTTCAATATTATTGAAATATTTTATGAATATTTTGCGCAATCTTTTTTGGAAATAATAAATTATGAAATGTTCTTAAAATATTTTCTAAATTATTCAAGAAATATTTTTTTGAAACATTTCTGTGAAATGTATCTGCAATATTTCAGAAACGCTTTTTGAAATATTTTATAGAAAGATTATTGAAATGTTTAGAGCAATCATTTCTATGAACAAAATAAATCATGCATTGTTTTCGAAATGTTTTCCAAATAATTCAAGAAAAATTTTTTTGAAATTTTCTTGAAATGTTTTTGAAATGTTTCTTATAATTATTTCATAAAATATTTTTACATGTGATTATTGTGGAAATATTTAAATTTTAAAAATATTTCATGAAATGTTTTTGCAATGTTTTGAGGAAAAATTTTAGCAATATCACATAAATATATTTTGTGAATTATTTCTGAAATGTTTCTAATGTTTCTTGAAATGTTTCTGGAATATTAAAAAGAAAAACATTTAAAATATTTCTGGAACGTTTCTTAAATGTTTCAAAAAAATATATCTTGAAATGTTTCTGAAATGTTTTGAAATGTTTCTTATAAATATTTCCTGAAACGTTTTTACATGTGATTTTTTGGACATATCTTCATTTCAGAAATATTTCATAAAATGTTTTTGTAACATTTTGAAGAAACATTTTAGCAATATAACATAAATATATTTGTGAATCATTTTTGAAATAATTCTAATATTTTTTTTAAACGTTTTTGTAGCAATAAAAAAAACATTTGAAATATTTCTCAAACGTTTCAAAATGTTTCATAAAAATATATCTGGACATGTCTCTGAAATGTTTTTTATAAATATTTTAAGAAGTATTTTTACATGTGATGCTAGTGGACATATCTTTATTCAATAAACATTTCATAAAACGTTTCTAAAATGTTTCACATAAACATTTGAAACATTTTTTAAATGTTTCAGAAACATTTTATGCTGTGTGGGGCGTGAGAAATGCAGCAGAAGCATTTGTAAGCAGTCCAATACCGAGCATTTTTACCCGACTTCAAAAAGGAGGAGGTTCTCAATTCGACTGAATTTTTTTATTTTTATTTTTTTTTTATGTCTGTTACCTCATAACTCCGTCATTTCTTAACCGATTCAAAAAAACTTTTTCTTATCTGATAGAGAATGTCTGCAGGAAAGTCCCATACGTGTCCTATAATTATTGGGCCAATATTCGGTTTGTATGACCCAATTATCAAATTTAAAAAACTGGGAGTTTTGTTTTCTCTCTCTCTCTCTCTCTCTCTCTCTCTCTCTCTCTCTCCCTCCCCTCCTCTCTCTCTCTCTCTCTCTCTCTCTCTCTCTCTCTCTCTCTCTTACCTAAGCTTGAATATGTATACATGAACACATAACGACACTGTGCTGTTGAGCCTTCTTTCTTTCCTGCTATGCATTGCTTGGTGGTGTTCTAATGCATGCGTTATGAATTAATAATGAAAGTTTAATGTAATTAGTGGGTCCACCTATATTTGCGTTTTTAGTAAGGGGATTCACTAGAAGATCGAAAAAAAAAATTTTTTAACAAAAAACAAAACCGACTTCAAAAAAATGCACTAAATAGTTACAAATAAAAAATTTTTTAACAAAAAACAAAACCGACTTCAAAAAAATGCACTAAAAAGTTACAAATAATTTTTGATCTTCAATAATTATACGCATACTACGCATCTAACTCAATACATGTGTAGCAAACATTTTATAGATTATCTAATCATTTGTAAACAGCACCAACAAATCATATTTTTTTGTGAGTTAAAAAAAAATATAATTTGTTGGTGCTGTTTACAAATGATTAGATAATCTATAAAATGTTTGCTACACATGTGTTGAGTTAGATGCGTAGTATGCGTATAATTATTGAAGATCAAAAATTATTTGTAACTTTTTAGTGCATTTTTTTGAAGTCGGTTTTGTTTTTTGTTAAAAAATTTTGAGTCGAAGTAACATCATTCCTCTATATTTATGCTAAATAAAGATGACATTCAATTATAAAATCAGATTATTACAATCTCTGAAAAAACAAGTTCATAAACTTCTAATTAACAACAATAAAAATATCTCTAAATCTAAAACGGCAGCAAAACAACCTTTTTATTACAGAGAACTAGAACTTTTTAAGGAACTTAAAATTAAAACATCTAATTTATATGAGGATCCTCCTGTACTGTTAGATGGCAACTCAAGGAACAAAATTGAATGTTTAATTACTTACAATACTACATAATCAATAACACAGGTTTACAAAAAAAAGTCGATGTCCCCGGAGGCGACCCTTGGGGTTCTATGTTTTTTGGGTCGCTGATTCCAAATTGTTAGTCGGTTTATTCAGATCAGATCACTTTCAAGGTCATTTGAAGGTCAAATGAAGAAAATATTGCTGAAAAAATCTGGAAAAATTCGTACGTAGGTTTTTTAGCATGCTGAATCCGATTTCAGTGTCGGTGTACCTTTGTTACGTCTTATTAACATTGGTAAATCAAATTCCTCAGTTATTGAACAGTCGCATTATTTCATTGTTAAGCGAAATTAAGTAGATCATAAGAAAAGAAGTGAAACGTATGTTTCGAAATTTCAAAATGAATTTTACAAATCCTAAAAACATTACGAAACATATTATCAAAATCCAAGAAAATTTAGAAATAAAAATTGATGTAAAAGACAATAAATTTCATAAACAAAATAAGTATAAAAACCAAATGAAACAAATGATATTCGGAATATTACCCTGGGTGTCTTATTGGTAATACGTTTACACTGCCCGCCAAGTTTTATATTTCAAAGCAATTGCTATTATTAAATATGCATGTATCAATTATTAAAATATATACGCGCATAAAAATCAATTATATTAAAAGTGTTAAAAAATATCAATAAACCTCGAGGATCTATTACATATTGTGCCTATTCATTTGTCTGCCCATACCTAGCACCAATCTACTGAGAAATACTACAAGGTAAGAATATATAATTATTTAATAAACTCTTGATTTTCAAGAATCAAGTTTATCCTTTAATAATATTCAATCGTGAGAGCGATTTCGTTCAATTAAATATTGGTGGAGTCTTTCCACCACTAGAGTCATACATCTTTATCTTTATACATTTTATAAATAAATTCTATATTTTAAACGTACATAATTTATATATATTTGATGCAATTAATTAATATAATTAAATAACATATACACTCTTATTTATCCACTTTTATTTAGTCCTGGTGTAAAGCCAGGACTTAACATTTTGGTTCCGGTACAAACTTTTTAATTGAGAAATCGTATTGAATATACTGAAGGATAATCAAAGAAAATTTATAATTCTTTACCTATTTATATATAAAGTGCATAAAAATATAAAGGGCTTATAATAAATACAGTGTTAAAAAGTGTTAATTAACCGCCAAGTGCATCAAATAAAATATTATATATTAAAGGCACAAATCAAATAAATATACATAAAATTAAACGCGAAGTGCATTATTAAAAGCGAATAGCGTCATCGAAAATAAAAATATTAAACGCGAAGTGTATTATCAAATACGAATAGTGTCATTAAAAATAACGCGAAGTGTATTGTCAAATACGAATAGTGTTATTAAAAATAAATTATTAAACACGAAGTGTATCATTAAATACGAATAGTGTAAAAAAATAAAATTAATATATTATACGCATGGTGCGTAATTGAAATAATTTTTATATACGCGAAATTGCGCGATTAAAAATCATATAATACAATTTACATAAAAAAATTGGTAATAAAAATAAATGTAAAATCATTAAATCAATAAATAAATCTATATTTTAGCAAGAATAATTATAAAATCAAGTAAAAATTACAAATTCTTTGATAAACTGATTTTAAATAATATCATTTATTTAGTGCATTGAGAAATTACAACAGATATCAATAATTTTTGCATAATAATTTAATTTTAAAAGTGAAGTAAATTTCAAGTTCACGATTAATAAAAAAAATAAAAAGGAAAGTTGACTAAACAGTAAAAATTCAATATCATTTAAAATATTGAGTTATATTAAATAATACTAAAAACATATAAATTTTTATGAATTGAATATAAAGTAAATTTAAAGATATCAAAATAAAGTAAACAAACGGCATAAACAGTTGTCATCAAAACATTACAAGTGTATTGAACTTTGAAAATACAAGCTCAGCAAAATTTCTTTTTTTTACCGTACGCTCTTGTATAGGTATAACAGCAGTGAGTTAATATCAAGTTTCAAAACATAAATCGGCAAAATTCTTTACTTTTATGTAAGAACAGTAGGTCAGTGTCAAAGAATTGTTAATAACGTATGTTTACAAACGGCATTTAGAAAAAAAGAGAAACACAGTCAGCAGTATTTATAATTTTTAAAAAAACTTACAATTTTATGTACAAAATTTAATATTTTGAATAAATAAAATTCTTCATTGTTAAGTAAATAATGAAGATTTCAAATGAGTAAAATAAATTTTGATCAGATAGCAAAATATATAAAAGAAGGAAAAACACAGTGGGTAATATCATACTCTCAATTACAATTATCTGAAATTTGTCAAAAATTTAATGTACCTACTAAAAAAGACGAAAATATTAATGCTATTCGTGAAAGAATTAGAAATCATATTAGACAAGCAATTTTAGGAGAACATATATACGAAAATATTAATCCGTTTCGCAAAAGCACTAAAATTACACGCTCTCCGACTAAAAGTTTAGATCAAACAATTGAAAGTAATAATAAAACTTTAGACGAAACAGTTGATAATAATACTTCAAATACAACCTTAGAAGAAACATCTGAAAATAATCTCTCAAATATAATTACGGACGTTCAATCAAATATTAATACAGATAATTCAAGTGAACAAAATACACTATTAAATAAATATACAGGCGCAATTCCAAAAACATTTCCACAAATTACTAAAACGAAACAAAGCCATAATAAAGAAGACAGTTTTACACAAAAATATACTTTAGCGACAAACGTGACGATTTTATCAGAAAATAATACATCACTTATCGATACTCAGGAATTTTCATTTAAACAGACAGGATATCAAGAAATAAAAAGTATTAAAAACGAAAAAAATATTACTTTAGCTGATAACACTAATACAATAGATAAAAACGTGACAATTTCATCAGAAAATAATACAACTATCAACGAAACATTAAACGACGACTTAAATATCTCTGTTAAACAGGAAAGTTTTCAAGAAATTGAGGGTATTAGAATCGGAGAAAATATCATTATAAATAATCCTAATAATATCAACAATAATAATAACAGTATTAATAATAATAATAATACGATAGACGACCTAGTACATTTTATTAAGAATATAAACATGGTGCAACCAGGATATTCATTAAAAGAAATCACAAGATTAGTTCCTGATTTTGATGGTAAAAACATATCCGTAGACAAATATATTGAAAAATTAGAATTTGCTAAAGAATTACTAGATGCTGATCAACAAAAATCGTTTATGAATTATCAGAGATTTAAATTATCAAAAGCAATTGCTTCTGCAGTGAAACATACTACAATTAATACAATTAATGAATTTATTAAAATTGTAAAAACATTATGTCCTGAAATTGATAATTTATATACTTTATATGGAAAATTAGAACAAATTCAACAAGAACTTAATGAACCAGTAGAAGGATATATAACAAGAATAAAAGAATTAACGGAGGAAATCAGAGATAAAAAGAAAAACGAGACTGGAATAGAAAGAGCAACCTTAGAACGATTTATTAATCAATTAAATCAAGATGAATTTGAATATTTTAAACAGGGGCTAGTTAACGAAATAAGATATGAAATGAAAGTAGCAGACAATTTCTCTGATGCAACTATAGAAGCAATTAAAATAGAAAAACAGTTAGAAAAACAAAACGCTATAAGAGGGAATCCAACTAAACAGAAAATTATGTTTAGTAATATTTTGCAAGAAGAAATCAAACAAATACAGTGTTGTCAAATATGCAAAAATACTGGTCACGAAGCATTATATTGTAATATAGCAGGTTGCGTATACTGTAAAGAACCAAATCATTCATCATTTGAATGATCCAATACAAAAAATAAAATAAGATTGATATGTAAATTTTGCAATCAATTGGGTCATTCAAGAAGCACGTGTGATTTATTAAATGACAATGAATATTATTGTCAATACTGTCAAGAAAGTAATCATGAAATTAATCATTGCCCAATAATACGAAAATATGAGATATGTTGGAAATGTAATAAGAATGGACACAACCCAAATTTTTGCACTGATGTTATTGAAAGAAAATCTACACAAGTATGCGAGCTTTGTAACGATAAAAATCATATGACAAATGATTGCGAAAAGGTAAAAATATTTATAAATCAAGCTAAGGCAAGCAATCAAATACGATGTCAATTACGTGATAAATGGGGTCACTCAGGTAAAGAATGCAGAAATAATAACATCGGTCAAAATAATTTTAATCAGAATAAAATGTTTGTCGGAAATAACAGAAATAATAATTCATATGGACAACGAATTCAAATGAAATTTTGTAAATATTGCAAAAATAGAGGGCATAATATATAGGAATGTAGAAGAATACAATACAAAAAACCTCAAAATGCAAATCAAAATGTACAATGCCCATATTGTAAAAAATTAGGACATACAATCGATTCATGCAATCACACAGAGGGAGAATGTCAAGTTAAATTAAACACATCAGCTCATATACAGGGAAACGCATAAACTCGACTTGGAAAGAGCGCACAAGACGAGTTTCGCAACAAAAGTCGCTCAAAAATTATGTTGATATTCAATTTTTCGCAAGAACACACGAAATGAATTTTGATTTTGAAGTATGTGATGAGTTTAATGAAAATGATACTAATAATGAGTACGTTAAAATTATTGAACAAAAAGAAACTTTACATAATGCAATGGAATTCAAACCAGAAATAAAAAATGATTCAACAACAATAAAATTACATAATGAAAGCAATTTAGCGAACAATGAATTGGAAAAAATTATACAATTTAAAACTGAAAACATTAATGATAATAATAATATACCAATTTATATATTTAAACTAGGTGACAAATTACAATTTATCGAGATACGAAATCCGTATACAAATGATTTATGTAAATTACTAATAGATACGGGTGCTCAACTTAACATCATAAAAGAAAAACTAGTACCACAAAATTCTATTAATAATAATATTAAAATATATTTGTCAGGAATTACTGATATTCCAGTTAAAACATGTGGTTTAATTACTTTTCCTATTAATAATTCGTATACAAATTTCCACGTAGCATCTGAAAAATTTTCAATACCTTACGATGGTATTTTAGGCATAGATGTATTAAGAAAAAATAAGTTGAGATTAGATAAGGGATATTTAGAAATAAATGGTAAAAAATTCTTTATTCAAACAGATTATAAAAACGATAAAAATTCATTGATAAATTTATGTACAGAAAACATCGAAATTAATGACACAGCAGTTATTAATGCTTTTCATTATATCATGCTAATGCAAGACAATAATCACATATTTTCGATTACACAATTTCTACAGAATAAGAATGAAAATATTGAAAATTTTATGAAAGAAATCAACTGTGTTTTAGAAAAAGATGAATGTAAAAATAATAAGAATATAGAATATGAACAATTTCTATTAAAACTTAAAGAAAATACAAATTTCAACATTAATAATAAAGACAAACAATTTCTAACATATTTTATGGAAAAAGATATTTTAACAAATTTTATATTAATTAATCATGAAGAAGAATTTCATAAATTACAAGAAAATTTAATGTATAAAAATGTAAATTATATTAGTGAAGAAAAAAATGATCGTAAAGAAGAATTATTAAGTAAAATAAGTTTAAATCATTTAAGTAAAGAGAAAGAACAAAATATAAAGAATTTAATTTTAGAAAATGATGACATATTTTGGTTAGAAGGAGAAAATATTGGAAAATGCAATTTAGAACAACACGAGATAAATTTAACAGATAACAGACCAGTATATGTTAAAAAATTTTCATTGCCACATAAATCAAGAGAAATCGCTATTACAGAAACTCAAAAATTAATTGATAATAATCTAGTAAGGCCATCTAAAAGCGCATATAACGCTCCAGCATTTGTAGTTAAGAAGAAACCAGGTCCTGATGTAAAAGAAAAATGGCGACTAGTTATAGATTATAGAAAATTAAACGAGAAAACTATACCAGATCCTTATTTAATACCATCTATAACTGAAATTTTTGATGATTTAGGCGGAAATAAATATTTTACTACCGTAGACATGGTTTCAGCTTTTCACTGGGTACCAATCAAAGAATCAGATATACATAAAACAGCTTTTAGTGTAAACCCTTTAGAAAGATTTGAATTTACAGTATTACCTTTTGGCTTAACTAACTCACCACGAACATTTATGAGGGTAGCAAATACAGCTCTTAGTGAGTTAATAAATAAAAAAATATGTCATGTTTATATAGATGACATAATTATAGCTGCAAAATCAGAAAAAGAACATAGTATTAAATTTAATCTAGTAGCTACAAAATTAAGGGAAGCCGGATTAAAACTAGAACCAAAAAAATGAGATTTTATGAAAAATGAAGTGACATTTTTAGGTCATATTATAAGTAAAGAGGGTATCAAAGCAGATAAAAAAAATTGATGCAGTAAAATTATTTCCAACACCAAAAACAGTTAAAAATATTAGAGAATTTTTGGGCTTAGCAGGTTATTACAGAAAATTTATTAACGATTTTGCTAATATAACAAAACCTTTAACGTTATTATTACAAAAAGACGTAAAATTTACTTGGGATTCAGAGAAACAAAAGGCTTTTGATAAACTAAAAGATACACTATGCTCTGCACCTTTATTGCAATTTCCACAGTTGGAAAAACCATTTATAATCACTACAGATGCATCAGGATATGCTTTAGGCGCTATATTATCACAAGGTGAAATCGGGAAAGATAAACCCATAGCATACGCTTCTAGAGTATTAAAAGGTCCTGAACTAAAATATCACACTTATGAAAAAGAAACACTAGGTATATTGTTTGGAATAGAAACATTTAGAAATTACGTATATGGAAATAAATTTACAATAGTAACAGATCACAAGCCATTACTATCTTTTAGATCTGCAGATACGGTAGAAATCAATGTGATAACTAGAGCTCAAAAAGCAAAGGAAAATGAGGTAAATATTAAATTAACAAAAATACCTTCAAATGAAATAAAAATACAAAAATTAAACGAAGAACGTACACGTATTAAAAATAACGCGGTAGACAAAAAAAAGTAATCAAAGAAATAACCAACGAGGAAATTAAAAGTGTCGCAAACGAAGTCGAAAAACAAGAAGAAATTTACTTAAATAAATCTGATACTGTTATATGTTCTAAAAATTCTATACAAAGTAGGAAAGATAATATATTACATTTAATTACGAATGAAAAGATATCTTTGGATGAGATTCAAGATGAATATTTTACACATAAAAATATTAATATAAATAACGATTTAAAAGATAATGAAATTAAAATAATAAATTATAAAAAGAGAAAAATTTTTATAATGTGCTTAAATATAAAAGAATCATCAATTTTAATAAAAGAAAAATTAATAAATAATTTAAACACGCTAAAAGATTTATTGATTGAAAATAATTGTACTATATTTAGTATATCAAAAAATATAAAAATATTAAATATAAATTGGAATGAAATCGAAGAAATATTATACAATATTTTTAAAAATACAAATATAAAAGTTATAATTTGCTTAAATAATACAGAATATGTCGAAAAGGAAAAAAGAAATGAAATTTTTTAACTATATCATTCTTCAAGTTTAGGAGGTCATTCGGGAGTAAATAGAACATATAATCGAATTGAAAATAAATATTTCTGGGAAAATCTTAAAGTTGATATACAAAATCGTATTAAAAACTGTGAAATATGTCAGAGAAATAAATTAAAAAGAAATAAAACAAAACAACCTATGATAATAACAGATACTCCAGAGAAAACATTCGATAAAATTTCACTAGATATAGTAGGACCTCTTAATATAACTAAAAATAATAATAAATATATATTAACTATTCAAGATCATTTATCAAAATTTTTAATAGCTATCGCACTGAAAGATCAAACAGCAGAGACTATAGCCGACGCATTCATAAAAAAATTTATTTGCATTTTTAGTTCACCAAAACTAGTACTTACAGATAAAGGTGCAAATTTTACAGGCAAATTAATAAAAGCTATTTCAAAAAGATTTAAATTTAAAAAAATAGAAACTACTGCCTTTCATCCACAATCTAATGGTTCATTAGAAAGGGCTCATCATCCTTTATGTGAATATTTAAAAAATTTTGCTGATAAAAAATTAGAATGGGATGATTGGCTTGAACTTGCACAATTCAACTATAATACTAGTGTTCATTCAAGTCATAAATTTACACCACATGAACTAGTTTTCGCTTACCCAGCTAGATTACCATCTAGCAAACCCTTAAAATCATCAGAAAAATTACAAACTTTTAATGATTATATAGAAAAATTATTATTAAATATGAAAGATATTGCAAA
The DNA here is from genome assembly GCA_017163975.1 of Anastatus disparis. Classification (NCBI taxonomy): domain Eukaryota; kingdom Metazoa; phylum Arthropoda; class Insecta; order Hymenoptera; family Eupelmidae; genus Anastatus; species Anastatus disparis. Next base: position 70,134 of record JAFFSR010000203.1, read on the forward strand.
AATAGCCCGTGAAAATTTAATACTGTCAAAGGAAAAATCTAAATCTTATCACGACAGATTTATAAATCCTGTAGAATTTAAAATAGGAGATAAAGTATGGCTTATAAAAGAGCCAAAACCAGGTAAATTAGAAAAAAATCAAAACTTGGGACCTTTTGAAGTATTAAAAGTTCACGAAAATAGCAATATTTCTATAGATTTCAAGGGTTACTCAAAATTAGTTCATGCAAATAAATTAATTTTACATGAACAAAAATTATAAATATTTTAGAAAAAATCTAATTTTTTTTTCTCTTTTTCAGGAATATTTAAAAATGTTAAAGATTTTTTAATTTCTGTAATCTTTCCTAGTTACGTGCTAATTCATTTATCTATTGTTACATATACTTATTTATACATATTATTAATTTTTCATTGATAAACAATTTTTATAAAATACGAGGAATCTGTAAGTTTTCAAAATGTGGCTTGAAAATTCACAGATTTTTGATTTAAGAAGCCTATTAACTTGAATCAATCATTTTGAATAATAGGAAATATTTACATTTAAATCAATTGATTTGATAAATAATGAATGAAATCTATATTAAGAAATTGAAATCAGTTAATTTAAATCAATAGATTAGTTAATAATTTAATAAAGAATGTAAAATCATTATATACATTATCTATTTATAAAACGTATATTGTATTATAAGATTTAAACTTTAAAATTTTATTTATATCAATCTTTTTATCTATACTTTCATTTTTATTTTTTCTTTTTCATTTAAAAGAAACATCTTGTAAAAGAAATCTAACATTTAGTTATAACTATCATTAAACTTATAAATGTATATTTTATCTTATATTTTTACTTATTAATCAACTACTTTTGTCTCTGAATTTACGGTATATAAACATATACTATCTGATATGTATTCGTAAAACTTATTTCATTTTTCACACAAAAATCTGTAAAAACAAAAAAAAAGGAGGGGGAAAGTTACATACTTTCATCCAAATGCAACATAAATCAATATTCCAATGAATATTTGAATTTCTAAACTCATTTAGAAAATGTATTGCAAGAATAAAAAGAAAATTATCATAAAAAAAGTCTTTATCGAGACTTGAAAAAAAAAATTTTTTGTAAAGAAAAAAAGAAACAACGAACTTTATTATAAGTTCTATATAGAATGAGAGAACATAGTTCAATTTTCATTCTAAACTCTAAGATTATTTAGAGAACATATTTGTCAAAATAAAGACAAAAATTACAATTGATTAGTTAACGTTTCAATCAGATTTATGTTTAAGTACTACACAAATTACAGACAAAAGCAGAACATTTTTGAGAAATTAAAATAATAACTTAACATTTTTCCGTGCGAATTAGTTTGACCGTAACATTTTGGTTTAACTAATAAAGTTATTTTTTACTCATGTTAGATCTCTTATTTTATTCTTAAAATTTGTAGCTTTTAAAAAAATGTCAAAATAAATTACGATAATTTATACATACACAAAAATTATTAAAAAAAAAAAAAAAGAAAAAAAAAACACAATTCTATACGAATTATAGTAGATCATTATTATAACTGGATCATATTTAATGTTAATTATAATCACATATTATTAATAACTATAATCTATATACTTTTAGTTAATTTTAAGTTTTTTTTTTATGTATCTAGTTATTTTAATTTTATACCAGACCTACGTTCAGATAAACTAGTTCAACCTCTGTAAGAATTTGCATTGTAACCTATACTACGTATAGGATTTTACGTTTGGTTTAATAAATAAATATATATAGCCACATTTAGTGTTTTAAGTGAATATGTGAAAATAAGAATTCAGAAAATTTTTCTTCTCATTGCTTAGATGTCACCTGTGCAATTATCTTAAGCCGGGAGGGAAGTGAATGAATATTCACTTATATTCAAACAATTATAAGAATCTATAAATTACCCTGGTGAAAAAAATCAGATGACAAGTCACCTGATTTATTAGGTGATTTATCATGCCAAAATATCATGTATCGATTTTGTTGGTTTTTACACGTTTTAAACCATGCTTGGTCAATTTAGAACAATTTTTGAAAAATTTTTGAAATTTTTGAACTTAGAAATTTTTTTGTGATTTAGTCAAAATTTTTTCTAAGACCAAATTATCTAAAAAATTTTCTAAGTTCAAAATTTTCCAAAATTTTCAAAAATTGTTCTAAATTGACTAAGCATGGTTTAAAATGTGTAAAGACCAACAAAATTGTTACATGATGTTTTGGCATGATAAATCACCTGATAAATCAGGTGATTTATCACCTGATTTTTTTTAATAGGGTATATCCGACTGTTATTTTTGAAGAAAAAAAAAACAAACGTTTCTTATATTTGAACTTGAACAATTATTATTATTTTGACAAATCTAATATTATTTTATAATTATTTTACATGGCATGTTATTTGTTATTTTTGTTACGAAATATCTCATAAGCTAGAATACAAGATTTATAAACATATTAAAAAAATATTTATAAGCAAAATCACGAATAATTTAAGGCGATCTCTAATTAGAAAAAAAAACTATATCATGTTTAAAATATTACAAATTTAAAATAGCAATATAATTAAAGAATATTTCATCTTCTTTTTTTTTCATACCAATACTCATACATTACTAAACAATTATAAAATGGAAAGATACATCGAATAATTGAGACATTCAAATAAAATATTTTATTTAGATTGATTTTAAGATATTTATGTAAATTGATCAATAGTAAAGAAAATTGTTATTACATTTAAATTTTTCTTTAGTTACTTCTCGTACCGATAAGCAACATCTTGAGCCCCAAGGTGTTACGTCACGACGTATCTTTTATTTCAAGTTTTTTATTCTGAAATATGCAGTTATTGATCAATCAGATAATTTAACTTAATAAGCATATTGTAATCATTTCGTTTTTAAGAAACAGAAGAAAGTGTAATTCGGTCTACAAAATTAACAAAACAAGAACGGTACAAAGGCCACATGAACCAGATTTATCATGTTAACCACACCATTCAATAAGAGTCAAAATGCATAATAAGCATTGCTCCATCGATTGACATCCATTGACATCGATTGAATATACAGTTCCTGATTAATTTTTTAGATTTTAATCGTAATATTGTAAATGTTCAATAATTGACCTATCTTTTATTTTTTTTTTTTTCTCGATTGCCTATCCTTCCGATATGCAATCTCCTGAGCACCGAGGTGTTACGTCATAAACGTATCGTTTTTATTAACATTGGTAAATCAAATTCCTCAGTTATTGAACAGTCGCATTATTTCATTGTTAAGCGAAATTAAGTAGATCATAAGGAAAGAAGCGAAACATATGTTTCGAAATTTCAAAATGAATTTTACAAATCCTAAAAACATTACGAAACATATTATCAAAATCCAAGAAAATTTAGAAATAAAAATTGATGTAAAAGACAATAAATTTCATAAACAAAATAAGTATAAAAACCAAATGAAACAAATGATATTCGGAATATTACCCCGGGTGTCTTATTGGTAATACGTTTACACTGCCCGCCAAGTTTTATATTTCAAAGCAATTGCTATTATTAAATATACATGTATCAATTATTAAAATATATACGCGCATAAAAATCAATTATATTAAAAGTGTTAAAAAATATCAATAAACCTCGAGGATCTATTACATATTGTGCCTATTCATTTGTCTGCCCATACCTAGCACCAATCTACTGAGAAATACTACAAGGTAAGAATATATAATTATTTAATAAACTCTTGATTTTCAAGAATCAAGTTTATCCTTTAATAATATTCAATCGTAAGAGCGATTTCGTTCAATTAAATATTGGTGGAGTCCAGGGTTGCGAAAAAAGTAATAAAAAATTATTTGAATCACGAATCATTTTTTAATTTGTAATTAAAGTTTTATTTAATTAACAATTCCTTTTAAATTAATAATTAAAGATATTTTAATTAACAAATCAAAATCTAATCGTGAATTGAAAAGGCTTTAATTAAAAAATCAAAAGAAATTCTCAATTAAATAAATTTCAATTAAGAAATCAAAATGTAATCGTGAATTGAAAGGGCTTTAATTACAAAATCAAAAGGATTTCTTAATTAAATAAATTTCAATTAAGAAATCAAAATTTAATCGTGAATTGAAAGGGCTTTAATTCCAAAATCAAAAGGAATCCTTAATTAAATAAATTTCAATTAAGAAATCAAAATGTAATCGTGAATTGAAAGGGCTTTAATTCCAAAATCAAAAGGAATCCTTAATTAAATAAATTTCAATTAAGAAATCAAAATGTAATCGTGAATTGAAAGGGCTTTAATTCCAAAATCAAAAGGAATTCTTAATTAAATAAATTTCAATTAAGAAATCAAAATTTAATCGTGAATTGATAGGGCTTTAATTCCAAAATCAAAAGAAATCCTTAATTAAATAAATTTCAATTAAGAAATCAAAATGTAATCGTGAATTGAAAGAGCGTCAGTTATGATTATGATTTGTGAATTCGAGGCCTTTAATTAAAAATTCCACAATTTCTTTTTAATTAAAGGTACTAAGGAATTTGTATCATATATATGTATATAGAAAAACATATGTGGACGCGCACATACATACGCACCTAGGCTCATATAGATGCAACATTTCATGTCGACCCACACGCACACATACGGACAAGTTGATATATATATATATATATATATATATATATATATATATATATATATATACATGGTCCGTTTCATGTGAACTTGCACCCGTTGACCCGTATATATTTTGGTTCATATATATGTATATATATATACATACATACATACATACATGGGATATTTCATGTCGGTTAGCACGTACTCATAAGTACAGGTTTTCTTTTTATGTGGTACATTTCATGACAACACGCACACACCCATTCGTGTACCCTTAGATTTACATATATGGTACATTTCATGTCGATTTGCATGCATGCACACTTTAATACACATAGGATTTTTCACGTCAATTATTACCCACGCCTATACAGGTTTATATATATGGGACATTTCATGACAACTCTAACACACCTATCCAAGCGCCCTTAGGTTCACATATATGGGACGTACCATGTCAACACGCACGCACCGATTTTCATATATTTGACATATCTTGTTAACTCGAACACGCAAACACATCTAAACATGTATTTGAAATTTGTATTTATATATATGGGACCGTTTCTGTCAATTCGCATGTACGCACACACATGGGCTTATGAATATATATATATATATATATATATATATATATATATATACACATATATATGTGTGTATATCTGTGTACACATATACATGGGATATTTAATGTTAATTCACACGCGCGCACATACACACAGGTTTATATACACGAGACGTTTCATATCAATTGACATGCATGACACACGTACTTGAGTTTGTATATATTTTTCTTTATATATATATATATATATATATATAAGTAGGTAAACAAGGGGGATTCTAGCCCAGGGGGGATTCTGGCCCACTACATTTGTAGCCCACTGCATTTGTAGCCCACTACTTGTCGCGACAGGTTAGAATTTTAATAACTCAAGTTTGTAGCAACTTTAACAACCCAAGTTTATTACGTTTAAATTTTTTTGTGGTTCTGAAAAGAGCCGATTTAAAGTTTTTTATATTTGATATTTGGGGGTGGTATTTGTGATTTATATTTTTCGTAATGCTCCTTCCATGACATCTTCTCTTTTTTAGAAGAATCGATAAGAGAAGTATACTCGTTAGGTTTAGCGGTGGTGCTCGGACTTTGTCCCATGATGAAATAATACAAGTCATGACACGCTTCTACTTTTATAGTGATGAGAGCTGTATGTAATCATTTACTTACACTCCATAGCTATTTCCAATGGCAAACGATTCTCAGTAAAATATTTTTTCATGAGTCTGACGTTGTGTAGAGCACAACAAGCTTTATACATTCCATCGTGATGGTGGCAAACAGTCACTAGCTTTATCTTATCCAGTGGTGGATAACCCATCTCTGTAACATCGGTAACGTTGAACTTGAAACGTTCTAACCATCTTTTCTTTATACTTCCCATCACTAAAATTTTGCTAGCATCTTGTAGAGCTTCTTTAAGAATGTTTCGTATTTCGGTGTAGGGAATCGTACCAGAACGCCAAGACAAACCATGATAATATTGTTCAAACCATTTGTTTTGCATCTTATATTTCTCTGTGAGTCTTCGCCAAGGAAACGGTTCTTTAAAAAGTAGCACAACAGGATCAGAATCATCGTTCAACGGAACTATAGCCAATTCTTTTAAAACATAGTCATTACCAGGCTGCTTGAAGCCTTGCATATCGACCAAGTACTCCATCGTGAATGACTCTTTTGACGATAAACATCCAATTTATAACTATTTCCCCACCACTTAGACAAGTTTTCGTACATTACTATTGACAGGATTGTACTCGACTACGCGATCGTGTATGATCAAACAGTAAGCTGATGTTCCAGCAAGAATATTATTTCTTGATTCAAATTCTAAGCGAACATCCACAGGAGCGCTTTTCAGAGACTCATTTTGTTTCGAGCAATCGATTACAATCAACGGCACATAGTCAATGAAATCTTGCTTTTTTAAGAGTGGTTCGGCATCTTTCTCATAGTACGCAGGTTGAAAATTAGCATACATATCGTATAACATAGCAAATTGATTACGTTCAATATTTAAATTTAGATTTCCATATGGATAGTATTGTGAATTAAGGAAAAGCTTTACATTACTTATGTTGCAGTGATCAAAGCGACTCGCATTGGCTGTTTTTAGATTTTTTCGATTCGTTTGAAAAGCTAGAATAACAAAACGTGGCTTTTCCAATTGGTTAGAAGTTTTAACAGTCCAAACGTGTTTTGATGTGGTTGGAAGTAGCGGATACTCGTACAAGTCCCAACTACGGAAACTCATTGCAATCGGTTTATCTTTTTCAATATGATTGAGTAAGCGAAGTTTGTAGGCATTCGATAATATTACATAGGGCATAAGCCATTCTATTCTTTGCAAATTGATCTGAAAATCTTCGTATCTATTTTCATGATGCGTTTGAACTACCGCATTCAAATCATTCCTAGATCTTGTCAGTATAAGTTCATGTTTTACATTAACTACAATTTTACGATAGTCTTCAGCAAAACCGAAAATCATACTCAGAGGAATAGATAAGTCAAAGTAACCTGCCTCGTCGTTTACTTTTAGATTTTCCTCTACATCAACCCAACCAGCGTTCTCAAGAATTGACTCTTGACTAGAACAAAAGGAAAGCCATCCTTTCATAAGTGTAGTTAAACCAACATTTTTACATTTGTCAATCTCCACAGCATTGATTTCATATCGGATTTCTGCAAACATGTGACAGATGGCGTTATTTACTAGGACCGTATTAGCTACCGCGGTTCCGTCAGCTTTCACGATTCTACCACAAATATGGAGTGAACTACGGGATGGTAGAAGACATAAGTCTTGATGTTGAATAGATATACGAATCTCATCACTATTATTAAATGAAGATGCGGAATAAGGTTGATGAGCATGTACCTCATAATGTTCAACTGATTCATCGAACTTTACTCCCGACTGTATGCTCAGAATTCCTTCCATGTTTTTGAAAACAACAGAAGAATATACAAGTTACTTTCCACCACGGATTCTTAGTCCGAGACTTCTTAGGAACTGAATGTTTTGCCGTGTTAGCGCTTTCTTTGTCGTTCGACGACTGATGACTGGTCGACATGTTGACTTACTTATATAGCCTCTACCAACTTTAGTGTTGTAAACGATACCCATTACGTTTGTTTGAGATGTAATCTTATTGTAATAATTTCTCCTCGAAAATTAATCAAGTGTCCGTCTTGATCGACTATTCGTACTTGAATGTGATCTATGCTCTTGACGCTGATCGGAAGATAAATGACTGGAGATGGAACTTCAATGATCTTATATCCCGGTGGGACTGCAGGAAAGAACTCGTGTATGGTATGCATTCGTCGATTGTTTATATAGGCGCCAGAGGTTATGTTGCACTCAACTCGGAGTGCGTTAACTTTCAAAATAGCTACAGGTAAATCAGAATCGTGAGCGATTTTTTCTGTAAGAACACGTTGAGTAAAACCCAACAATGAACCTATGGAATCTTGCGGTCGAAAATCAATAGGATGACTGCAGGTTATAACACAACGTAGTGTGCTATTATTGGGTTTTATATCGATTGAAATTCCTTTTGATGCTAGTGTCTCACGAAGATAATTTTTTATATCTTTAATTTCGTAACTTCCAGTCGGTAATAAAATTTCTTCCTCACCAACGTAGAACTTATTATTTCCACTATCGATATTAGGTATTGAGTTGAAGGTCGAAAGTCCAATTAATCCGAGAACATAGTTCTTATCGGGTGAAAGTTAAATCGGAGGAAAATACTGAGCTTCGAGCACTGATGATGTACTAGAAAAACTTAGCGTCAATGAATTTTCCATGATTGTTCAATGGATAATGAGAGATAGCTAATTTGACTTTCCTTTTATAAGTTTTTACTCAAAAACTTCAAACATAAATGACCACAATTAAATGTATCATAGTCTTGATACCTCTCGTAGTTATATTTGACCTCATCTACTCCCAAGTAAAGCATTAAATCCAATGGTGGTTGAAGGTCTCCGAAAGAATCGAAATAAACAACGTTCTTACCTCGTTTTCGATAAGCTATCAATGTGTACCTGGACCATCTACATCATCGAGATTAACGATCGCTGTTTCGTGATAATGAGGTCCACTCTTTGGTAAAGCATTTCGCATGAAAACTCCTCGAAAATTTGGAATTTTTAGTATTTTAGCATACTTTATGAGATCATAATCTGTCAAAGCTCTTTGCGGTAACCTTACTTTGAGGATCTTTTTTTTTTAAACCAGACTTTATATGAAGACCAAGTCCTGTCTTGTAAGGTTTTAAATAAAGACCTTTACCCAAAGCTATTTCTTCCATCTTTTGATTATGTCTTTGTTTTTCTTCTAATTGTTTTTGAGCAGCTTTTGAATCATTAACTGCTTTAGTTATACCAGCCGCACCACCTGCTAAACTACCAATTGCACCTAGACCTGCAAAGATAGGTATGAGAAATGGTAAGAATCCTCCTACTTTAGTTGGAATTGATAATCTGCGAGGTACTCTGACTTTATGTTTACCGCCTGCTTTTCTCACAGCACTTCGAGCAGCCTCTAAAGCAGAGAAGATAGCTTTACGAGCACACTTACTAGGTTTCATAGATTTGGAAGCGGCTCTAATTATTTTATTAAGAGTAACAGAGGGAGTCTTCTTCTTTTTGCTCCCATTCCAAGTTTAGATTTTACTTTCATAGCGTTTGCAATAGCGAATGCAGCTGCTTTCTCACCAATACTAGCGTCTTTCGATGAAACTCTTTCCCAAGCTTTTTCTCCTAAAACCTTATCAGCACTATTTCTAACCTCAATATTTTCACGATTCTGTGAATAAGCTATATCGTGCTCCTTGCAAGCTTTGTCGAGTGGATTGATTCCTGGATCACCTCTAGCTAAACGTTTGGCTAATTTCGTCCCTGGTCCACAATATTGATATCCCGGTAGATGAAGTTCCAGTGGAAGATTATTAATGATTTTATTAAGCAAACCACGACCACGTCGTCGATATATGATCATAACACTTTGAAGTTCAAAGGATAACTAAACCATTGGGTATATAAGCAGCGTATTTATAGTTAATCGAACAGTCGCAGTTTGTGTCTGTCGAGATGAATTTCAAAGAGCAGTCTGTAAAACTTCCGATAGCAAATTTTGATGCTATTTCGGAGCAAGAAAATAAATCAAAGAAACATGGAAATTTACTTCCAGATAGTATAAGAGGTGTATTTTGCGGACCATCCAATTGTGGCAAAACTAATAGCCTACTAGCACTGATAACACATCCTAATGGTCTAAGATTTGAGAATGTCTACGTATATTCGAAATCTCTTAATCAAGCAAAATATAAGTTTTTGAAAGAGCTCTTAGAACCACTGGAAGGTATGAAATACTTTCCATTTAGCGAACACGAATCAGTAATATCTCCGGATAACGCTCTTCCAAATTCTATAATGATTTTCGACGATGTAGCTTGTGAAAAACAAGAACACATCAGGGCATACTTCTGTATGGGTAGACACAAAAACGTTGATTGTTTCTACCTCTGCCAGTCTTCTGCTCGAATTCCAAAACATCTCATAAGAGATAATGTTAATCTCTTAGTTATCTTTCGTCAAGATGATGTCAATCTGAGACATTTATACGAAGATCATGTTAACTCTGACATGACTTTTTTACGTTTCAAAGAATTGTGTTCTAAATGTTGGATAGATGATAAATATGGATTTCTAATGATTGACAAAGATAGTCCACTAAATGCTGGTAGATATCGAAAGGGTTTTGATTGTTTTGCTATAAATATAACTCATACTTAGCAGATATTCATCAATCTATCTTTGCAACTCAAAGAGATAACATGGCAGACCTTAAGCAAAAGAAAGTCTTACTCCAGCAACTTATTCAAGCGCGTAATGCTGTGAAACGCAAGTATGACATGTTAAAATATGGAAAAGAAATAACGGAAAGAGTTGTTCAACAAACTCTTAAACCCATCATTGACCCACTTAAAGAGATTGCTTTTGAAAGCAAGAGAAAAAGAAGAAAACTCATTCCTGAAGAAGAAGAAGAAATTATTCTACCCGGAGTTAAAAAATCTGAATCCGATGAAGAATTGGAGCATACTATACAAAATGATTCCTCGCATTCTCTTGAGACCTCGTTTGAATCTGCTAGCGAAGATTTTACAGAAGATTTGCAATATAGAGAATTGGATAAAGTTTATGGTGTACGTAGGGAGGGTGATAAACTTTTTCTCGGTAATACACCAATACATATTGAAAAAACTTATGTGCAATTAGGAACTGAAAAGTTCCCAAAAACTCGAGGATTGTACGAATTGCTTGTTGAGAAGCATCCATCTCAAAAATTAGTAACTCAAAAAGATTTAGATAACTATCAAAAGATCCTGGAACTGACAAATGCTCATAAAAAACGTTTCAGAAACGATGAAGGAATTCGTTCGCATACTAGTAAAAAGTTCGCCAGCATTATTGCTCCTCTATTCGGTAAAAAAGGAGGTTCACTACCTAGATATAAAATTGCAAGAAAAAATACCAAGTTTGATTATGTCTACTGGGATGATCCAAACGAGCTAGTTGATCGACTGCGTTTATTGGTTGCTGAAAAAGCAGCTGGTAATCCTAGTCATACTAACGAGATTCATTCCATCATCGAAGAGTTACGTGAAGCTGGCTATATATATTAAGCTGCAAGTTAAAACTCGTTACATTATCAAAATGAGCGTTGATGTATTCGGACGTAATCTTAAACGAAGCGAGGGTAATCGAGGACCTCCCGGAATCGGCTATAAATTGACAAAAGATGGACATTTCGATGTAGAAAATAAGAGGTTATGCAATGTTGCCGCTCCTCAGCAATCGAATGATGCCGTTAATTTTAATACACTGCAAGGTTTGATTACATCTGAAGTCCAGAATACATACATAGTCACTGCTAGATTAAGAGATGATCTTAGCACATCAGAATTAGAACTGCAAAAGTTAAAGGATGAGTGTGATGAGAAGATAAAAAAAGTTAATGTAAACATTGAAAATCTATACGACTTAATTAAAAGTTGGATGCAAGATGCTAAAATTAAATCAAATAGTATAAAAGCCAATTTTCTGTAATTAAGCAATCATTAACTCTGTGACCATGGAACACCAAAGAGTTGTAGAAGAGCTTCATAAACCTGCCAGACGTCGCTATCCCCGTCGAACATTTGATGTGCGAGGTTTAGATGCAACTTGGCAAGCTGATCTTGTAGAGATGCAACCTTATTCTCGAGATAACAAAGGCTACAAATACATGCTTACAGTTATAGATATTTTTTCCAAATACGCATGGGCCGTTCCTGTGAAACAAAACACCGGAGCAGAAGTGTCTGCTGCGATGAAATCTATATTACGTCAAGGACGAGTTCCAAAAAATTTACAAACAGATAAAGGCAAAGAGTTTTATAATACTAATTTTAAAAATCTTATGCAACAATACAAGATTAACTTATACTCAACGTTTAGTAATCTCAAAGCATCCATTTGCGAACGCTTCAATCGTACTCTCAAACACAAAATGTGGATGAAGTTCAGCTTACGTGGTAGCTATAAATGGATCGATATTTTACCTGATCTGATAAAATCTTACAACAATACAAAACATCGAACGATTGCTGCTAAACCAAAAGATGTTACAGCTGCAAATGCATCTCAGTTTCGCGCACGATTTGGTCAAAAAGTTGTGAGAAAAAAAGCAAAATTCAAGGTTAGTGATAAAGTACGAGTAAGCAAGTTGAAACAAGTATTCGAAAAAGGATACACACCTAATTGGTCTGCTGAAATATTCACGGTTGAACAAGTTAAAACAACGCAGCCGACAACGTACCGTCTCAAAGACTATCAAGATCAATCAATCACTGGTGGCTTCTACGAAGAAGAACTTCAGAAAGTCAAGTATCCAGACGTTTATCTTGTAGAAAAAGTTCTAAAGAGACGTGGGAATCAAGTATACGTAAAGTGGCTTGGCTTTGATAGTACTCATAATAGTTGGATCGACAAAACATCAGTCCAATAAGTACTCATGTATCATACGGAGCAAAGTCGTCTTGACAGTTTTAAAAACTGGCCTTTGACTTTTTTAAAACCTAAAGATCTGGCCACCGCAGGATTTTATTATACAGGTGAAATTGACAAAGTACGTTGTTTTGAATGCTCTACAGAGATCTGTAGGTGGGAAATTGATGAGGATCCATTATCAGAACATAAGAAATGGAATAGTCGCTGCCGTTTCCTTCGAAATATAATTCCTACAGATAATTCTTTACAAAATAAATGTAAAGTTTGCTTCGATAAAGGAATAGAGATAGCATTTTTACCATGCGGACATTGTTGCTGTTGTTACCAATGCTCAAGTAAAGTTGAAAAATGCGTTATCTGTAGAAGAAACATTAACTTTAGAGCAAGGGTATTTATATCTTAAGCGCTTCAAACAAAAACATTTTTTTTGTTTAGGAAGTGATGGGAGCCCCAACCTTCGCTCCCATCTGTGAGGTACAACCAAGAATCGACACTTGTGAACCCCTTACTCCGAGTAATCTCGAAGTAGGAGGTGCACCCGTGACTCGTATACCTCTCCGTTAACTTCCAAGCGCTTAAGCCAAGGAGAACTCGAGATCACTCTTGGTCTCGCCCAAATACTTTACAAACAACTTGTAGTGTTGAATGGCATCCAATAACTTATAATGGAAGTTCTCATCCTTCTCTAAGGCCAAGGAAACTCGAGTTGGCAGAAAAATGCGGAATTTACTATCTAAATCCACAACAAAACGGTCACCATACCGTGTTTTAACTGATTTTAGTTCAGTCACCATGTAATCTTGGTTTTTCTCCAACTCAGCTACCTTTTTAGTGGGTAAAAAACCTCCACGAGCAATCTCATTCAATTGAGCAAGATCCATCTAAAATGAATAAATATTCTAAGTCCTTTAGAGTATGAAATTTTTTTAAGTATAAAAATTTTAACTTACCTTAAATTTTTTTTTCTTGATAAAATTTCAAAGTCCTTTTAAATATTCAAATTTTTACTGAGTTCTCTGCCTCTTGCTTGGTGGCTCTTCAGATGAAGGAATGACTTCTTCGGGCTCGTTGTCTTCTATAAGTAGTGATCCCCCTTCTACTTGAGCCACGATCCCTCTTCTTGACTCATCCTCTTTATCTCAATAGCAGTATTAGGTATTAGATAAACCGCATAAATTACGTAGGCAGACATTGGGAAGGTGTTCTTAATAAGGCGTTTGCTATAAATATAGCTGTTTTACTGTTCAGAAATCATTCCACAACTGAATATTGAAGAAGCAATATGGTGGATTTTGAGCGAGAGAAAAATATATTACGACAACTTATTATAGTTCGTAAAGCCGTCAAGCGAAAATATGATGCATTAAAGTTCGAAAAAGAAAATTTTCAAAAAGCAATTAGTGAAACATTCAAACCCATTGTTGATCCTCTTCATGAACTCCTTGAAGTTTCTAAAAAGAAAAAGATAAGTCACGAAAAACAAAAATCATCGGAAATGGTCAAAGAAGTCATAGACGATAATCTGATTGAAACGAGCTCTGATGATGATGATGATTTATCGACAAACAATACTATTCGACATAATACAGATTCTGAGTTTGAAACAGCAGACAGTGGAGAGGAATCTGATAATTTCGACAAATATATATTTATGCTCAATGATGATCAATCCAATATTGATAAGATTTATGGTGTACGTAAGGAAGGTAAAGATTATATAATCGGTGATTCATTCATATACTTTAAAAATCAATTTATCAAAGTGAAAGATGTAAGATATCCGAAAACTCAGGGATTAATGGAACTTCTAATTACAAAACATCCTGATCGAACTCGAGTAACTTCAAGTGATATGAAGAATTATCGTTATATTCTCGAAGCTTTTTTCTCGAAAATTTTTATAAGACAAGCTTAAGTGAATGTTCAACAAAATTACTTACATAAAATTTTATAAAAATACCTGTTTTTTCTAATATTTTCAACTTTTTCCAAATCAAGTTTTTAAATTCATTTTTTTTTTTTTTTAGAAAACTGGAACAATGAACTTGTGAAGATATATAAATTGAAGATATCTGCAAATTTTGAAGTCAATTTGTTGAAAATTGGCTGAGAAATTCTACGGCAACTAAAAAAATAGACGAAATTAATTCATTGACAAATGAAAAAGGATTTTAACTATCAGATGAAGTTATTTGAAATTATTCATGGATTAAAGTCTTATATTTAATATATATTTAAGATAAAAAAAGTTTCATCAATTAATATCATTGAAAAAAAATTATCATTACATTGAAATTTAATTTTTTTCAGACTTTGCCTCTGGCCTGATACCTTAATATTTAAAATTTAATAATAAAACAGATTAAAAATGAAATTTAAGAAATTTTAGTAATACACGAATAAGTTTCACTTTTCACAACAACAAATAAGCTAAACATCAATACCCAAGATTTATCAAATTTGAGTATAATTAACTAAAAAGCATAAATATCACTTTCATTTTATGAAACAAATTTTAATTTTATCACCATAAACTTAAATTAGTTTTAATATTCAAAATTTAATAATAAAAATAGGTTAAAAACAAGGTTTAAGAAATTTTAGTTTGATACAAACGAATTTGACTTTTCACATCAACAAATAAGCTAAACATTAATACCTATGATTCATTAAATTTGAGTATTATCAACTAAAAAGCATAAATATCACCTCCACTTTATAAAACAAATTTAATCTTATTACCATAAACCTAAAATAATTTGATGTCTCATTTTTACATCAACTTATTATTTCATTGGTGCGGCATAGCTGCTTGCAATTCACTTCGGATATGTCTGTATTCAATCTTGAGACGGTAATGGCCCAGTGGATCCGATTATGAGTGCTTCGCGCTCATTGGTGCGGCGTAGCTGCTTGCAATGAACTTGGATTCATTGCGCTGCGCTCTCATTGGTGCGGGATAGCTGGTCGGAATTCACTTCGAATTCATTTCGTAAACCAGTTCTTTTTAGAACTAAAATTTTTTTTCAACTTAGAAAACTATTTGTTTAATAATTTATATTATATATGCTAAAAATTAAAAACATAAAATTTTAAAGTATGACTTCGTGGTCTAGAGGAATAAGCGAGAGTTTCGCGTCCAAAAGATCGTGAATTCGATCCCACGTCAAGTCAATTTTTTTCGATGAAAATATTTTAAAACAGTTTGCTCTACATTAAAAAAATTTGTGGCTCTTAAAAGGGCCGATTTATTATAAAGGTAGAAATAATTTTTATATTTTAGAATAGTTTGCTATACGTTAAAAAAATTTGTGGTCCTGAAAAGGACCGATAAGAATTTCATTAATGCGTGCATCAGATCGTGATGCTCTGGTGGTTGCATAAAAAAAAAATTTTTGCGTACAACAATGTGCGCTCAATCTCATGCAAGGTCGGAATAAAAATATGTTAATCCTCGTGTTTGATACTCCCTCCCCCTTTCTCATATAAGAGAGATATTGCGTACAGCAATGTGCGCGCGCGATGTTCTCTCATGAGAGGTCGGAGCAAGAATGCATCAAACATTGACTTTAATATCCCTTCTCCTTTTCTCATATAAGAGAAATATTGCGTACAGCAATGTGCGCGCGCGACGTTCTCTCATGAGAGGTCGGAGCAAGAATACATCAAACATTGACTTCAATATCCCCTCTCCTTTTCTCATATAAGAGAAATATTGCGTACAGCAATGTGCGCGCGCGATGTTCTCTCATGAGAGGTCGGAGCAAGAATACATCAAACATTGACTTTAATATCCCCTCTCCTTTTCTCATATAAGAGAAATATTGCGTTCAGCAATGTGCGCGCGCGATGTTCTCTCATGAGAGGTCGGAGCAAGAATGCATCAAGCATTGACTTTAATATCCCCTCTCCTTTTCTCATATAAGAGAAATATTGCGTACAGCAATGTGCGCGCGCGATGTTCTCTCATGAGAGGTCGGAGCAAGAATACATCAAACATTGACTTTAATATCCCCTCTCCTTTTCTCATATAAGAGAAATATTGCGTACAGCAATGTGCGCGCGCGATGTTCTCTCATGAGAGGTCGGAGCAAGAATACATCAAACATTGACTTTAATATCCCTCTCCTTTTCTCATATAAGAGAAATATTGCGTACAGCAATGTGCGCGCGCGATGTTCTCTCATGAGAGGTCGGAGCAAGAATACATCAAACATTGACTTTAATATCCCCTCTCCTTTTCTCATATAAGAGAAATATTGCGTACAGCAATGTGCGCGCGCGATGTTCTCTCATGAGAGGTCGGAGCAAGAATGCATCAAGCATTGACTTTAATATCCCCTCTCCTTTTCTCATATAAGAGAAATATTGCGTACAGCAATGTGCGCGCGCGATGTTCTCTCATGAGAGGATAGAATAAAATGAGTCAATCTACACGTTTAATATCATTTCTCCAGAAGTAGTGGGCTACGAATGCGGTGATCAACTTGAGTTATTAAAGTTGCTGCAAACTTGAGTTAATAAAATTCTAACCTGTCGTGACAAGTAGTGGGCTACAAATGCAGTGGGCTACAAATGTAGTGGGCCAGAATCCCCCCTGGGCTAGAATCCCCCCTGGGCTAGAATCCCCCTTGTTTACCTACTTATATATATATATATATATATATGGGGCTGTTCCTGTCAAGGCACATGCACGCACACATATGGGCTTATGAATATATGTATATACATACACATGGGATATTTTATGTCAATTCACATGCGCGCACACACACACACACACAGGTATATATATATATATGAGTGCCACCAGATTTTTTTTTAAACAAGTGAGCAGTTTTTAATCAGTTACACAAACAGGTTATTTTTTCTATGTTACTTAAAATAAAAAAATTCTAATTTAGGAAAAATTGCTAATATTAATACTGATAAAAATCTTAAAGATTTTTAAGGAATAGTTTTACTTTTTGATGGATAATTTGATTATATGATTTTATTTTCAAAAAAGTTTTTCCCATAATTGTTATCTGTAATAAAAAAATTCTTTTACAATGTTAATTACTTTTTCCTGACATTCGTTTTGAAAGTTTATGCTTAGCAATTTTAAAATTTGGTTGTGACACTGATGATGCTGCTATAAATTATTTTGGATGTGTTATAATTAGTGTGCTGCCTCAATTTTCAACTGAAGGATTATAAATTAAGGATATTTTGGATTGAATTGCGGAAATAAAATAAATGATTAAAGAATTAAAATCAACAAATCAATAAATTCAATTATTAATAGTTAAAAAAAAATGTTACCATGTCAGTGAGTTTTTTCAACAGGGTTATACATAAATTAAATTAATTAAAATTAATATTTTCAATCAATCATACACCTATTTTTTTTAATAAAAAGATATATTTTTACAAAATATGTAACAGTAAAAGAGTAGTTCACAAAAAAAAATTGTACTTCGTTAAAAAATTTTATAAATTATAAAAACACAAGTTTTTTAAACTTCATAAAATAATGGATAGCGTACTGTACATATTGTTTTTGTAGCAAAAATTCTACATGTAAAAAATGTAATAGGATTAAAATACAAATAACGATTAATTAAACGTATTTATAAATTATAACATAAATTAAGCTAATGAAATAAAATTTTAGGAAATCCTATTCTAATCTCTGCTGCACTGTAACAATAGTCTTATTCTAATATGAAAAATTGAAAAAAATTATAAAACTTATTCTTTTTTATAACTTTGGCATGAAAATTGCATGAAATAAGCGACAAAATGTTTTTTATTTGAAAAATAGACTTTTCAAATTTTTGGAAATTATATCATACAAATTTTCCTGGACATTTTCCGACTTCACCCCCTTTAAATTAATGTTTAGTGACAAAATATATAAAAAAAATTTTTGGAACCGTGGACTTTAATGTTACTACAGCAATCTCCCCTATTTTCCGACCTGACTTTTTCATGTGAGCACCGTTGCGCGGTACTTTCTGAATAAGCGGTTCAATTATTCGTGAAAAATTAAAGGAAGACCGCAACCAGCCTAAACCATTCTTTTTTTATCAACAGTTGGTGGATTGAAGAATAATTTTAGCTAATTAAAATTTAAAAATTCTTAATTATATTGGTCACCAATGATTAGTGCAATAAAATAAAAAAATCATTAAAAATGGCAAAATGAGTTTTTTTATATTTATGATGTTTTTACAGAGAAATGGTGCAATGTACGGCAAAATTGATAAGAATATTTTCGACTTAATATTTGATGAAAAACACGAAAAATTATGTTTTTCTGCGAAGAATTAACAACCAGAAAATTTACTTTAGAGATTTTCCTAACTATTTTCCAGCTATCCACCCTCGAAATTCGTGTTCAAGACACCAAAATACATAGGAAAAACTTTGGTGGAGCCGTGGATCTCCATCGGCTACGGAAACTCTCCTAGCTACCTATATTAGTTATAAATGTCCTCCGTATTCAGGTGAAATACCCCGGTGAACATGTACATTAAGGTTTGGAAAGATTCTGATGTAAAAGAACCTTTCTAATTTTTTTGCGGTTTTGGTACCAGTCCATAATACAACTTTGTGAACTCTTATAAAAAAAATTGTCATGATTTTCGTTGATACCTTCTGAACTTTTTTGATTCATTAAGTTTTACTAAGGAATAGTAACCTTAATTTTATCGTATTCACAATTAATGAACAATTAAGATCGCTTTAGAATTGAACAGCACTGTAAAGTTTTCAGGAGAATCCTTCTAGATTGTATTTTAAAAAATTCTTCAGAAATATTTTTCACGTTTTATCATCGTATGAATATATTTATTAAATTATTAGTAAATAAATGATTATAAATCTCTGAGATCATTTTTTTTTTTTTTTTTTAACGTCGCTATATTTATGCTATGCTATTATTGCTATGCTAATCAGCGACGGAGCTCGTAAGTGTGTTTGTAAACAAAGCACATATAACGTACAGTGGTGCTTGTATCAATCGGCCGAGAGCGGGATTCGAACTCGGAACCTCGAGATTACGAATCCAACGCTCTACCGAATGAGCCACAGACCGACTCCTATGAGATCATTTAAGAATACGGATGAATCCTTATATTTTCTGTATATTGATTGTAAGGTTAATGAAACTTCACGAACTCTGTGGAAGTAAATCGAGATGAATTATTACAATCTTGTAAAGAGTTTAATAGCTATTAAAGATCCTTAAGAGGAGGCGCAGTATATATGTCCTATTGTAATCAAAAAAATTGATTTTTTCACAAAAACTAATAATTTTAGCAAAAAAAAGAGAAAGCCCCATCTTGTATCATAAAAGCAATATTTTCTTTGATTAGGAAAAAATTTTTTTATCGATTCCTTTTGAAAAAAACCTTGAAAAACATAAAATATCGAGGTTTGGATGGACAATTCAGTTTTTCAAAGTTTTCTTTGAAACGAAGCGATAAAAATAATTTATTCTCATAAGAGAAAATATTGCTTTTTAGTATACGAGATGGGGCTTTCTTCTTACTTTTTGCTACAATCATAAGGTTTTGCAGAAAATTGAATTTTTTTATTATAAAAGGATAGAGATGTACGACTTGCTATTAATAAAATACCGTGAAAATTATTTATGATTCTCAGTAACGATCTTGAAGTTATAAAAAAATATACATATTATTAAATTTTTTTAACTCTTGAAATAGTTAAGCATACCATGGAATTGTTTGATAGTGGAAATGAAGCCATTTTACACGACTAAGCTATAAATTTTTTTTGTGAATAAATACAATAAATCGCATTAATTTATTAATACTAGGCAATTTTTCAAAAATCACTATTCAATATATTAGAAATTCATAAAGAATCTGAAGAAGTCATAATCACATTTTTTGATATATGGGGATATCCACAAAACTTTTAATTGTCTAGTAACAGGTCATATTACAGCTGTTACTGGGTTACCGCATGATGCACATTGTTTAAACTAGGTTCAAATCTTATATGCTATCCTGTAACTCTATTTCTGATGTATTTTGTAAATGTTTAACAAACGGCGCAGTAGATATTTCTATGAAACATTCATTTTTACACATAAAAAATTACCGTAATTTATCTTATGTGTAAATTTACTTTTTATAGAATTATCTGCTGCGCCGTTTGTGGCACATTTACAAAATACATCAGAAATAGAGTTACAGGATAGCACAAAAGATTATAACCTAGTTTAAATAATGACCTGTTACTAGAGAATTTAAAGTTGGATGGATATCTCCATATAATACCATAGTGGTACACATGAAATTGGAAAGGTTCTAAAAATATATAAATTACAATAACTTTTCTGATGAGGATATATTATTCAGATTAATATTATTTTTAAAATTAGATAACATTATTTTTATTTTTAAGAGCATGACGAAGCTTCCAGTCTTCTAATAATATTTCCAATCCCAAGTTATGAATAAACAATGCGTTTAATAACATTTTTTTGCGACAAAGAAAAAATTTGTAAGATTCAACTCGAGTGCGGACAACTCAAGAAACCCACGAAAATACTACATAAAAAGTAATAATACAAACTTTCAATGTAACGTATTTTAAGATTAGGTTTGTCGAGCTTGATATAATTTCCAATCCAAGTTCAAAAAAAATGTACAAGTTTAAATGATTTTTTATTTTAACAAAAATTATTGTATTAACATAGCTTTAGTGCGGACAAGTCATTATATTTGTTTTTCTCATCCGTGCTGAGTAAACGGCCTATAGCGCATGCGTTTTCGGGGTAGTAAGTAGCTAATAGCGCGCGCTGCGTGTGTTGTTTTTTGAGGGCGTGTGTTTCACAGCAATGTATAATATTATTTTGTATTAAATCACGTAAATACGTTACATTCTGTAAAATAATGTCACGCAAAAGCGTTAATTAATGTAAAATTGCAAAGGTTTATACAAGCGCAGCGCCCTCATACTGTATCTCATCGACCATATGATGAATTTTATACTCTATCTCGCTTTAACCTCTGACAAAGTAAATCGTATCATCTATTCTTGTATTATTTTTACATTAACGAAATCGTAATTATTCCGTATAAACGTGAAATTGGTGAACTAAAAGTATGTAATTTAATTACAAATAATAGTACCAAAAAGTATTGAAATATACTATTGCGAGTCAGTCGTACGGCAGATATGAGAGAGAGAGAGAGAGTCTCGGGCAATGACGCTATTCGCTACGCTCGTGCGCCAACTTGCCCTCGTGCGCAATAGTCA
The DNA here is from genome assembly GCA_017163975.1 of Anastatus disparis. Lineage (NCBI taxonomy): Eukaryota > Metazoa > Arthropoda > Insecta > Hymenoptera > Eupelmidae > Anastatus > Anastatus disparis. Next base: position 92,212 of record JAFFSR010000203.1, read on the forward strand.
CCTAAACCTTACTCGTTACACAATATACTATTAATTTACGAATTTAAAATGATATTAATGAAATAAAAAAAGCAAAACTTGATTGCTGTAGCTCCAACATCAGATAAATATTACGGAAAGAAACATAATGAATCACCCAAATTCACAATTTTATAAATTACAACTGAATCACTGGAAAAATAGTTGCATACAATAGACTTTTCCAAATTTTATGAGTAACGGCTTATAATTGAAATTTCAATGTCGGAACGATTCGGAAAACTTGAAACATTTATCAATTTTCATTTCATAATAGTTCTTAAACATTCTTTAAAGACCGGAAAAATATTTGTTCCGATTCTTTTAGAAATTTTCGGGTCATTTTAACGAGGATATAACTGATCATGATGTAACAAAATTCAACTGCAATAATCACAAATTTTCCAATCAACAACGTTTCCATAAATAATTTCCATAACTTTATAATTTCCGCGAAAATAATCATAATCTTCATAATTCTGCAAAAATGACGATTTATATTGACTTTTTTATAAATTTAAGTAACTTATAGAAATTTTCTCAAATTCAATTTACTTGTTTTTGTCATAAAAAACGAAGGATAATTAGTCTCAAAGCAGACTTAACGTAGGTAAATATTATTTTTTTATATACGCTTTTCTTATATTCGCCTTCATGTCTGTTTGCATGTTTGTCTGTCTGTAATCAAATCTTGCGCGCTCGATTTCAGGCACTTTTTGACAGATATAAATTCTGACAATCGGCATAGACTTTGGTCTTGGATGACAATACAATAATCAGTTGTCATTTTGGTACCTGGACATCCAGGTCGATGATAATGGGTGTGAAAAGTCATCTCCGAGGAAGTATAAATGGGGAGGCTTTCTTTGGGTCAAGGCGAGTTTCTCGGGGGTTTTCAGGGTTGCTAAAACCGAATTTGAGATCAAACAATTGCCACAAAGTGATGCACGTTGTCCAGAATACGCATGGACGTCGTCTCCGAGGAAGTACAAGTGGGGAGGCTTTCTCTGGGTCGAGGTGGGTTCCCCGGGGGATTTCGGGGCTGCTAAAACCTAATTCAAGGTTTGAAAGTGAATCTATAATGCATAATAATGATTTAGGATGAAGAGGTCGAACTGGAGTACTAAGTCGCCGATAACGGATGTACCTGAGTGTAATTTTCGAAAAGTCTGGTTGCAATGTAACTCTAAATGATAATAAAAACAATTTTAACTTAAAAATAGAAAATACAAAATTTTAAAAACATGCTTTAAAATTAAAATACAATAATTGAATAAATAGACTAAAAAGTATAAAATAAATAAATTAACTTTTTTTAAATTTTTTAAATAATAGCGCTTATTACCTGTATATCGGAATGATGTTTGATGAAAAAATGTTAAAATTATTCACTAATTACAATAGTAATATGCTTTCTCGAAGTTAAATTTCGCTGGCATTATTCGAACGAAAAATTCATAAATTAGTAGGGATACTACCGCAAATTTATATGCGAGATGATTTGTATGAATGATCTTTATATATGGGTATCGACTACGAGTAAATCAACATATTTCATGGAACTTGCATGAATCTTAAACAATTGTTCTTTTAAAATCTTTTTATTTCCGAGTGTTCTCCGACCTAATCAAACAACCTTAGAATCGAAATCTAAAAGAATCTCCAAGTTTCATTTGACATAGTCCCTGCAAATATCTGTAAACTTCATAATCGGTATGGAAAATTTCAAAATTCATTCATATAGACGATTTCCAGGTAGCCAGGATCACCTGGATATTGTGAGATGTCATCTCGGGAAACGTACATGTTATTAATAAATAATGGCTAAATTTCAAAAGATATTCTTGTAGACAATGTTTATCTTACTCGGAACATCCATGTTTGGCTAGATAACATTTGAAACAACTTCAAAGTAGTTATTAAACTATAAGTTGAATTTTAAAAGTTTTAGCTAAAGATGATGTTTAAGTTGTCATTAACACCTAGGTATCCAAAGACGGCGATCGTGGGTACCACAGCATAATAAATAACTATTTTTTAAATATTGTCTACATCAAAAAGGTAAAGTATGTATATATATATATATAAAGTTAAATATGTGTTTGTATCTGTGAGCGTGTGCGTGTGCGTATGAGTTAAAATTAAATGTTCCATATAAACTTGAATAAACCTGTGTGTGTACGTGCGATTCTACATGAAATGTCCCTTATGTATATATATATATGTTTATATCATGCTTGTAAGTCGACATGAAAAGTCCCACGTACATGAACGCACGTGTGCATGCATGCGAATTGACATGAAACGTCTCATATATATAAACCTAAGGGTACTTAGATAGGTGTGTACAAGTTGTCATGAAATGTCCCATATATATATAGAAAAACCTGTGCTTATGAGTACGTGCAAGTTGACATGAAATGTCCATATATATATATATATATATATATATATATATATATATATATATATATATATATATATATATGTAGAAACAAACAAATTGCGGGTGAACGTGAGCAATTTGATATGAAATGGACCATATATACATATGCAAAAGCCTGTCAGTAAGGTCGTACATGAGTTGACATGAAGAGTCGCATGTATATAAAAGCGTGTATGCATGAATGCAAATTGACATGAAACGTCGCATATATGTAAACCTGAAGGAACTCGGATAGGTGTGTGAGAGTTGTCATGAAATGTTCCATACATATAGAAAAGCCTGTGATTATGAGTACATACGAGTTGACATGAAATGTCCCATATATATATATATATATATATATATATATATATATAATCCTGTGTGTGTGCATGCGCATTGGCATGAAATGTCCCATATATATAAACCTGTATGTGCGTGCGTTGAAATTTACAGAAAAAATCCCATGTATAACAACGTGTGTGTGCATGAATGAAAATTGACACGAAACGTCCCATGTATGAAAACCTGAGAACTCGGATAGGTGTGTGAGAGTTGTCATGAATTGTTCCATATATATAGATAAGCCTGTGATTATGAGTATGTACAAGTTGACATGAAATGTCCCATATATATATATAATGCTGTGTGTGTGTATGTGTGCGTGCGCATTGGCATGAAATGTCCCATATATATAAACCTGTATGTGTGTGCGTTGAAATTTACATAAAAAATCCCATGTATATTAACGTGTTTGTGCATGAATGAAAATTGACATGAAACGTCCCATATATGCGAACCTGAAGGAACTCGGATAGGTATGTGATTGTTGTCATGAAATGTTCCATATATATAGAGAAGCCTGTGATCATGAGTACGTACAGAGTTGACCTGAAATGTCCCATGTATATATATATATATATATATATATATATATATATATATATATATATATATATATATATATACACATATATAATCCTGTGTGTGTGCATGCGCATTGGCATGAAATGTCCCATACATAAAAACCTGTCTGTGGGTGCGTTCTAATTGACGTGGAATGTCCCACGTATGTATGTATGTATGTATGTATATATACATATATATATATATATATATATATATATATCAACTTGTCTGTATGTGTGCGTTTGGGTCGACACGAAATGTTGCATATCGTCAGGTGGGAGGAAGAAGGTTATGATTCGAAATTGGCCACAAAAAAGTAACGATTCGGATAAAGCCACAAAAAGGTTCAGATTCGAAATTGGCCACAAAAAAGTTACGATTCGGATAAAGCCACAAAAAGGTTCAGATTCGGGTTTAGCCACAAAAAGGTTACGATTCGGCTGCTTATTTTTTCCTTCGATGTTTTGGATGAGAACCGCTGTTGAAAACATAAGAGTTTGTCTCCTATATCTTAAGTACTCATGAATATTATAATTATGTTTTCATTTTTTTCATGAAGAGGCAATTTTATAAGCCTATAGTTTTCAATTTAGTGAGTATAAATCATATATTGAAATATATTATTACTTTTTATAATCTTATTAAATAAAAATTAATTGATTTATTTCATAAATTAAAAATTTCTTTACTTTAACGTTATCAATGTAAGAATAAAAAATTCACAAATTTTATAATTTAATAAAAATTCGCAAACATTAGTTAAATTGACGTGAAATTGTTTATACATATATATATATGTGTGTGTGTGTGTGTATTGGAAGGCTTTATATAGTGAAAATATTCATCAACAAATACAATTTAAATTATGAGTCTCTAAGTAAAAAATCAATCATTAAATTTGACAATAAAAACATATTAACTAGATGTTACGATTGATTATTAGCTATCGATGCTGATAAAGCGAAAGATTCACGTATCCTCATGGAAAAAGATTTAATTCCTGCCAAATACCATAAATTCTATAAAAATTTATTACGTTGAAATATATATATGATTATTAATTTAATAAATATGTTTATATTTATATAAAAAATACTGTTAAGAATCGTTCATTTTGTTGGCATTGCCTCACAGTGTCAATCAATTTTAAATTAATTTTTAATAATTTTATGTCACTTTTTAATAAGTATGTTTAAATCATTTTTATAATATTTTCATGAAATATTTTAAAATTAATTTTTGTTTTCATTAACAATTATTTTTAAATTAATTCAGTAAATAATTTAAAACAATTATTACAGTATTCTTTTAAATTCATCAAAAAAGCGAAGATAACATTATTATAGAAGGAATTTTACAATTGATTGCTTTTTTATGGAAAATATGAAAAAATAATTCTAATATTTATGAGTGCTTAGATATCGGAGATAAATTCTTATGTTTCCAACAGTGGTTCTCATCCAAAACATCGGAGGAAAAAATAAGTAGCCGAATCGTAACCTTTTTGTGGCTAAACCCGAATCTGAACCTTTTTGTGGCTTTATCCGAATCGTAACTTTTTTGTGGCCAATTTCGAATCTGAACCTTTTTGTGGCTTTATCCGAATCGTTACTTTTTTGTGGCCAATTTCGAATCGTAACCTTCTTCCTCCCACCTGACGATATATATGAGCCCAGGTGCGTATGTATGTGCGCGTCCACATCTGTTTTTCTATATACATATATATGATGAAAATTCCTTTAAAACGTTTAATTAAAAAGGAATTATGGAATTTTTAATTAAAGCCCTCGAATTCACAAATCATAATCATAACTGACGCTCTTTCAATTCACAATTACATTTTGATTTCTTAATTGAAATTTATTTAATTAAGGATTCCTTTTGATTTTGGAATTAAAGCCCTTTCAATTCACGATTACATTTTGATTTCTCAATTGAAATTTATTTAATTAAGGATTCCTTTTGATTTTGGAATTAAAGCCCTTTCAATTTACGATTAAATTTTGATTTCTCAATTGAAATTTATTTAATTAAGGATTCCTTTTGATTTTGGAATTAAAGGCCTTTCAATTCACGATTAAATTTTGATTTCTTAATTGAAATTTATTCAATTAAGAATTCCTTTTGATTTTGGAATTAAAGCCCTTTCAATTCACGATTACATTTTGATTTCTTAATTGAAATTTATTTAATTAAGGATTCCTTTTGATTTTGGAATTAAAGCCCTTTCAATTCACGATTAAATTTTGATTTCTTAATTGAAATTTATTTAATTAAGAATTCCTTTTGATTTTGTAATTAAAGCCTTTTCAATTCACGATTAGATTTTGATTTGTTAATTAAAATATTTTTAATTATTAATTTAAAAGGAATTGTTAATTAAATAAAACTCTAATTACGAATTCAAAAAGGATTTGTGAATTAAAATTTATTTAAAGCCCAAAATGATTTAAATATTTGCAACCCTGGTGGAGTCTTTCGTGCGGAACATTTAGTTTTTAACTAAATGTTCCGCACCATCTTTAGGTAGTCCCAAATCTCTTACGAGATCATTATGTTCGGACGGTGTAAATTTTTCAGGAATTCTATTGCTTACTCCACTTGGTTTATAAACTTCATCAGAGCTTTCACTGCTATCGCTTTCATAGTCATCTTGATTTTCATCTTCGGTCTTAGTGTTTTTGTCACTATCATCATCATCATCATCATCTTTAGATTCAATTATTAAATTTTCTATACTATCAACATCAACCTCATCAATCGTTTGAGTTCTCTTAACGGCTTTTTTTACAGATCCTACCTGGGCGTATTTAAGATTATGTACATTTTTTCATTATACCCACGGATATCGGTTTTACAGAAATAACAATCATTATCGTGGGATGGCTCATTCCATTCTGTGGGTTTAATGAAGATGAATTTAGAATCGTCTTTAGTTTTTTACCAAATAGAAAGCATTCTGCGGCAGTTATTGCAAATACTATCAGGAGCCCAATCTCCCGAAATATATCTGAATTAAAGCATTTTTTGTATACATTCTGAAAATTTTCGTTGAACGATCGTCGATCGTTTTTGTTCGGAAGAAATGTTCCACAAATAAAGCAAAATGCGTTAAAATCTTTCGGGCACACGTGTTTAGAAGATAAGGTTGAAGGTTTGTTTGAATTTTTCATATTTTTATATATAAACCCGCTCAACAGGGATCCTGGTCCGATTACAGGTGAGTCCGCCGTCCTGGAGGTGATAACCTTTTTAACTCTCCAGAACTAAGTAAAAGGGCTTTCCGTCTTTGACGAGGATAATGTCAACTCGTCGACAAATACACTATGGCATCATTCTTACATCCTGTCGACCCCCTGTAAGGCAGTGCACTTCCACTGGCATCGATACCCCGACTAGCGTATGAGTAAATCATTCTACACATCCCCTTACGGGGCAGTCGTCATCGTCACATGACTAGTCGAGGCAACAGATTAAAAAGAATCGATTACATATATCAAAACATCTAGACATCCGCACATCCACACATTCATGCATCCGCAGATCCACTCATGCACATACGCAAACATTCACTCATAACCGCAAACACATGTGGACATTCATTAAAAATGTATTTTTTACCATATTAGGGCGAAAAAAAACACTTTTTTTTTAAAGATATGCTATTTTTATGGGTACAAAGCTTTCTTTTTCAAGAAATCTACAGCAACTAATATTGATAAGAAAGTACTCTGTGTCACTTTCGAGAAAATCACAGCAGCTAATGTTGATAAAGATAAATTAATATTTCCAGTTTCTATATAGACGAAATACTAAAGATGATTCTAAATTAATTTTTTTTTAACATATTTTTAATAGTACCTCATTGATTTGACCTTCAAATGACCTTGGCCTTCAACTCATGAAGGTCAACCGACACCGGATTCAGCATGCTCAAAAATCTACATTTGAATTTTTTCAGATTTTTTGAGCCTTTTCTCCAAATTCAACCTTCAAATGACCTCAGATGACCTTCGGATAACCAGATATGATCAAATCAACCTTGGATTTGGATTCAGCAACCCTCAAAACCAATATATAAATTTTTCTAAATGATAATTTTTTTTGAGGTTATTTTGTTTGTTTGACCTTCAAATGACCTTGGCCTTGAACTCATAAAGGTCAACCGACACCGGATTCAGATTCAGCATGCTAAAAAACCTATGTATGAATTTTTCCAGATTTTTTTGCAATATTTTCTTCATTTGACTTTCAAATGACCTTGAAAGCGATCTGATTTGAATAAACCGACAAACGATTCGGAATCAGCAACCCAAAAAACATAGAAACCCAAAGGTCGCCTTCGTGGACATCGACTTTCTTTTTGTGTGCCTGTGTAATGGAACCGACAGAAAAAATTGATTCAAATAACAACTGAATATCAACCACAGCTACCAAGAGCAAAAATTCTATAGGAGCTACAGCAACTTCTCCCAATAAAGAATATCCTTTTTTTAAACTACCAAGGTGTTACAGTACAACTTGAGCTTTAAAATTTTTATTTTAAAAGTATGGGACTACATTAATCACAGTGGAGAAACTCAGTTAATTCTAACAAGCGATGAAAACCTTCTAAACTTTATTGAAAACATAATAAATGCAACCAAATTCAGATAATAAAAACAATATTGAATTTTTCAAATAAATGGGAAAGTTAGCCTATAATTTAAATAACACCAGTATGGCCCAGAAAACTGCAAAAGTAGATCTTCGAAAACTAATTAAAGAAAAAATTACTGAAAAATGGGACGCACTTTGAAAAAATTATGAAAAAAAATATACCTTGTATAATATTAAAACATCAGTATTCATGAAAAATCTTGCATTTCAATTATTTCGCAAAAATCAAATCATCATGACCAGACTTAGCATCAGACACACGAAATCAGTTATCAACATCTGTTAAATAAAGAAGCACAACAAGTATGTGAACATTGTAAGGTACCACTTAATGCAAACCGTATCTTAATAAAATATCCAAGCTTGCAAAAGGAACACACAAAATTCAAGTTAAAGAACAATATCAACCCTGGTAACACAATCTGTTGCAAGCACGATTTCGCAGAACTTGTGTGGTCTGTTTCCACATTTTAATGCATATCTGTTGAAATTTAATTGCGACTGAAACGTGCGTCAGATTTGTAACAGATTGCCAATCGAGACGTGCGATTCTAAAATAAGAATAAACACGCAAACTTGCAGCAGAATCGAAGCAGTCTTCCGTAAGAATCTTACAGCAGCACTTTACTCCAGAATTACATAAGAATAACATAAGTTGAGCGCAATTATATGACGAGAATAAACACGCAAACTTGCAGCAGAATCGAAGCAGTCTTCCGTAAGAATCTTGCAGCAGCACTTTACTCCAGAATTACATAAGAATGACATAAGTTGAGCGCAATTATATGACGAGAATAAACACGTAAACTTGTAGCAGAATCGAAGCAGTCTTCAGTAAGAATCTTGCAGCAGCACAGTTTGTAGAATTTCAAAGTTAATTAATAGTTCCAAAATTGAAGTCACTTTATAGAATAAAGATAATACATTGTATTTTAATAAAAAATTTTCATTGTGAATATTATTAATATTTTACTAACGAGAACATGTTCATAAGAGTTGTTGACAGATTTTAAGAAAGCAAATGTTGAATTTAAAAATTATAATTTATAATTTATTAAAAATATAATAATTCATAATTGCGATACATTTAATGCATTTCTTTAAACTTTACGTGTTCTCACTACCGATGCCTAAACCTATAGGCACATATTGGCTAAAATAAAAAAGAAGAAACGCAAAAACAATCAACATATATACACAAAGGGGTGGGCGCTGATGTTACATTATAAAATTATATACATGTAGACATTGGGGAGAAGAAAGGAGACCATTGTAGCCAACTGTCAAATATAAAAAACGTAGATAAAAAATTTTTATAATATCTAAGAAAAGTTTTAAATAAATTTCTATCAGTAAAAGACGATAAATATTTTGGTTCTACATTCATACGTAATTCTGTAGTAAAGTTTTGTCGCAAGATTCTTATGCGAGATAGCATCAAGTATGCTGCATGCTCGCGTGATTATTCTTATGATAAGATTGCATTTAACTTTTGTCCTTCTGATGTAATTTTAGCGCAAATCTGCTGCATGATTCTCACATAAAACTGCTTCAATTCTGCTGTACATTTACGTGTTTAATTTCATCATTAAATTACACTTAACTTTTGTCATATTTATGTAGTTCGGGGGTAAAGTGCTGCTGCAAGATTCTTACGGAAGATTGCTTTGATTCTGCTGCAAGTTTGCATGTTTATTCTCGTCATATAATTGCACTTAACTTTTGTCATTCTTATGTAAATCTGAGGTAAAGTGCTGCTGCAAGTTTCTGATGCAAGACTGTTTCGATTCTGCTATATGCTTGTGTACTTATTACGATTCGCAGAACAGTACTTGACAATTTGCAATTCTTAGGTAATTGTGCTGCAAAACTTTGTCGGAAATTATTTACTCAATTTTGTTGCTAGTGTCTGTAATAAGTTTTTTCCGCAAGTTTACTGCAAAATATCTTCAAGATTCTGCGCATTCTTTCCGTTCCGTAGATTGCACTTTCTCTCTGCCAGAAACGTGCAATTCTGTTGCACTTATCTGCTGTAATTTTTTTTCATAAAAAACCCTATGAAATGCGGAAACAGACAACACATATTCTGCTGCAAGTTTTTGATTTTCAAGAAAGTTGCAACAAAATTGCAGCAAAATTGCGTTGACCATGTTACCAGGGAAGGAACTTTAAAATAATACAGATCAATGTAATAAAGTATGTGAATTTATTAATACAATTAATTTCAGTCATTTGATTTAATTTTAAAATCTTTCTTAAGAGCAGGCCGGATTCGCTGTCCTTGTCTAATTGAGATTTCTGTTATTTACTCAAGTATTAATCGGTGTATCTGCAAATTGAAGGTTAAGCGCAATAGATATTATTATTACAAATATTTATGCGCAAGAAGAAAAAAGTCTATCGCTTTGCTTTTGAGAAAAGTAAGTAACGCGAAAATATTATAAACATAAACTTTTACTTTGGCCTTACTTACTTTTCTCAAAAACAAAGCTGTAGATTTTTTTTTCTTGTGCATAGATGTTCATAATAATAATATCTATTGCGCTCAACCTTTAGTTTAAATATACAGCGATTAAGAGGAGGTCACGTATCTCTGTCCTTTTCTAATCAAAGAAATGATTTTTTTACAAAAACTAATAACTTTATCAAAAAATGAAGAGAAAGCCGCATCTTGTATCAGAAAAAGCAATATTTTCTTTGATAAGAAAAAATTAATTTTATTGCTTCGTTCTCAAGAAAACCTTGAAAAATCAAATTGTCCACCCTAACCTCTATGATTTAAGTTTTTCAAGGTTTTCTTGAAAACGAAGCAATAAAATTAATTCTTTCTTATTAAAGAAAATATTGCTTTTTTTATTACGAGATGCGGCTTTCTCTTCATTTTTTGCTAAAGTTATTAGTTTCTGTAAAAAACTCAATTCTTTGATTAGAAAGGACAGAGATACGTGACCTCCTCTTAATACTTGAGTAAATAACAAACAACTCAATTGTTACTCAGTCGGTATTAGGTTCTACTCAAGCCTGCCGTTAAGTAATTCAACGACGATTCAATTGTATTGTATTTAAAATTTCCTGAAAATGATTGTATAAAAATACTAATGTAAATACTGTAACTTATATAATGAAAATATGAGTATGATGTCGCTAACACCCACAAGGAAGATGCAGCTTAAAATAAATAAATAGAAAAAATATATTATAATTTTATAAGATGATTCTTTTTCTCGGTATAATTAATTATAAACTATATTTCAAATAAATATTCAAGATTTGTAAATGAAAATTAGATTCAACTTTACGAAGGAAAATAAAAAGAATTTGATAATAGTAAATAATTTAATAAAATATTTATTCATAACCCTACTGAAAAAAATGACATAAGATCTCACGATTGAAAATGAAACGACATCTCATATGAAAACTCATATGAGATCTCACCTGAGATCTCATGTGCCGCAAAATTTTATTTTATATGATACCCAATCTCACGTGAGATCTCATGTGAGATCTCATGTGCAAAAAAATTTTATTTCTCATGATGCCCGATCTCACGTCAGATCTCGTATTGAAAAAAATATAATTTTTTCCTAGACTTATAGTTGTAATCAATGTCAACAAATCTAAAATCTAAATTTTGGTCTATAATTCAATTTATTCATATATATTAATAAAACTATAATTAAATGATTCTACACTACATCTACAAAACAATCGTTATCTAAAGCATGCAATTATGGATTATGGTTTTAAACTACATTCGAACGTAATCATACTCAGCGATTAAATAATAATAGAAAAAAACAAATTTTTTACGAAGATTTAGACGTTATTTACTAGTAATAGTTAAGATACTAGTCACTACAATTATGCATATCGCCTTTTACACTCAAGAAAGCCATCACTTTTCAATAAGGTCTGGAGCGATGCCATTTGTATACAAAGGTTTGTACAGAATTTGTGTATTCACAAATTGAGATACTTATTTCATATCGCAGACAAAATCATGTATACGAGGCTCGAGGTTAGTTCACTGATTAATGACAGTTTTTCTAATCAATAGGTAGTGTCGTTCTATGATGCACGCTGTATCTGGTTTAGATTTACGGCACAACACGTCTTACCAATTGTGACACAATTTGCATGTCGCCGTAAAAACAGTTGCAGCTTCATTCATGTCTTAGAACATTATGACAAACTACCTTTAATGAACTGACAGTGACTTAGTACTTAACGGCAGGCCGGAGTAGAACCTGATACCGACCGAGTAACAATTGAGTTGTTTGTTATTTACTCAAGTATTAATCGGTGTATCTTCAAAATAAAGGTTGATCGCAATAGATATTATTATTATGAATATCTATGCACAAGAAAAAAAAAATCTACCGATTTGTTTTTGAGAAAAGTAAGGAACGCTGAAGTAAAAGATTATGTTTATAATATTTTCGCGTTCCTTACTTTTCTCAAAAACAAAGCGATAGATTTTTTTTTTCTTGTGCATAAATATTTGTAATAATATTATCTATTGCGCTTAACCTTCAATTTGCAGATACACCGATTAATACTTGAGTAAATAACAAAAATGCCAATTAGACAAGGACAGCGAATCCGGCCTGCTCTTAATATCTATTTTTTAATCATACCGATAAATTATTTTTACATATCATTTACAATAGCGTCTTACAGATTTAAATAATATAGGTTCTTCTAACTCAAGAATTATTGATTTTACTTTTATTTAAGAGTATAATCGCAATCTTATTGCTTGTTTTCCTAATTCAGTCGTTAATCCACCGTAATCTGAAAAATTTTAAAATCGTGCTCGAATATAATTTGAAACCATGATAAATAATCATATTTTCACAGACTATTTTCATAGTTTTCATGATAAGAATTATATTTGCATGCAATTTAAGTCCAAACAATAAAAGTAAGATGATAAATTTATCTTATTATTATGCTATTCGTCAAGAGCAAGTCGGAGCAGATTCGATGTCAACCGAGAATTGAACATCCATAGTTTAATTTTTCCCTACTAAATGTAATGGAATAAATTAAAATTTTAAATACATTTACCAAATTTATTTCTCTACTGTACTCACCAAAATAATTGAAGTGAATTTTAAAAATTAAAAAATTTTATAATACAACTGTTTATTAAACTGTAAATACGGTTACTTTCTTTTTGTTTAAAATATGATGAATATTATTAAAAAACATCTATTATACAATCATGTATACATGAAAAATTGCGCTCGATAACAATTTTTTTTGAAAACAGTATAATTATTTCATTTATGATTAAATAAGATTTTTACTTCTCGGTCGGTAACCACATTTGCTCCAGCTTACTCATGAAGATGAGGTTTAGACCTTTTTTACCTATCGAAAGTAGCTAGATAAGTAATTTCATTTATTTTTTATAAAAATACGTATCAAAATTTTTTTACTTGTAAATATCTATTTATTCTAACAAATGAGAAGCGAAAGCGCGTAAATTTGTCAAAATTCAAAGAATAAGTCGAAAAAAATAAATAAAAACAAAATATCTTTTTTAGCTATTTTCGATCGATAAAGTTAGTCAAAAGCTGATCCGAAGTGAAACGGGACGCCATGAAATACAATGCAAATGAAATGAAGTAGCTAAAATAAGGAATACTAACCCCGGGCAAGATGCATTGGGTCTTGTGGCTCCACTAAATTTATCGAATATGATGATGTTCTGTATTTGAATATGTATTTATAATATTAATGTAATTAAATACATTGAGAACATAATAAAGCTCCCCCTTCTGATAATATTTGTTATCTAACTTTATGAGTAAATGGAGAATTTAATCGGGTTTTTTCACTTCAAAAAAAAGTAGTAGGATTCAACTTAAGTGCGGGCAACTAGAGAAATCTACCGAAATCTTATATTTGAAAAGTTATATACAAGTTTTCAATTTATAGTATTTTGAGGTTAGGTTTGTCAACTTTGATGTCTAATTGGCGATCTAAGTTCATAAAAAAATAACAGCTTTAAAGGGTTTTTTATTTTAACTAAAATAATAGTATTAATATAACTAATGTCAAAATTTTTCAAAATTTAAAGAACAAGTCGAAAAAAAACTAATAAATATCTTTTTCAAATTTTTTAAATTGAATAAAATATATAAGAGATCCCATGTGAGATCACATATGAAATCGCACACGAGATTGCATATGAGATATCACATGAAATCGCCTATGAGATCACATATGAAATCGAATGAACATTCGTTAAATTTTTAAAATAAAATAAATATATATGCGATCTGATATGAGATCTCACATATATTTATTTTATTTTCAAAATTCAACGAATATATATGAGATTTCATAGGCGATTTCATATGAGATCTCACATGAGAGTTCATACAATATTTTCAGTAGGGATGATTTTTCTCGGATTATTCTTTAAATTTATACATATTTACACTCTTCCGATTCTCATTTAATTAAGCTTTAGGGGACGGGAAAGCCACTCTAGTGGCTTGACCATGGATAGACACTTTAGATATGAGTATTTCCCAATATTAGAGACACATATTGTGTTTTTTATAAAAAATACTGAGAAATCGAAAATTTTAAATTGCCCGTCCTCTAAAGATTAAACTAAGTTCATACCTATAAGTAAAATCGATGGTAGCACAGGGGCTAACGCTCTTGGCTCATGCTGTAGTAGACCTAAGTTTTATCCCCGGGAAAATTTTGGAAAAATTTTTCTGAATTTTTCTCTGTGAAATAGAACTAGGAGATCAGGAAAAACCAATTGAAAATTCCCCCTGGCCAATATTTGGTTCGAAAAAATTAATTAATTTGAAATATTATTTAAATGCATAAAAATATTTTATTGGATAAAAAAATTTTATTTTTATAACGAAATATTAATTTAAAATAAAATTAATAATTTTCGGTATGAGATATTTTTAAGTTTAAAAAATATCTTATGTTTGTTAAGCAATATTTTATTGATAGTTAAAAATGTTTTTTTTACTGACGGAATAAATAATATTGATACAAAAAGTATTTCACCTATTGCCAGAAACAATCCATTCGATAGAATAAAATTTTTTTCGTTACAAAGAAATTTTTTTTCCAGTGCAGCTATTAGATCTCAAGTGACGGTTTTATCATCTATCATTTCTTCTCATCATGGAGCGACAAAGACAGAATTAGGTTCAAGTAACAACCGCTACTTGAGTTAGGTATATGAATAGAAGTCTAAGATCGTCTATGATAATGAAAATTTATATGGTTGGAATATACATTCAAAATAGATTTAATAACAAATACTATTTTCTGCATTAAAAATAATCAGTTGATTAAAAAAACATTTTCTCTTATTTATTTTTTAGTCTATTTTCAATCATAATAAATTTCATTAAAAACAGAGCAATTCATTATAACATTTTTCAACAATGAAAATAATACTTCTAATTTATTTAGGAATAATACTCTTAATCTTATTCAAATACTGAAAATAATTTTAATTTATAAAATTCATAATGAAGGATTAAATATTTTTATCTTACCTGCAAGAAATAAAATGTTGGCTCTCGAATGTACACGCTTCCGTTTTTTATATGTTAAAATAAGTTAAATTACTTTTTTAGCTACTTCTGATCAGTAAAAAATATCTAAGACCTCGTATAAAACTGACCTTCAATATGTCAAATAGTATAATACTAAAATATGTGTATTACCTTACTTTTAACGTTTGGACTTACATTGCATACGAATATAATTCTTATTATGAAAACTATGTGAATAGTCTGTATGAATATCATTATATATCATGGTTTGAAATTATGTTCGATCAAGCTTTTAAAAATTTCTCAGATTACGGAAGATTCACGATTGAATTAGGAGAACAAGCAATAAGATTGCGATAATACTCTAAAATAGAAGTAAAATAAAAAATTCTCGAGTCAGAAAAACCTATATTATTTAAATCTGTGGGACGCTATTGTAAATGATACGTAAAAATAATTCATCAGTATGATAAAAAAAAGATATTAAGTACTAAGTCAATGTCAGTTCATTGAAGGTAGTTTGTCATAATGTTCTAAGGCATAAATAAAGCTGCAACTGTCTTTACAGCGACATGCAAATTGTGTAACAATTGGTAAGACGTGTTATGCCGTAAATCTAAACCAGATGCAGCGTGCGTTATAGAACGACACTACCTATTGATTAGAAAAACTGTCATTAAGAGTCAGCTGTATACCGACACAGTTACCTGTTTTACCGAATCTATTTAAAATTTATTTTTTATAAAAACTAATAGCTTCAGGCAGAAATAAAGAGATGGTTTCGATTCGTGTAATAGAAAGCAATATTTTCTCTGATAAGAATAATTTCATTCCACCGTTTTATTTTCAAGAAAAGTTGAAATAACATGAAAATCCCATTATTTGACACTAATTTCTAATTTTTTAAGTTATTCCAACTTTTCTTAAAAACGAAGCAATAAAATTAATTCATACTGATCAAAGAAAATATTACATTCTATTAAACACATCGAAACCATCTCTTTATTTTTGCCTCTTGTTGCTAATTTTGGAAAAAAAGTCAATTTTTTAATTAGAAAAGGACAGAGATACAGCGGACTCTTAATCACTGAACTGACCTCGAGCCTCGTATACATGATTTTGTCTGCGATATAAAATAAGTATCTCCATTTGTGAATACACAAATTCTGTACAATCCTTTGTATACGAACGGCATCGCTCCAGACCTCACTGAAAAGTGATGGCCTTCTCGAGTGTAAAAGGCAATATGCATAATTGTAGTGACTAGTATCTTAACTATTACTTGTAAATAACGTCTAAATCTTCGTAAAAAATTTGTTTGTTCCTATTACACAGCCACACAAAAAAAAATGTCAAAACCCACGGACCAGACCATATATACCTTATGTTTTTGAGGTTGCTGATTCCGAATCCGTGGTCCATTTGACCCCATCATCTCAGGGTCAAGGTCAGATCAAGGTCAAATTTACAAAATAAACGGCAACCAAGGTTTAACAGTATACATATATGTTTTTGAGGTCGCTGATTCCGAATCCGTAGTCCATTTGACCCCATCACCTCAGGGTCAAGGTCAGGTCAAGGTCCAATTTACAAAATTAACGGCAACCAAGGTTTAACAGTATACATATATGTTTTTGAGGTCGCTTATTCCGAATCCGTGGTCCATTTGACCCCATCACCTCAGGGTCAAGGTCAGGTCAAGGTCAAATTCACAAAATTAACGGCAACCAAGGTTTAACAGTATACATATATGTTTTTGAGGTCGCTGATTCCGAATCCGTGGTCTATTTGACCCCATCACCTCAAGGTCAAGGTCAGGTCAAGGTCAAATTTCCAAAATTAATGGGAACCAAGGTTTAACAGTATACATATATGTTTTTGGGGTCGCCGAATCCGAATCCGTGGTCCGTTTGACTCCATCACCTTATAGTGAAGGTTATTTGAAGGTAAAATCGACAAAATTCTTGTAAAACAAACCAAACTTCATGCCATTTATTTTTCTTACTATACCTTACACGTTTCTCATCAAATGATCGGTGCAAAGGTTTCCTTTTACGTTTTTTCCCAGTAGTTTTACAATCTCTTTTCAACATCCAGCAGTAGTCGGCCAGCATACTAGCATCCCATCTACCTTGATTACGCTTCTCCATTACTTTAATGTCTTGGTGAAAACGCTCTCCCTGTTCTTCGCTATAATCGCCACAATTTTCAGGAAAACTATCCAAGTGATTGTACAGAAAATGTAGTTTGTAATTCATTAGGCAACCCATATTCCCATAGTTCTCAACCATTTTAGATACAATTACTTTGTAATTTGGGCTTCTGCGATTACCCAAAAAGTTTTCAGTAACTTCCTTAAAGCTAAGCCATGCAGCTTTCTCAATGTTTGTCATGGAACTAATGAACTGATCATCAGCCATCATTTTTCTAATTTCAGGACCGTCAAAAATACCTTCCTTCAATTTTGCATCTGATTTACTTGGAAATTTACTTTCCAAGTATCTGAAGCGCTGGCTATCTTTATCTAAAGCTTTAACGAATTGTTTCATCACACCAAGTTTTATGTGTAATGGAGGAATGAGAACTCTTTTCGGATCAACCAATGGAGTAGCTATAACGTTACTCTTTCCGACTTCGAGAGATTTTCTTTCAGGCCATTTATGATTTGTATAGTGCTTAGCACGGTCTCTACTATCCCATAAGCACAAGAAACATGGCGTCTTTGTAAATCCAGACTGCTGTCCTAACAATATTCCAGAAACTTTCAAATCACCACATGTCCGCCATTTATGCTTATCATACTGAATATTTTGTATTATAATTTTGAGATTATCGTATGTTTCCTTCATTGTAGTGGAGTGCGCTATAGGAACTGAGGCATAGTGGTTGCTATTGTGTAGTAATACGGCTTTTAAACTTCTTTTTGATGAATCTACGAACAATCTCCATTCTTCGTCTTTATACACATTAGGTTTAATTTCATTCATTAAACCTTTTACGTCTTTACAATATACTATTTTATCACCATTATGATTCATTTCTTCAAAGTATGGTTCGAAACTTTTGCTTCTTGTTCTGTAAAAAGATACTTTAGTAGCTTTTGCCAACTGATTCATGCCTTTTAAAGCTGAAGCTAAATGTTCTGCTCCATCTTTAGGTAAGTTAAGCTCTCTAACTAGGTCGTTTAGTTTATCTTGAGTCCATGACTTTACGCTTTTGTCTTTTTTGCCCGCTGGAAGGAAAATATCGTCATCGTCATCATCATTATCATCATTTTCAATTTCTTCATTACTATCACTTTCATAGGACTCGCTACATTGAGTAAAGGTAATTTCAAGGTGGAATGTACTAGATTCATGCAAAACAAACCTATACCCGGGTATCTGTGAATTTCAGTACAATATTGATTAATTTCATTTTAATACAAGGCTACTTTGAAGAACAAAAGATCATATTTAATTTTCTCTTATTTGTGAGATCGTACATTGTACAATTTCAAATTGCATAAGAGTGTTCTGTGATATACGTGAAGAGTTGTGTAGAAAGTAAGCATGCATTTTCTAATTGTACAAATGTACGGTTAAATGAATAAGAAAAAATTAAACATGAATATTTTTCGTCAACATAGCCTTCACCTGTTTCCTCGACAAAAACTGTGACGGTGACACTGCCCCAAACGGGGATGTGTGGAATGATCCGCTCATAAGTTTGTCGGGGTAACAATGCCAGTGGAAGCGCACTGCCTTGCAGGGGGACATTAGGGTGTGAGGATGAAGCTGTAGTGTGTCCGACGACGAGTGGATACTGTCCTCGTCACAGTCGGAAAGCTCTTATACTTAGCCCCGGAGAGGTATAAGAGTTATCACCTCCGGGACAGTGGACTCACCTGCGATCGGACTAGGATCCCTAACGTGCGGGGTTATACTGAAAATCATGGAAAATTTACCTTCTACATCTCAAGGGCATATTTGCACAAAAAATTCTAATCTTTTTTGTTTTGTCTGCGGAGTATTCACTCCGCAAAAATCTCGAAGACATTTCAATGAGAATCTCAGAAAAATTTACAAAACTTGCTTCAAATTAGAAACTGATGTAGTTATAGAAAAGTTGACTCCATGTAGTATCTGCGAACAATGTCGTCAAATGCTTTGTAAGTGGAATAAAACAAAAGAAATTGACAAAGTTAAATTTAATAGCCCAATGGAATGGTATCAACCAGATAGAAGAGAGGATTGTTACTTCTGTAATACCGAAATTATTGGAATTAATAGTAAAATTAAAGCAACAGTGAATTATGCTGATGTTATTTCTGTAAAAAGACCTATCGAAAAATCGGGAAGCGATGAAGAGCTCGATCTTCTTGAGAGGCTATCTATTGAATCAGATATCAACGATGAAAAAAATGACGAAGAAGATAACGAAGTCAGTGGCGGCATTGATGGGGGTGGAATTGATAATAATGACTTAAAAGATGAATCGTATGAAAGCTATAGTGATGAAGAAATTGAAAATGATGATGATGATGATGACAATGACGATATTTTCCTTCCAGCGGGCCAAAAAGACAAAAGCGTAAAGTTATGGACTCAAGATAAACTAAACGACCTAGTTAGAGAGCTTAACTTACCTAAAGATGGAGCAGAACATTTAGCTTCAGCTTTAAAAGGCATGAATCAGTTGGTAAAATCTACTAAAGTATCTTTTTACAGAACAAGAAGCAAAAGTTTCGAACCATACTTTGAAGAAATGAATCATAATGGTGATAAAATAGTATATTGTAAAGACGTAAAAGGTTTAATGAATGAAATTAAACCTAATGTGTATAAAGACGAAGAATGGAGATTGTTTATAGATTCGTCAAAAAGAAGTTTAAAAGCCGTATTACTACACAATAGCAACCACTATGCCTCAGTTCCTATAGCGCACTCCACTACAATGAAGGAAACATACGATAATCTCAAAATTATAATACAAAATATTCAGTATGATAAGCATAAATGGCGGACATGTGGTGATTTGAAAGTTTCTGGAATATTGTTAGGACAGCAGTCTGGATTTACAAAGACGCCATGTTTCTTGTGCTTATGGGATAGTAGAGACCGTGCTAAGCACTATACAAATCATAAATGGCCTGAAAGAAAATCTCTCGAAGTCGGAAAGAGTAACGTTATAGCTACTCCATTGGTTGATCCGAAAAGAGTTCTCATTCCTCCATTACACATAAAACTTGGTGTGATGAAACAATTCGTTAAAGCTTTAGATAAAGATAGCCAGCGCTTCAAATACTTGGAAAGTAAATTTCCAAGTAAATCAGATGCAAAATTGAAGGAAGGTATTTTTGACGGTCCTGAAATTAGAAAAATGATGGCTGATGATCAGTTCATTAGTTCCATGACAAACATTGAGAAAGCTGCATGGCTTAGCTTTAAGGAAGTTACTGAAAACTTTTTGGGTAATCGCAGAAGCCCAAATTACAAAGTAATTGTATCTAAAATGGTTGAGAACTATGGGAATATGGGTTGCCTAATGAATTACAAACTACATTTTCTGTACAATCACTTGGATAGTTTTCCTGAAAACTGTGGCGATTATAGCGAAGAACAGGGAGAGCGTTTTCACCAAGACATTAAAGTAATGGAGAAGCGTTATCAAGGTAGATGGGATGCTAGTATGCTGGCCGACTACTGCTGGATGTTGAAAAGAGATTGTAAAACTACTGGGAAAAAACGTAAAAGGAAACCTTTGCACCGATCATTTGATGAGAAACGTGTAAGGTATAGTAAGAAAAATAAATGGCATGAAGTTTGGTTTGTTTTACAAGAATTTTGTCGATTTTACCTTCAAATAACCTTCACTATGAGGTGATGAAGTCAAACGGACCACGGATTCGGATTCGGCGACCTCAAAAACATATATGTATACTGTTAAACTTTGGTTGCCGTTAATTTTGTAAATTTGACCTTGACCTGACCTTGACCCTGAGGTGATGGGGTCAAATGGACCACGGATTCGGAATCAGCGACCTCAATAACATAAGGTATATATGGTCTGGTCCGTGGGTTTTGACATTTTTTTTTTTGTTTGGCTGTGTTATTATTCAATCGCCAAGTATAATTATGCTCGAATATAGTTTAAAACCATAATCCATAATAGCATGCTTTAGATAACAATTGTTTTGTAGATGCAGTGTAGAATCATTCAATCGCGATTTCATCAATATATATAAATAAATTGAATTATAGACCAAAATTTAGATTTTGGATTTGTTGACATTGATTTCAACTTTAAGTGTAGAAAAAAATCAAATTTTTTTGCACATGAGATCTCACGTGAGATCTTACGTAAGATCGGGCATCAGGAAAAAAAAAATTTTGCGGCACATGAGATCTCGTTTCATTTTTAATCGTGAGATCTCACATGAGATCTGACGTGAGATCTTATGTCATTTTTTTGAGTAAGGAATCTTATAATGATGAGGATATTTAGGCTAGTTGTTTTTTTTATTTTCGTCTACGATAGGTTTTTGTAAGATAATTAATAAACAAGAACAGCAACTAATTATCCTATTGTAATTTGCTCAGTTATAAAAGTCATAAAATGATTGCAAATAATATTATTTTAATTAAAGTATTTTCAACTAAAACTCTAATTTTTTGGACGTTTCACGTTTATTTTAGCGGATTATTAGATTTTTATTCACTATACACATTAGTAAAGGCATAAGCGTTATTAAATAACAACTTCAAAAAATATTTACAATTGTCTACACTGTTTTGTCCAATGCAGGTACAGCTATATTAAATAATTTATTTTCCTAGTAATGTGTATCCGCGCTTAAGTAACACTTTTACGGCAGTTATATTTTGAAACTGTGTAAAAAATTATAACGGAAAATCCCTTATTATTAAAAAATTATTCATATCAAATATTTATCCCAGACGGCACATATAATCTTAATAAATTCATAAAGAAGTCGCAAAATGTATTCTTATGATATTCATTTTCTAGAATTCCAAAAGAATTCTTAATGAATTATAAGTGTTCTGAATCAGTTCTTAAAATATTCTTATTAGTATCCATAATTAATAAGTCTCCGTAAATTATTAATGAAATATTTAAGTGGAAGCTTACTGGGAGCCTCCGTAAGTTTTTCATGAAATACTTCATTGTAAGGTTACCGAAGCTTCCGAAAATTTTTCATGAAACATTCCAGTGGAAACGTACTGGAAGCTTCCGTCAATTATTCATAAAATATTTTAGTGAAAGCTTACTGGAAGCTTCTGTAAATTTTTCATAAAATACTTCATTGGGAGCTTACTGAAAGCTTCCTTAAATTATTGATGAAATATTTCAGTGAAATATTAAATAAGTGATAAACTAATATTTCTTTGAAATATTTCAGTTTATGAATATTAAATAATTCATTGAAATATTTCTGTAATATTGCTGGAACATTTCATGTTTTATTTCAAAAAATTTTTGAATCTGACACTGAAATATTCAAGTAAGTTGTTACATCATTTCTTGAAATGTTCCAAATTAATATTTCTCAAATCTTTCAAAAGACATGTCATGAAATATTCCTGTTATATTAAAAAAATATTTCATAAAGTGTTTGAAAAAATGTTTGAACATAACACTGAAATATTAAAGAAATATTACTGCACCATTTCCTAAAATATTTCAAATCAATAATGCTCAAATTGTTCGAGAAATATTTCATGAAATATTTCTGTAATATGCCAGAAATATTTCATAAAGTATTTAAAAAAATTTATAAATATAACAGTAAAATATCGGAAGAATATTGTTTAAATATTTGTAGTTATCTTGCGTGCGCAGCAATTCTTTCATCTTGCTAGCAGGTGGCTACTTGATTATATTTCCATGTGATCGTGAATGCGGTTGACAAACTCTTGCAATGATTCAATGACAATTTCCAATATTTCGCTGAAAGGTAAACGAAGTCTTCCATTAAAGCTTCCATGAAATCTTTCGGTGCAATGATTCATCAATCTTCCAACGGAATCTTCCTTGGAAGGTTTACGGAAGCTTTCAGGAGCCTTCCACTGGAATGTTTCAATGACAATTTCCAATATTTCGTTAAAAGATAAAGGAAGTCTTCCATTTCAGCTTCCATGAAATCTTACGATGAAATGATTCATCAATCTTCCAACGGAATCTTCCTTGGAAGGTTTACGGAAGCTTTCAGGAGCCTTCCACTGGAATGTTCCAATGACAATTTTCAATATTTCGCTGAAAGGTAAACGGAGTTTTCCATTCAAGCTTCCATGAAATCTTTCGGTGCAATGATTCATCAATCTTCCAACGGAATCATCCTTGGAAGGTTCACGGAATCTTCCAGGAGACTTAAGTTGGAATATTCCAATAAAAATTCCCAACATTTCCCCGAAAGGAAAACGGAGTCTTCTACAAAGCTTCCATGAAATCTTACGGTGCAATGATTCATCAATCTTCCAATGGAATCTTCCTTGGAAGGTTCACGGAAGCTTTCAGGAGCCTTCCACTGGAATGTTTCAATGAAAATTTCAAATATTTCGCTGAAAGGTAAACGGAGTTTTCCATTCAAGCTTCCATGAAATCTTTCGATGCAATGATTCATCAATCTTCCAACGGAATCTTCCTTGGAAGGTTTACGGAATCTTCCAGGAGACTAAAATCGGAATATTCCAGTGAAAATTCCCAACATTTTCCCGAAAGGAAAACGGAGTCTTCTATAAAGCTTCCATGAAATCTTTCGGTGCAATAATTCATCAATCTTCCAACGGAATCTTCCTTGAAAGGTTTTCGGAGGCTTCCAGGGGTTCTTCGTAGAAAGTTTTCTTTGCAATATTCCAGAAATATTTCTGTTTTTTTCCATAAAGCTTCCATGCATATTTCAATGAAATATTCCATTGGAATATTTCGGAATATTCCAATGATATCTTTCATGCTGTGTGGGTCGACAAAAGAAAGTTGATGTTTTGTATGTCAACAAGAAACAGAAGTTGAAAATTCTTTGATCTTATAAAAGTGCTCGTATCAGGATTTTGATATCAATCTCTCGTTTTTGCAGAACGAAAAGAAAAAAAATTAACAAAATATTGAAGTTGAATACGCAAGTGTAAAATAATTAAGAAGTGGACTTGATCGTTCGATTATTTAAAGAAAATTATATTAAAAATTCGAATCACACTAAAATCCATCGATATATACTCACAGAAAAGAGTGCTCTTCTTCCAATCAAGACAAAGAAAAATAATTTAAGAAAGAAGAAGATTCAATGAAAGTTTTATAAAAGTAAGTATTTATTATTTCTAATATTTTAACTTTATTTTAATTATTATTAAGCCGCATTTATTTTTAAAATTTCAGTGTTAAAATTTTTTTACTCCTCACTCTTGAATTTTATACAGCTTATAAAAATTAAGACTTTTTCTCTCTTTTCTCCCTGGCATATATATTATTTATAAATTTTTTTTACTACCCACCCTTGATTTTTATACAGCTTATTAGAAAAATTGAGCCTTATTTTCCTCTCCCTTCTCCCTGGTTTTATGTACATATAATTTTTTGAGTTTTCCATTTTCTCACCCTTGATTTTTATGCATGTTATTATAAAAACTGAAACTTTTTCTCTCTTTTTATCCTGGATATAAAGGAGGATATCCTGGATATTTATACTTTTTTAAATATTTTTTTATGAGAAAGAATATTATGAATAAAAACATTAATACAAACTATAATATATATAATATTATTATATTTTTATCTATAATATCATTTATATTATAATTTTTAAATAAATCATTGAATCTAATTTCAATTATCGAAACGGTGGAATGAAAAGAAAGTCATCTACAGGTTGCTTAAGATAATTTTTTTAGGTTATACTCTGCCAATAACATATTTAATAATATACTTTTACTTTTTATAGTTCTGTGGCTTTAAGAAATAGCCGCATGATACTATTTTTGGAGTTTTCTGAGAAAATGAGGTGTTAATGTTTACGTTTATAAGTAAGATATATGAGAAAATAAAGATAAATACGAAAGAAAAACACCTTTCCTGTGCTATTCGGCTTTTCTAATGTGTGCTACATGAAAGAGGTATACTTTTAGCTTTATAATCTACTATTAACTCAATTTCCTAAAAATATAAACATGTTCCTTCAAGCCACAGAGTTATTAAATTCTTTTTCATTAATTCAATTAAAAAGAATTAATTCATACAATAATTTCCTAAATTAAAATTCGTTTGATTTTGCTTATTGGTGCAACAAATTAATTATAATAAATTTTCATTAATAGTTATTTTTAAAAATTTGATTTCGGTTTTTTGATATTGTTTTTCTATTTTATAATTATTGAATGTCAGTTTTAAAATTATTTTTTGAATTCCTTTTTATCTTATACTAAATATATTTTTAATCGATATTTTAAATAGTTCTTATTATTTTGATAAAGTTAAATTGATAATTTTACAAAGTGATGGAAAAGAAACTCATTTTTGCCTTATTTTATACCTTTCTACAAAGTGTTTTCCAAATTTACAAATAAATTTATAAATGAACAAATTAAGTGATATTCATTTTAATATAATACTGAAAATTTGTTAAATATAAAATAATATAATTAATAAATGAATAAATGATAATTAATAATAATAATAAATTAACAAAAATAAAACTATTATTATTATTATTATTATTATTATTATTATTACTATTATTATTATTATTAATAATAATAATAATTAACAAATACATTTATAAATGAACGAATTAAGTGTAATTCATTTTAACATAATAATAAAAATTTGTAAAAATTAAAATGATTATAATATATTTTATTCAATTTTTGTTCCATGATATTTAAGATAGCCCGCCTGTCAGCTATAGTTTGCTGTTCGAAAAAATTAAAAGACTAGATACATGTTTGAAACTTTGAACAAAGTGATTTCTTATTTCATATATTATTCCTAAAAACTATTCAGGTAGCCTTACTAATCATTTCTTAAAAATGATTCGATTGAAGTTATATCGTTTCCTTACTATCAGATTTAAAATAATCGGACTTTAAATGAGATTATCGCAAAAAAATTATTGGTAAGACCACTTGAAATTAAGCAGGAATAATATATGAAATAAAAACTCATTTTGTTCAAAGTTTCAAACGTGTATCCAGTATTTGGATTTTTATAAACAACCGGTTACAGCTGACGAGTAGGCAGCCTTAATTTATTAAAATTAAATAATAATAAAAAAACATGCACCACAAAATGTAATACACTCCCACACACCAATGCCCGCACACCAGCGATGCCAAAAGTGGCAGAGTCAGAGAGGAAAATTAAAAAATGTATAAAAAAAAGTATCGAAATAAATAGTTTTCGAAATTAAATAGTTAATAAATAATTCTAAAAAACAAAGTAACTATAACAAAATAATATTTTTTCTATTTTTACATTTTTTTTTAATTTAACGAAATTCATTTAATTAAAAAAAATGTTAATAATAAAAACAAGATAATTTGGTTATATAAACTTTGTTTTTTTAAATTATTTATTGATTTGTTACGTCACAACGTATCTTTTATATTACTTTCTAATTTACAATTTTTAAAATATCTTTTCATTAATATGACATTGATGAACTAATTAAACGGTCATCGAACAATAAAAGAATGTGTTAACCTAAGCAGTAAAGAAACTTAAAGTTAATATTGAGCAAACGAAATTCTTCGATTCAAAATTACAAAACCAAACTCACATTTTGAAATTATTTATAAGAAGAACAAGATCCACTTTTACCTAATGAAATTATGTCAAAGATAAAAAATTATAAAAGCCAACTGAAATTAACAACAGGGGGCACTACCCCAGGATCATCATTGGTACCAAGTCGTAAATCCTGTAATTCAAATTCCAAATTCAAATTCAATATTTAATTATTTTTACAAGTGTCAATAAATATCTTAAAAGTTTCTTATATTCGACTCGTGTCTTATTTCAAATCGTGCCTATATCTATTCTTTGTCTGTCTGTATCCAGCCTTCATCTACTTGAATCCATTAAGGTAATATTATTCAATTCATATATTCTCTATTCAAATACTCTAAATAAATATTCTTCAATATATTTCAATTGTGAGAAACGGTTTACTCAATTAAATATTGGTGGAGTTCAATTCACCACTAGATTATACATATATTTATGTTTCATAATTATAATTTAATAATAAATTCAATCATTTCAAATTAATTCAAATTCATATTTAAAATCATACAAAAATATTCAACATAATAAAGTAATACACTTTTATTTAGTCCTGGTAAAAGCCAGAACTTAACAGATTATCAAATATTAAAAACTGTTTATTCAAAATTTTCTTTTCATACATTTTTGAATATCCCTCTCTGACTCTGCTACTTTCTGCATCGCTGCCGCACACACATATGAACACACACGCTAAGTAACCCATACACACCCACACCCACACACACCAACACACCCAAACACACAAAAACTCACACATACACACGTAGGATCAGACACACACTCGCACATACAAACAATCTCACACACACATACACACACAACAACACACACAGACAAACTCACACATATACATGAAGAGTCACCCACAGACAAAAACTCATACATCCACGCGTGTGTCACCTACATACACACTGCCACACACACACACACATACACATGCAGTGTCACCTATACCCACTCAAACACATACACACACAAACACGCACACAAACAAACAAACACACGTTGAGTCACCTATGCACACGCACACACGCAAAGTCACCTACAGACATATACAAACGCACACACCCAAAAAGTCACATATTTATACGCAGAGTTACCCACTTACAAACACACACAGACACACACACAGACCCACACAGAAACTTCCACATAAGAATGCAAAGTCACCCCCACACACATACATACACATGCAGTGTCACCTACACCTACACAAACACGCACACACACATGCACACGCAAAGTACCCTACACCTACACGAAGACACGAACACCCAAACACACATACACACAAACACATACACATACATACAAACACACATACAAACACACGTAGAGTCACTTACGCACACGCACACACGCAAAGTCACCTACAGACACACGCAAAGGCACATACGCAAAAAGTCACATATTTATACGCAGAATCACCCACTTACACACACACACACACAAACTAACACATACACACGCATAGTCACCCACTACTACAAACATAGAGA
Organism: Anastatus disparis; assembly: GCA_017163975.1. Lineage (NCBI taxonomy): Eukaryota > Metazoa > Arthropoda > Insecta > Hymenoptera > Eupelmidae > Anastatus > Anastatus disparis. The sequence goes on from JAFFSR010000203.1 coordinate 121,053, forward strand.
AACTAACACATACACACACACACAAAGAAACAAACAAACTTACACATACAAACGCAGGGCAATCTACAAACAAACACAGAAAGAAACTCACACATACACACATAGAGTCACCCACACACACCTACATATACAGAGAAACTTACAGAAGCACACGCAGTATCACCAACACACACACACACACACAAACTCGCACACACACACACACACCTATAAAATCACACATATACACACAGAATCACCAACTCACATACATATACACAAAAACTCACACATACACACGTAGAGTCACCCACACCCATAACAACGCAAATACACACACACAAATAAACTCACATATAAACACACACAAACAAACACACATACACACTCACACAAACGCAGATACACACAGACACGCACAAAAACTTCTACATACAAACGCAGTGTTACCCCTACAGAGATACACACACACACACACACACACACACACACACATACGCACACACACACGTACACGTACACGCACACGCACACGCACACGCACGCACACACACACGCACACACACCTATAAACTCACACACACTTACACACCCATGAACTCACACCTGAACACGCAGAGTCACCTACACCCAGCGATGCCGAAAGTGGCAGAGTCAGAGAGGGAAATTCAAAAATGTATAAAAAAAAAGTATTAAAATAAATAGTTTTCAAAATTTGATAATTAATAAATAATTCTAAAAAATAAAGTTACTATAACAAAATAATTTTTTTTCTATTTTTTACATTTTTTTGAGTTAAACAAAATTTTGTTAAACTCAAAAAAATGTAAAAAATTGAAAAAAAAATTATTTTGCTATAGTAACTTTGTTTTTTAAAATTATTTATTAATTATCAAATTTTGAAAACTATTTATTTTAATACTTTTTTTTACACATTTTTGAATTTCCCTCTCTGACTCTGCCACTTTCGGCATCGCTGTCTACACCCGTAACTACACAAATACACATACACACACACAGAGTCACCCACATACACAGTCACCCACACACACAGTCACCCATACACACACACACACGCGCGTAGAGTCACCCACACCTGCACACCCATTTCTGCCTTAAGTAATTAGTCTTTATAAAAAAATCAATTGTAGACAGAGTCGATAAAACAGGTATCTGTGTCTGTATACGGCAGCTTTACAACTGATTGATTACTTCTACTTTTCTTGTGGTTATTGAAAAGTACATGATTCTTCCTTTCATATTGTATTTTGTAAAATTTATCTGCAGTATTTAGACAGAGGTATCTTGTTATTACTTCTTGAAATCATAAAATTCACATGTAATCGCGTATAAAAACAAATATTTTTAAATATTTTTTATCCAAAAATTTATTTGATAACTCAGATGTAAAAAGATTGAATGGATTTTGTATAGTCCAAAAAACAATAGATATTTTCTTATAATTTTCT
>JAFFSR010000203.1:127500-347500 GCA_017163975.1 Anastatus disparis
GAGACCCGTTAAACGTGAACGTTACAGATTTATAATAGAATAGATCTAAAAAATTTATACAATAATAAGGTCAACATTCGCAAAAGAGAAAGATGCACTGAAAAGACATCGGCGTAAATACAGGCGTTCACCTGTCTATAGTGGCACCAAACGCCATAGCTTACATAGACTGTGTGACCGGCAAAGCACGAACGCGAGCCCGTATCATAAGCGTGCCGCGCGGTCCTCTTGCGGTATCGGTTAGCACTATACAGTACCGCCATTACGGCTTACTAAATGTAGCTCAAATCGGTGCCGCTAAGGTGCCGGTCGGTTTCGTACAAGCGCTGGTTGGCTCTTATAGTATACTGAAGCACGAGCGCCACCACAGCCATACCTATGTGGCGGGGTGAGAGCCGATGTCTTTTCAGTGTAACTTCTATTTAAATATTATCAGGATAATATGTTCTTTATATATTTACTGTTTAATTAGATTATTAATACATGCCTTTAGAAATTAAAAGTAAATCTTGAAAAAATAAAAATTTTTATTTATTTTACATTATTGAACTTGAATTCCATCTGAAGATTTTTTCATTCAGTTTGTATAGTAAGAAATTTTTAATAATAATTTTTTTATATCTACTTTTGTAGACGTAGAGAAAACTCTAGTAAAAATTACAATATTTAAGAGCAGGCCAGAGTAGAATCTGATACCAACCGAGTAAAAATTGAATTTTTTGTAATTTACTCAAGTATTAATCGGTGTATCTTTAAATTAAAGGTTGAGCGCAATGGATATAATTATTATAAATATCTATACACAAGAAAAAAAAAATTCTACCGATTTGTTTTTGAGGAAAGTAAGGAATGCCGAAGTAAAAGTTTATGTTTATAATATTTTCGCGTTCCTTACTTTTCTTAAAAACAAAGCGATAGATTTTTTTTTCTTGTACATAAATATTTGTAATAAGAATATCTATTGCGCTCAACCTTCAATTTGCAGATATACCGTTTAACCTCCTGACAGCCGGGATGACGCCATATGGCGTCAACCTATGATCGGCCCACATATACTATTACTTAAGAAACATTTATATGGAAAATTTCGAGGAAGTTACACTTTTTAGTGGGAAAAATGCTGGCTGTCAGAAGGTTAATACTTGAGTAAATAAAAAAGTAAATAAAAGTTTATGTTTTTCAGTACTGAATTATACCAAGTTCAGTAGCATTAAGTGTACAGTTTATTTACAGTTCATTACTCTAAAAAATTGACACATTCATTTTAGCAAATACATGCAATTTAATAACGTGCATATATAAATAATTAAACATATTTTTAGATACTTTTTTTCTGAATAAACTATAATACAATTCTAATACTTATGATCATAGTACTTGATATGGTTACAGAATATATCAATTTTTTACAGTAATGAGCAGTAGATAAACTGTATACTAGAGATTAATGAAGTATTCAAAACTTGGCATAGTTCAGTATTTAAAAAACACAATTTTTTTTATTTTTTTTTAATATTAAAGCTAATACTATGCCTAGAAATATTATCATAAAAACCACATGACAATTTAAATAAGAATTGTTTAAAATTTGAGTCCTGAACAAAGTTTAAATCTAATACACTTCCACAATTTTGATACCTTCCGAACAAACACCAGGTGGAAAAAGTGTTCTTAAAGAATTCTTTATAAATTCTTTAACGTTCGCAGACATTAAAGAATACATAAAGAGTTCTTTAAGAATACTTTTTGCCCTTCATGCTTACAGGGTTGATGAATTAGTCCTTGCCAAGTTTTATTTGTTAATTATTATTTAAGAGTCCGCTGTATCTCTGTCCTTTTCTAAATAAAAAATTGACTTTTTTCCCAAAATTAGCAACAAGAGGCAAAAATAAAGAGATGGTTTCGATGTGTTTAATAAAATGTAATATTTTCTTTGATTAGTATGAATTAATTTTATTGCTTGGTTTTTAAGAAAAGTTGGAATAACTTAAAAAATTAGAAATTAGTGTCAAATAATGGGATTTTCAAGTTATTCCAACTTTTCTTGAAAATAAAGCGGTGGAATTAAATTATTCTTATCAGAGAAACTATTGCTTTCTATTACACGAATCGAAACCATCTCTTTATTTCTGCCTGAAGCTATTAGTTTTTATAAAAAATAAATTTTAAATAGATTCGGTAAAACAGGTAACTGTGTCGGTATACAGCTGACTCTTGATTATTTTCAATTTTTTTTATTTTTCATTCAAACGTTGCAAATTTAAAAATTGACTTATCAAATTCTATTCTTTAAAAATAAAAGAATACAGAGTATCATAATGCTGATTTTGATATTCATTATTTTTTAGAACAGCTTTTTATCACTATGAAATAAGTTCTCATAAGATTCATTATAATGTTTAAAAATAAAGCTATAATTTTGAAAAAATTAATATTTATAAGTACTTATACTTTTTGCAAACAAAATCCTTTATTTTCTTATTTTAATAGTTTACATTGTGTTATAATAATGAAAATGCATAAATTCTTTGGCATGTTAAAAATGTGCCTCTCCTACAAATTTCATTCATGAATAGTTAAATTTTTATCAAAATTCATAATTTAAATGTAGATAAGGTAGAACTCTATGTCGGTATGAGGATTCCCCTTAAGAGGGGGTCGTAACCATTCGCCGCTCTATACAGGGTGGCGCTGCGGTCAGATGAGAGAAATATAGAAAATATTTTTTATTCAGCGATTTATAATTTATCGAGACAATAATATACTCCTAACGTTGTCAAAAGCACTAGCCATATATATGTAGAATTATTATTGATGCTAATATTGTTTGAAAAGTCTAAAATATTATCATAAAACGGAAAATGCGGCGAGTGGTAGAACCGATGTAAACATATGAGCATGTTTCCTAAGTGTGACAGAGAAATTAATAGTAAAGAACGAAGTATACACATGCTCACGCCGGCTCTACTTCGCACTGCATTTTTCGTTTTATAACAATAGCTTAGACTTTTCAAACAAGATTATCATCAATAATTATTCTACATATATATGGCTAGTACCTTTAATAACCTTAGAAGTATATTATTGTCTCGATAAATTATAAATCGCTGAATAAAAAATATTTTATATTTTTCTCTCGCCTGACCACAGCGCTGCCAAGCGGCAAATGGTTCCTACCTCCTCCTAATAGAATATTTAAACTAATTTTAAAATAAATTCAATTCAGGTGAAGTAGAAAATGATGTCACCTGCTCATCAGAAAGTCTTCCATCTGGATATGTTGCAAAGAAAAAAAAATCGAAAACATCAACAAAGAGCTTAGTCAAGGTTTACAAAATAATTAAAATTTTATTAAGTCTGTATTTATTATAACAGTTTATTATTTAATTATAATAATAGAGATAAATTTCATTTTATTTGAAAATTGTAAAAAAAAACCTTTCACTCTTTATACTGCATATTCATATTAATTTAAAATTGAATTGTATTCAGATAAATCGAAACTTAACTCATCTTGTTTATCAAAAAATGCTCCTACTGGATACATTCCAAAGATGAAAGGATTTCTATTTATAAAAAAAGAGCCAAATCAAGGTTAACAAAAAAAATTATAAAAAATAAAATAGCAAATTTGTGTTTCTTTCAATTAATTAAATAATAATTTGTTAAATTTAATAGGAATTCCTGAATCAAAACAGGACATTCTTCCCAACGAAAGTAATCTGGACTTAAAAGAGCCTGAAAAGTTTATAGCTGAAGACGGTAATAACTATAAAAAAAAAAACGTGAAAATAATGTTCCGTACATACATTGATTATATATATCCTTTAGCCGTATTCGGGTGAAATATGAGAGCGGTGAATTATAGCGCGCTTTGTGTGCCATCGGTAAACTTGCTCAAGCGCGAAGCAATGTCCGAAACTCAGATTTTACCTAAATAAACAGCCAAACAACATAGATGATTTTATGTCTGAAGTAGGCCGTACGAGGAACTATAATTTAATAGATATTACACAGAGAAAATTTTCATCGTAAAAATCAATATTTTACATAATGACCGCGGGACATACTTTATTTTAAATAAAAATTACTATTTACATAGTAGAAATTGCTACATATATAATGAACATTCTATATACACTAACAAGGAGAGTGTATTGCATTTGGGCCTCGGATTTTTTTGAAACTTTGGGATATTTTTTCTTACATAAAATCATGAAAAAAGCCGCATCCATTCAGTCCAACGCTCGATTTTATTCCAAATTATGAGCAGTTTTGTCTCTTTTGTTCAAAAATTTGCATCTGCTTTATAGTTGTACATTTTTGAACTACTTATTCTAGAAGGTTTTTACTAATTGCATATTAAAGTTGAGATTAAAAAAAACGTGTTTGAATAGCTCAAGTTATTCAAAAGTTATGGAGGAATGATAATTAAGATGAAATTTAGACTAAAATTCAGCATTTGTTTTCTCATGCATATTTTTAGCTAAATATTTGCGCTATTTTTATTCCCTTATATCTTTTAAACAACTTGAGTATTTGAACGCTTTTTTTTATAATCGAAAGATTTTAATCTCAACTTTAATGTGCAATTTGTAAAAACCTTATAGAATAAGTAGTTTAAAAACTGTACAACTATAAAGCAGATGCAAATTTTTTAACAAAATAGACAAAACTGCTAATAACTTGAAAAAAATTGAGCGTTAGACCGAATAGACGCGGCTTTTTTCATGATTTTCCGAGATACGAATGCAATGTTCTCTCCTTGTAAGTAAATTTTTCTACATATATTTATATTAATTTTTACCACATAAATAGTTATTCTTATACAAAATAAAATATGTCCCGTTGTAACTATGTGAAATAATATTTTTTTTATAAAATTATTTTCATAATTAATTGGTGATTAATAATTATAATAATAATAATAATAATTAAAATTCTTATTTTAATTATTAATTTAAAAATAGAAAATATCAATGAAAACACTGGTGATGATGCTGCTACTTCAACTTCTAATGAGGGCTACCAGGAGCAAGTCAAAACAATGCCTAAAATTAAACGTATTGAAAAGGTTTAAATGCAGAATTTCAGAAAAGGTTATTGCACAATTATTTCAATTATTATTTTAATTTTAAGAAGAGGCCGAACTAGCTGTCTTTGTCTAATAGCGTTTTTCATCATTTATGTAAACACTATCCGGTATAACAAGAAAAAAATAGCAGCCCCCGCTAGATATTAGTATAATTAGTAAATTTTGTAATAACAACCAAATTTTTTACCGCATAGTTTTTGACTAATTAGAGACCTACTAGCAATCTAGAATATAACCTATCTTTTTTTGGTAGGTCTCTAATTATTCAAAGAACTACGCGGTGAAAAAATTTGGTTGTTATTGCAAAATTTACTTATTATACTAATATCTAGCGGGGGCTGCTATTTTTTTCTTGTTATACCGGATAGTGTTTAAATAAATGATGAAAAACGCTATTAGACAAAGACAGATAGTTCGGCCCCTTCTTAAGTTACATTTTCTAAGATATTAAATTATGTATTTTTCTAATTACTGAATTATATATTTTAGACTTGGTACCCAACACTTCACAAAGGCAAAATGATGAATCTGGTAAATACTATACATTATATTTTATATGATTGTAATTGAATGCCATTTTTATTTTAAGAATTTTATGATTACTTGTAGATTTTCTAACTGAGCAGAAATATAAAATTTATCATGCTCAAATAATGCGTAAATTAATTTATGTTGAAAATTTGATAAAAAGCCAAGGAGAATTTGCAAAAAAATCAGAAGAAAGTCTAGATGACCAAGATGTTTTACCCGAGTTTCCTCTTGATGATTCCGAAAGTTTGGATAACTTTGAAGAATTACTCAAATCCAACATGGCAAAACACCAATACGTGAGTATGGCAAAAAATTAATTCTATTACGCTTGCCATCTCAGTGAAATAATCGCTACAACAGCTTAATTTTAGACTAACATATCCAGTATGCATACTTTTTTGCATAAGTAAGATATTGAAATTCCAAGACATGTCACTGCTCAAACAGTCAGCTTAGCTGTAATGTGAATTCTCTTTTGCTATAAAAAAAGAGTGCTTCAATATTTTTTATTAGAAAGGTTAAAAGCGAAAAATGAGCAACAAAATATTTAATTTACGTCAGCTTAATATGTATGCAAATTGAATATTGTAACCTATTTAACTTTGTAACATTAATTTAATTTAATATCTAATTTTGGGATATAAACTAATTCTTTAAAGTCTTATTTACAAATCTATAAAAATATTTTCCATATAAAAATTTATCGAAAAATTTTTTTAAAAACAAGTTTATAAAAAAATTATTTTTAATTTTAAATAAGAACATTTTTTAGTATTTATGATCTTGAATTCAATTACAGATAAAAAAAATTTAAGAAACTGGAGGAAAAAACGAGGGAGATTTTATTAGAAATGTTTTACGGGAAATAATGTCATACGAATTGGCAACAAAATATTCCTGGTCCGGTCAAAGAGGTACTTTGAAAATTCAGGACAAAAGAATATGCAAAATTCTTATAAGTAAGCTAAACTGATGTAAATCACAATTACAAATCTGATATTAAGAGTCCGCTGTATCTCTGTCCTTTTCTAATTAAAAAATTGCCTTTTTTCCCAAAATTAGCAACAAGAGGCAAAAATAAAGAGATGGTTTCGATGTGTTTAATAAAATGTAATATTTTCTTTGATTAGTATAAATTAATTTTATTGCTTCGTTTTTAAGAAAAGTTGGAATAACTTAAAAAATTAGAAATTAGTGTCAAATAATGGGATTTTCAAGTTATTCCAACTTTTCTTGAAAATAAAGCGGTGGAATTAAATTATTCTTATCAGAGAAACTATTGCTTTCTATTACACGAATCGAAACCATCTCTTTATTTCTGCCTGAAGCTATTAGTTTTTATAGAAAATAAATTTTAAATAGATTCGGTGAAACAGGTAACTGTGTCGGTATACAGCTGACTCTTAAGGGGCAGAACATTGATAAAATCTGTAAAAAAGAGTTTCATTGTTATAAGCATCATAGCAAAATCATAATTTTATATTTTATTAACTTAATAAAATTTTTATTTTATTATTTTTAAATATACAGTATAAGAATTTATTAAATATTAATAGTATATTATGCAACGAGAGAGTAAAGTCGCATATTTATCCTGAGAAACAAATACTTTTCTCTCAAATTGCATAATGGGCTTTATTCCTACCTCAACAGTCGCAACTTTAGTCACTTAAAGAAGACCTGCTTGAAAAAAATTGATATTGCAGTATATTTTTTATCTAGAGAGGAAAGACAAAGAATGTCTTAAATCGCATGTAAATTGTTACCCGAGCCGAAGGCGAGGTTTTCTTTATTTCCTCTAGTGGAGAAATACTATTTTTTTACCTAGTGAGGCCGAAAATGCAACCTTTGCAATTGAGAACAATGAGGAAAAGTTGACCTTTAGGCCCGCTAAGCAAAAAAATTCTAACTTCAGTTTTTATAATATATTAATTTTCAACAAAATTTAATACTTTTCTAATTTTTTTGATTAATTTTTGAATGAAAAGTCCAATATGGTATGTTATTAATAAAAAAATCAATATTTTATGCATAAAATACTAATATTTTATAAATATTTAAACAATTCATCCAAGTTTTTAATTTTTCTAAAATAAATTTTAGAAGTAAGTTACATTTTACTTTTGGCGCGCTTTCCTAGTTGATAAAGTGACCATCATCATTGAGGTAGTAATAAACTTTAATCTTCAGTTCGTATGAAATAGTTATTTTTAACCCTCTGGACGCGGAATACGTATTTTCGGCTCACTTTTGCGAGCGCAAAATAGTACATTCTCACCCGCAAACGGGTGAGAATGTACTTCTTTGCGCTCGCAAAAGTGAGCTGAACATACGTACTTCTCGTCCCTCAGGTTAAAAAATGGTATATGCACCATGGGTGGCACGGGGATTCGTATCTCTCGTGTAAATCTCCTCGCCTCGCTCAAGTGACAAACTCACACTAGGACCAAAATCTCGAACCCTTAGTACATAATGTACTAATTCAATACTGGGGCGAGAAAGTGATTTTAACCTCGCGGGGTGTTTTTACCCGAGCGAAGTCAGGGTGAAAAAATCACACGACGTTGAAATCACTTTCTGTCTCGAGTATCGATCATAATTTTTCCATTCAAAGTGTGAAAAACTTGATTTTGCATACGTATTTTTATTCAAACGTGCGTAAAATTGTCTTTGATCACAGAGAACGAAATAGTTATTTTTTGCAAACGGAGCGCAAAGCTTGTTTTCGCACTTGCATGTATAAAAATGCATGTCTAAAATAAGGTTTTTTGCACGTCGTTCGAATATATTTTGTTCGATACTCGAAAAAAAGTGATATTAACCTTGTGTAAACTTTTCTCTCTCGCTTCACACGAGGTTAAAATAATTTAAATTTTTTTAAACGACGTGCTAGATACTTGCTTTTAGACACGCTTTTATGTACATCAAGTGTGTGCAAGTACTCAAATAATCGAGTTCAAGTCGAGTTTTTTCTTCGAGTTCAAGTCAAGTACCCGAGTTCTTTGAGTACTCGAAAAAATATGGATTACTCGTATAACTGTAGCTATTCAAATGGCTCGAGTTACTCGGTAGGTTGGAGTAACTCGGGAAGATCGAGTTTAATACTCGACTCGACACGAAATTAGTTCAAAAAACGCTGCTAAGTGCTTTGGCGCAATGCTTTCTCATAGAGCTCTTTGAGTTAGAGTAATTTTATTTTATTTTTTTAAATGTGATTTAAAATACAATTTCGATTCAAGAAAAATTAGTGAATGTGAGAGAGTGATTAGGAGATAGAAAGAGAGAGGCAAGGATGTATAAATATATTTCAAAATTGAGGATCAATCTGAGATAAAAGGACAGAGAGGAAGTGAGAAAGTAAGAAAAGAGTTAGTAAAAGCGTTAAATCAGAAATCAAAAGAAGTGATCAAAAAGCTACGCTAAGAAAATTATTTTTTTAAATCTTGTTCTATAAAGACAGTAGAAAATAACTTGTATACAAATTATAGAGCAAATCTATCAAGTAAAATTGAAAAAAAATGAAAAATTTTAAAGAAAATTTCTAAAATTTTCTAAAATTAAAACTACGCTAAGGAAATTGGTTTTTAAAAGTTATCCTTCTTTTGGAAATTGCAAATAATTCCCATGCAAATCTGAAAGCAAATTCATCAAGTAATTTACGTAAAATACAAAATAAATGAAAAATCGAAAATTTTTTTTTAATTCTTAAAATGGCTCTATAAAAAAACTACACTATAAAACCAATTTTCAATAACTTCCCGTCCACATAAGTATACAAAAATGTAGATAGTATGCAAAATTTGAAACAAATCCATCGAGTAATTTCCGAGATCTAATTGGCTAAATAGATAACATTTTCTTTTCAAAACTTCAAAAATGCTTTAAAATTAAAACTACACTAAGAAAATCAAATTTTGAAGATTTCCCTTCTTTCGGCAGTCGCAAGATTGTTTTTACTAGTTTGACTGATAGATATCAATTCGACAGATTTGTTTATTGTTATTTTATTGATAATTGTGTGTGTATTTTATTATTGTAATGATCTGTGATATCACTCTGAAAAGTGACTTACTTTTGTAGTATTATTAGTTTTAGGAAATCGACTGTGATATCATAAGTGCAATAACTACATTATCTCATTTCTGTATCTTATTATGTATTAAATATTATATTTTTGTTTGTTACACACTTTTTGTAAACTATTACGAATAAACATCTATCTAATCTAATCTAATCTAATAACTTGCATACAAATTATGGAGCAAATCTATCGAATGATTTACGTGAAATATAAGAAAAATTAAAAAAAAAAAGTTTTTGAAAAATTTTTTAAATTCTCTTAAATTAAAAGTGCGCTAAGAAAATTAGTTTTCAAAAGTTTTTCTTCTGTTGGCAGTCAAAAATAAGTTGCATACAAATTTTCAAGCAAATTCTTCGAGTAGTTTACGTAAAATACAAAAAAAATGAAAAATCGAAATTTTTTTAAAATTCTTAAAATGACAAAAAAAAACTACAAATAAAATAACCGATTCTCATATAGCTTCCACACCAGTTGATCGAAAAATTGAATTCTATGGAAAATTTGAAGTGAATTCATCGAGTAGTTTTAAAGAGGAGGTCACGTATCTCTGTCCTTTTCTAATCTCAGAATTAATTTTTAGTAAAAACTAATAACTTTAGCAAAAAATGAAGAGAAAGCCGCATCTCGTATCAGAAAAAGCAAAATTTTCTTTGATAAGAAAGAATTAATTTTATTGCTTCGTTTTTAAGAAAACCTTGAAAAACCAAATTGTTTACCCTAACCTCTATGTTTTAAGTTCTTCAAGGTTTTCTTCAAAACGAAGCGATAAAATTAATTCTTTTTTATCAATGAAAATATTGCTTTTTCTGATACGAGATGGGGCTTTCTCTTAATTTTTAGCTGAAATAATTAGTTTTTGTTAAAAAAATCAATTCTTTGATTAGAAAAAGACAGATATACTCGACCTGCTCTTAAGATTTTATTGGCTTAATAAATATGAACATTTTTTTCAAAAATTTCAAAATGCTCTAAAATTAAAACCTAGCAAAGAAAAACAGTTTCTAGAAATTTATTTTATTTGGGCAATCGCAAATAATTTCCATACAAATTTTGAAGCAAATTCATCGAGTAGTAAACAAAAAAACCAAAAAAATGAAAAATCTAAATTTTTTTTTAAAACGACTCTAAAATTAAAACTACGCAAGAAGAACCAATTATCAATAGCTTCCCAGCAAGTTGGACAAAAAAACAAATTCCACGCAAAATTAGAAGCAATTCCATCGAGTAGTTTTCGAGATACAATTTACTAACTGGCATCCTACACACACACACACACATACATACAGTCATTTTCTGGAAACCACCTTTTTCGACTCTCTGAGTTCAAATGTGTACAAATTAATGGAAAAATAGAAAAAAATTTTTTATCTACACAATGCTTTCTCTATGAGAAAGCAATTTGATCCAAAAATTCCACGTGAACAGGCAGATAGCCAGAACTCAAAGTAAATTAATGAAAAAAAGGAAAAAAATAAGTTTTCTCGAGTAAACGGGAACTAATTACCACAGAATAATATAATTTAGTTATACGAGTTATTTGAGTAGTTCATATTGCTTTCTCATAGAGAAAGCATTGTATCGATGAAAAATTTTTTTTCTATTTTTTCATTAATTTGTACATATTTAAACTCAGGGAGTCGAAAAAAGTGGTTTCCAGAAAATGTCTGTATGTATGTATGTGTGTGTGTGTGTGTTTGTCTGATGTCAGTTAGTAAATTGTATCTCGAAAACTACTCAGTTAATTTGCTTCTAATTTCGCATAAAATTTATTTTCTTGTCTAATTTGCTAGGAAGCTATTGATAGTTGGTTCTTCTAGCGTAGTTTTAATTTCAGAGTCGTTTATAAAAAAAAAAATTTTGATTTTTATTTCTGGTTTTTTTCGTTTACTACTCGATGAATTTGCTTCAAAATTTGCATGGAAATTATTTGCGATTGCCCAAATAAAATAAATTTCTAAAAACTGATTTTCTTAGTCAAGTTTTAATTTTAGAGAATTTTGAAATTTTTGAAAAAAATGTTTATATTTATTAAGCCAATAAAATCTTAAAAACTACTCCATGGATTTACTTCAAAATTTACATACGATTTAATTTTTCGATCAACTGGTGCGGAAGCTATTGAGAATTGGTTTTCTTAGCGTAGTTTTAATTTTATAGCTATTTAAGTAATTTTAAAAAAATCTCGATTTTTCATTTTTTTTGTATTTTACGTAAACTACTCTGCTTCTCTAACACTAAATGCAAACAAAACTAAGGCGATCGTTTTTGGCAATGGGCGATTCATTAATGACTTTTATGCTGGTGAGCCAAGGACGATTGAGCTTGAGGATGGTGTCGGCATATCTTTCTCTGATACCGTTACGAGCCTTGGTGTTGTGCTTGACTCTAAGCTATCATGGGAGCCACATATTAATATGCTGACCAAGAAGTTTAATAGAACTATGTATAGCTTACGGTTTTTTCGTTGGTATACCACTGAGGCCCTGCGCAAGCAACTCGAAACCACCCTGCTGTTTCCACATCTTGATTACTGCTCAGTAGTTCTGCTCGATGCTTCACAGGAGTTGAAAAGACGATTACAAAGACAACAAAATTTATGTGTGAGATATGTGTTAGGCGTGAGAATGGGCGATCATATCTCTCCTCATAGAGCTGCGCTGGGTTGGCTGCGTACTGATGCGAGGAGACAGTATTTTATGGCTGTACTTATGTACAAAATCGTGCGCATGAATATTCCCGAGTATCTAGTGGGTCTCTTCACTAGATATGTACCTAGGGTAGCCACTAGGGGAGAGATTAAGGATTTCGCGGTGCCCTTCATGCGTACTGAGACTGGAAGGAATTCCTTTCAAGTTCAAGGTGCGCATTTTTGGAACTTCCTGCCTGCTGATATAAAGAATCTTCCATCGCTCAGCAGGTTTAAGTCGGCTCTGAGGGGGTACTTGCTCGACCTCCAATAAACTAAATTTTATTCTTTATTTATATGTTAATTTATTATAATGTGACGTCCCATATATTATATACTCTTTTGCTTAAGTTGTGATTGCATTTATTGGCTGAATGGTTAGTGAGTGAATACTTTACTTGTTTTTATTATTTTGACTGCGTTTTTGTGCTACTGCATACGCTTTATTATTTTATTGCACTATTTATCATTTTTCATTTTGTATTTTAATTAAAAAATTTTTATATACCATGACTGATAGATATTGTATGACTGACTTTTAATTTATAGGATTGCGTGTATCTTACTATTTTTTTTGTATCTGTGATATCACTTCTTTTGTTGTGACTTACTTATTCAGTATTATTAGGTTTAGTAGCTGACTGTGATATCAATTGCAATATTTTGTATTTATACATTGTTTTATGTGCAATATTTTATATTTATACATTGTTTTATGTGCAATATTTTTATATCTATTCATTGTTTCTGTGCAATATTTATTATTATATTTATGAATTGTATTACACGTCCTTTGTTTAATGATATGATATACAATAAATAGTATCTATCTAATTGCTCGAAGAATTTACTTGACAATTTGTATGGAACTTATTTTCGACTGCCAGAAATAAAAAACTTTTGAAAACGGATTTTCTTGGCGCACTTTTAATTTTAGAGCATTTTTTAAATTTTTCAAAAACTTTTTTTTTTAATTTTTTTTATATTTCACGTAAATCATTCGATAGTTTTGCTTTAAAATTTGTATGCAAGTTATTCGCTACTGTCTGAAGAAAACAAGCTTTGGAAAACTAATTTTCTCAGCGCAGTTTTAATTTTAGAGCATTTTGAAAATTTTCAAAAAAATTTTTATTTTTCATTTATTTTCTATTTTGCGTAAACCATAATATAAATTTTCTCAAAAATTTTTATACAATTAATACGCTATTGTCTCAAAAAAATAAGCTTTTGAAAACTAATTTTCTTAGGGTGGTTACGATTTTAGAGAATTAAAAAAAAAGATTAAAGAAAAAATTTTGATTCTTCTTTTTTTATTTTTTTTTATTCTACGTAAAGTACTCGATGGATTTGTTCTAAAATTTGCACGGAAATAATTTGTGACTGCCAAAGAAGGGAAATTTTTAAAATTCGTTTTTCATAGTGTAGTTTTAATTTTAGAGCATTTTTTAAATTTTGAAGAAGAAATTTTGAAAAGAAAATGTTATTTATTTAGCCAATTAGATCTCGAAAATTACTCTATAGGTTTGCTTCAAATTTTGCGATTATCTATGTTTTTGTATAACTAGACGAGAAGCTATTGAAAATTGGTATTCATAGAGTAGTTTTTTATATAGAGCCATTTCGAGAATTTGAAAAAATTTTTGATTTTCAATTTTTTTTGTATTTTACGTAACTTACTTGATGAATTTGCTTCGAGATTTCCATGGGAATAATTTGCAACTACCAAAAGAAGGATAACTATTATAAACCGATTTCCTTAGCGTAGTTTTA
This sequence comes from Anastatus disparis, assembly GCA_017163975.1. Lineage (NCBI taxonomy): Eukaryota > Metazoa > Arthropoda > Insecta > Hymenoptera > Eupelmidae > Anastatus > Anastatus disparis. Next base: position 141,664 of record JAFFSR010000203.1, read on the forward strand.
ATTTTAGAAAATTTTAAAAATTTCTTAAAAAATTTTCATATTTTAGTTTTTTTTCCATTTTACGTAAAGTACTCAATAGATTTGCTCTAAAATTTGTATGCAACTTATTTTTGACTGCCAACAGAAGAAAAGCTTTTGAAAACTAATTTTCTTAGCGCACTTTTAATTTTAGAAAATTCAAACATGATCACGCGACGTTGAAATCACTTTCTTTCTCGAGTATCGATCATAATCATTCGATTCGAAGTGTGAAAAACTTGATTTTGCATACGTATTTTTATTTAAACGTGCGTAAAAATGTCTTTAATCACAGAGAATAAAATAGTTATTTTTTGCAAACGGAGTGCAAAACTTGTTTCCGCACTTGCATGTATAAAAATGCATGTCTAAAATAATGTTTTTTGCACGTCGTTCGAATATATTTGTATACAAGTTATTTGCTACTGTCTTTATAAAATAAGTTTAAAAAAAATAATTTTCTCAGAGTAGCTTTTTGATCACTTTTTTTGATTTCCGCGCTATCACTAACTCTTTTCTTACTTCCTCACTTCCTCTCTGTCCTTCTATCTCAGATTGATCCTCATTTTTACCCTATTTTCATCCATCCTTGCTGTTACATCCGCATAATCACGGATGTACGAAAAATCATTTTTCATCTTAATTTTTTTTTTTGTAAATTGTTATAGATATAAATGTGCGTACGTATATATAATTATATATACGCATATACATTATGCATGCATATAAACATATAAACATATTTATTTGCAGTTTTCTCCCTAAATAACATTAATAAATACATATAGGTAGATAAATAAATGAATCTTTTAGTAATAAGGAATATACTGTATTAAAAAATAAATTTAATTTCTTGTAATAGTCTTAAGAGAAAAGCAGTAAGTTCGCGCGCCGTATACGCTACCTCAGCATTTTTAGGCGTGATAAGAAGATATCTTCTGTCACCGAATGTGAGATTTCAAAGAGTTTCTCACGGCCGAACTGACCAATGGGACTCTTTTAAATTTTGACAAACTTGCATTTTATTTCTAGATTTGTACCTTTCTTGCAGAGAAAATTAATTTTAATAAGTCAGTCTGCAGTCAGTTCTCCCGAGTAACAGTACAAGCAAAAGAGAGAACCTCAATAAAAAAACTTGTAAACTCGCGCCGAATTCTACTACGCTAATAGTTTTTTTTGTTGCTTCTTAAATTGATTTCTTTTACGTAAAAAGGAAATCAAGCAACGCAAGTTCGGAACGCGCTTAGATCAACAAGTTATTTTCTTTTTCGCCGGTTTATCTCTCAATATATGCGACTTACTTTGTTTAAAATATTTCTGCAAAATTTAATTGCAAAGTGCCAATAATAAATAAAAAAGGAGAATTTTAACAAAAAAAAGGAACTGCGCGACTCACCTCTTTTACGATTAAATTAAATAAAACAAATATAAATCTCCAACATTCTGTACGTAAATAATAAACCAATCTACGGAGAAAAAGGACATTTTTTTTGAAAATTTTTCGTAGTTGCGCGATTGAACTTACAGCTTACTAATCAATTTAACAATAAGAATAAATAAACAAATTGCGCAAATAATCAAAAATTATAATTAAAAAAATATTCGCTAGTAATCGCACAATCGACTTGTTTATGAACTGTAAATCAAAGTTTTATGAATATAATTATAAAATATATTTTTCGAATCGTGCTAGTGGAAAAGTTCAACTCAATAAATAGATTTTAATTAACTGGTTCTTGGTCATAATTTATTTAACAACCCAACCAACTACAAGCAGGCAACCAGAGGGGAGCACCACGCCACATTTCAACACTAATCAACAAAAATTTAAGTTATCTACGACCACGCAGCCAACCCATAAAAAGGTAAGTGATTCGGCTCCTCTACCCTGCATACGAGACAAGAAATATCTCACGATTGAATATAACGTCCGAGTAAACCTATTTAAGGTGACCGGACATAACAAATGGTGACAGCGACGGTGGGCTATTTCTTGTCAAATAACTAATAAACACTAACAATTTTTTTTATTACTGCTTTTTATACTAATTAATTACACTCGAAATGCTCTCTATCACAGGGAAACGCTAAATAATATTAGACAAAATACTTGTTTTAGATAAGCATAGAGTAAAGATTTTTCGATCTGTTAACTTATTTATAAGTTGATAAATCAAAAATAAAATCTAATAACGACTTTCTTATTTGAAATACATTGTTCAAAACGTTCTCTATCGCAGGGAAACGCTAGGTAACTAGACAAAATACTTGCTTTAGATGAACGTAGAACTAATATTTTCAATTCTTGATTTGTTTATAAATTAATTACTCGAAAACCAAATATTCGAAGCGTTCTCTATCACAGGGAAACGCAAGACAAAATACTTGTCTTAGATGAGCGCAGAACTAGTGTTTAAGATATTAATTTATTTATAAATCAATAATTTGGAAAAGGATAAATAAAGAAAAAGAAAGAATACTAAATAAATTGTTCAAAACGTTCTCTATCGCAGGGAAACGCTAGATAACTAGACAAAATACTTGCTTTAGATGAGCATAGAACATTTATTTCAATTCTTATTTATTTATACATAAATTAACAAACAAATCAATAAATCTAACATTAAGTAAAAGTAAATACTTTACTTTTTCCTGTTTCTATAACTAACATTTTTCTGAAGTAACAAACTTTACCTTACAAATAGCTAAAATAAAAACTCAGTCAATCAGCTTATCTAACGCAAGGCGTAAGATTAAACTAACGCTTATACATTTACTTTTAATTTTTCCTTTGCTACTTTTTTTTTCTTATGTTAATATGAAGTGAACCATTTTTATTTTTTGCAAATATAATTCTGCACTAAATAAGTTAAAAATTAATGTTTTTTTTTCTTTCTTTTTTCATTTTTTTTAAGTTTTTTGTTTCTCTTCTTTCTTTTTTTTCTCTCTCTCTGACAGGGTTTGCAGTTTTTGAGCCTCACGGCATAAAGCTCGTAAATTATTTTTTCATGCTTAACAGCATTTAAAAATTTCTGGTGGAGAGTAAAGAAAAAATTTTTTTTCTTTTCAATCATAACGTTTTATTTCTTGAGGGTCTTGTAGGTCTTGAGCCTCACGGCATAAGACTTGCAATTCGCCGTTTGTGCTTAACAGCACGAAGGGCTCAACCTGAAGAAAATAAAAAACGGAAGAAACAAGTTGACCCTATATCTGAAAGTTTATTTTCAATTTTGGGCTTGTATCTATTGAGCCTCACGGCATATAGTGCTAGTTCTCTTTTATCGCTTAACAGCGGCAAAAGACTTGGAAAGAGAAAAGAGACAATTAGGTGTTGGAGCAACTTTTTCCAATAAATATTTTTTTTTCCTCCTCTTCTTTTTCTTTTCTTCCTCTCTTCAAATAATCATTATTTTTTTTTCTTTTGGTTTTGTTTTTTTTTTTTTTTCTTCTTTTTCTTTTTTGGCTTTCCTCCTTATTTCTCTAGTAAATGACAGATAATAAAAGGAGAGGCCTTGGCCCTAAGATAAGACAAACAGCAGATAAGCTAAATCTGCAAGGAGAGGCCAGAGCGCGGTTTATAGGGTGGGTGAAAGAAAACGACATCGATCTAGAGCCACAATTTCTACTACCGAGAAAGAAAATCGGCCCAAAAAGAGGTCTAGTCGTTAACCCATACGTAATCGACACGCCAGCTAAATATTTAATAACTCCCCCCCGGATACGACAACCGCAACAAGAGCGCGTTGTGATCGATTTGAGTCTCGAAGAACTACAACCCGCACCAGCTCCGCTATCGCCCTTGCAAGTTGACCAAGCCGGTCAACATATGCAGTCGGAAAATAATCTAATTACTATCGATTGAAAAAAAAATTTTCTTATATCGCGTTTCCTTTTCTTCTATAAGTAAGGAGCATTTTATCTAAAATTTCTTTTTCTTCTCCTTTTTCTCAAAATTTACCTAAGAAATCAATCTTTATTTATATAAATAACAATTTATAATAATAATTGCACAAGCGATAGTCTATTTTTTTTAAATAGCCTAGATTTTAAAATTCTTATAAAATGGCTACCGGAGGAATTAACGACAAAGATTTGCCGCTCACCGAAGAGGAGTTGAGACTATACGCTAACAACTTAAAAGAACGCGAACAAAGAATTAAGGATTTAGAACAAGCACTAGGGAATCGTGAGAAGAAAGTCCTAAGTGAGGCAGAACGGTTAAAGCAGGACGCGATGGACTCGTTAAATGTAGAAAAGGAACGCGTTCAAATGCTTGAAAAGGAACTCGAAAAAGAAAGAAAACGCCGCGAAAATCTTGAAATTACCATATCGGACACTGCCTCTAGTGTATCAAATTTTCCCTTAGCACAAACTAATAAAATAGATTTGGGATCTCAAAATAAAACGAATTTGAGGTTAAAGCCAATAGACGAAACCGAGGAGTCGACAGAGGACGTGATAACTCAATTAGCAAAAATGCGCCGTGACATAGATCGAATGCGTGCAACTCGCTCAACGTCCCCCGTACCGCAAGCACAGCAGATATTACCACCAGACCCAGCATCAAGACCTCATAATAACCTAGCAGAACCACAGAATTCCTGGACTGTGCCACCAAGCATTCACATAAAGGAGGCCTTGAACAGCATACCAAAATTTGACGGAACAAACTTAATACCTTTTGTCAGAGCATGCAAACGCGCAACTCAAATAGTTCCTCAGCACCTTGAGAGAGAGTTAATAAAGTTAGTGAAAAATAAACTCGAAGACAAAGCGTATATCGCGTTCGAGCACAATAATTTCGGAACATTGGACGAATTCGTCGATAGACTAAAATCCGTTTTTGCCACCACAGAAACTCTAAACAATCTAAGAGGTAAACTTGATCAAATTTATAAGGGAAGAAACGAGTCACTGCTTAATTTTATTACACGAATCGTTGACCTTAAAGAAGCTATTATCGATCGAAAACGTTTCGATATCAGCAATGAATTAACTCGTGACGAACTTTCTGAAATCGAAGGAGATATAATCGAAGGATTTCGAGACGGCTTACCGCCGGAATTTAGGCAAAGGCTTAAAAACCCAGCAAACTTAACTCTGAACGAAGTATTCGACGACGCAATCGCGGTAGATAAGCAGATTGATAGGGACAACTTGAAGCATGGATATAAGATCAACGAAAGAAATAAAAATCTTTATGAAAACAGACGAGATATGAACGAAGCAACAGCTGCAAAACCGGATGTGCCACGAGCAACCACATCTAATCAGGGGAGATACAACTAGACTAACAACCAATCAAGTGACAGAAACAAAAGTCATAATAACAATTACCAGATAAAAATATGTGCCTATTGCAAAAACAGAGGTCATGTAAAGGAAGAGTGCCGTAAATTAAAATGGGTCAAAGAGAATCAACAAAAAAACGAGACGAACGCTCCAGCGAAGGGCGCTCCTGGAGCGGCAACCGAGAAAACGCGTCCAGTGAACGCGATTGTAACAGAACTTACATCTACACCGTCAACTTAGAAGAAACAACGCCAATCGTCATCGTGGAATCCCCGCAATTTCTACATAATTTCGTTGAAGCTATGGTTGATTCAGGTGCGCAGCCCAATATAGCCAAAATAGGCATTTTTAACGGAGACGTAATGGTTAACGAATCAAACCGACCATTGTTAAGAGGAATATCGGGAACCGATATACCTTCGATTGGTACATGCGTCATTGACATATATGGATCCCCAACAGAGATCATTATAGTCGCCATTGATTGTCCGATGAAAACAGAAGCAATTATAGCTTCAAACTTCTGTGAGCAGCACGGTGCAAGCCTCGATTTCTATCGAAAGGCACTAATTTTCGAGGACAAAACCTTGCCTTTCGTAAATTTAAAAGACGTTAAAAGAATACCTGCTCTAGCAACCGCAACTGTACGTTTCCCGTTGAATAACCCAGAAGATGAATATGGCTATATTAGGAAAATAAAATTTAACGAAAAAGGCATAGTGGCAGGAAACATCATGGCAATCAACGACCAAGGCTACGTTGACATAGAGGTATTCAATACCAATATCTTTGATATCGACCTAAAAATAACACCGCTAACTCTAGAACCAACACAGAAATATTATCAGCATCGTAACGAGAAAATTTTTATAGACAAAGATAGCACTCTCTTCATGGATATAGAAGATATAAAAGAAGTTAACGTCACGAACCAAGCACCTTCTCTTATTTCTATGCAGGCCAATGTAGATGATACGAGGTCAGCCGATGAACTAATCAATGACTTAATTACTTTCGAATATGGTGAAGAATACGATCGAGTCTTTCAGAGACGCTACTCAGACAGTACTATTTGCTCATCTTCCGAAGAAGACCTTCAAATTCAAGAAAATATAATTCCTAAATCTAAGGTTCCTGTGCAGGTGTTACCCAATTCTGCAACGTCATGTGTTGAGTCCGAAAATGCTTCGCGCGACACGGTATACGATGACGCTCCGAACTCTATCGCAAATCTAATCGAATCCCCCGGCCAAAATCCAAAACCATCGTACGCAAAGCCCGAAAACGCCCCGCGCAACACGGTAAGCGACGATGACAATGTGCGACATAGCACCTACAAGACTTATGCTAAGCCAGAAAAAGCTCCGCGCAACACGGTAAGCACAAGTCTAACAAAAGGGAAAATTGAAATATCCGATAACGAAAGCACAGAAACCACTGAAGAAGATATAATAATTCGAAATTTCCTTCCAGGTGCAAATTTGCTGGACTATATCGAAATAAATCAGGTGAATCAACCAATAGAAACTTATGTAAATTACTCTGATATAGAACCATGCATCAACAGAACTATCTTAGACATAAATACTGTCACTGAATTCTACGTCAAGCCATATAAAAAGGATAATCGAAGTTCAAAACACAAAAATTTTGAGCGAGTATACAATGCTAATGTCAAAAACAGAACAGAATGTATATTAAACGACATACCTAAAAACCATATAGCAGAAGAAAACGAAGCAAGGCTGCAGAAGCTCATTGAAAAAACTGCTGATGTTTTTCATTTGAAAGGAGAACCCCTTTCTGCCACTAACATAATCGAACATAAAATCGAAACCTACGACGAAGAACCAGTGAACGTAAGACAGTATCCAATACCTCAAAGATTGCAAGAAGTTGTTTACGAGCAAATAAGTAAATTGTTAGAATCAGATATAGTCGAAAGAAGTGAATCGCCTTTTAACAGCCCTCTCTGGGTTGTCAAAAAGAAAGACGATATTGAAGGGAAGCCACAGTGAAGAGTTGTAGTCGATTTCCGAAAATTAAATGAAAAAATCAAGCCATATCCACATCCAATCCCATATATTACGCATTTAGTCTAGCAGCTCGGCGGGGCTCGCTATTTTATCGTCGTGGATATGTATTCAGGTTTCCATCAGGTGATGATTAGAGAAGAAGACCGAGAGAAAACAGCCTTTTCTACTCCTTATGGTCACTTTCACTTCAAAAGAATGCCTTTCGGAATACGAAAAGCGGCAAGTACTTTTCAAGAATTAACCAATAAAATATTAGGGCATAAACCGTTAGATCTAAGCTCGAAAGGAAAAGGAAAGCTAGGATATATTGATGACGTCATACTATTTGCGGAAAATCTAAACGATCTAGACGAATTATTTCTGGAATTCACAGAGACTTTAAGGAAATCTAACCTAAAATTAAATCCCTTGAAGTGCCAATTTTACGAAACATCAGTGACATTTCTTGGTCACGAGATTAGTCATAAAGGCATGAGACCAGACCCAAATAAGACCCAAGCTGTCGAAAAATTCCCTCGTCCACGAAATGTCAAGGGAATACGCCAATTTCTTGGTCTGTGCGGATATTATCGACGTTTCGTCCCAAATTTTGCAACGATCGCAAAGCCATTGACAAACCTTTTGAAGAAAGCAGTAGCTTTCAATTGGTCAGATGAACAGGAAATAGCTTTTGAGACGCTCAAAAACTGCCTAATTAATGAACCAATTTTGCAACATCCAAACTTCGAAGAGGAATTCTTCGTAACAACAGACGCCTCAGACTACGCAGTCGGTGGTGTCCTATCTCAAAAGAAGGAAAATTCAGATTTACCTGTAGCTTACGCAAGCCGATTGCTTACAAAAACCGAGATGAATTATAGCACTATCAAAAAGGAACTACTCGCAATGCGATTTTGCGGCGATCAATTCGACTATTGTCTGATTGGCCGACATTTCACCTTTATAACTGACCACCAACCTCTCGTTTGGCTGCACAAAATAAAGGACTGTACATCTAAATTAAAAAAATGGTATTTTGAATTAAGAGACAAATTTGACTTTACAATCAGATATCTTCCAGGAAAAATTAATTTCGTCGCCGACGCGCTATCACGTAACCCTCCGGATAACGAAGTGCAAAATATACGCGAATAGGAAACTAAAGAAATCGTTAAGATAACTTCCGAGGAAAATACGTGTAAACCGGTCTATAAAATAAACGCTTTAGAGTCAATCGCAACCGAGACACTGTTTAAAAAGAATGACTTCCTAGCAGTAAGAAACAGTAAGGACAGTTTTTATTTATGCCAAAGCAAACAGTACATTAAATCAAATAATAAAGTAATATCTATACGATGGTTAACGCGTCAAGATGGAGACGAACATATATATTCTTTTGACTATGACGATAAGATACCCTTCGACAGCATAAAAACAAGCGTAAAATTGACTAAAATCGAGCAAGACAGATATCAACTGCCAGCCGACGAACTGTCACGGACGCTAGACATCCTTAAGGAATCTTTAGAAGCCACAGCAAATAAACCACCCGAAGACGCTCACGTGACTGACGATGCTATGAATGAAAATATAAATATTTCCGAGGATCATCAATCGCTCAGGGACGAATTACATTCAAATCCGTCCAGGGCGAATGAAGCTCCTCTATCTGTTGAGTATGAGATAGGTCGAGACGAATCAAATCGACCTCGACCATCACGAAATATAATCGAAACGAGAGATAACTTTCTCATGGCAAAAGACAATCTGACCTATTTCATAACACAAAAAAATCAACCTCTCGACTCAGGAGCACTTTTTCTGCAACAAGAACAAAGACTTCCGCCCCTGCAAGATATTGTCCTTGCAAGAGCAAAAGTCATTGAAAATGACAAAAAGATTCTGATAGCTTTGCCAGTTAAAGAAAATCTGCATATACAAACAGATAGAGAAATTTTCAAGGATGCTATTTTTTCACTGCTAGACGTATGCCAAACAACATCTCTGTTATCCTTGAGAATTTCAAAAACAGAACAGATAGACGATATCACGTGGAGTGAAATTGCCGATCTGTTGAAGGATATATTTTTAGATTCTCAAACTAAGATAATAATCTGTAAAAACTTGATACAAATACCAGAAGTAGATCTGCGTGAACAAATTATACGCGAAATTTACGAATCACCAATAAACGGTCATAAAGGTATAACAAAGACATATAACCGAGTTAGACAACACTATTTTTGGCCAAATATGAAAGCGGGAATCCAAAATTTTGTCAACGCTTGTCGCACTTGTCAACTAAATAAACTAGTTAGAAATAAGGTTAGGCAACCTATGGTGTTAACAGACACACCGGGTTCTAGCTTCGAAAAAATTTCGTTAGATATCGTAGGTCCATTGGACAGGACCAGAAATGGGAACATGTACATTTTGACGATGCAAGATTTGCTAACAAAATTTTGTATAGCTGTCCCTTTAGATTCCACTACGTCAACGGCAATTGCCGATGCTTTTCTAAAACGATTTGTTTTTATTCATGGGTCACCAAGGATAGTCCTGACGGATCAAGGTGCAAATTTTATCAGTTCATTAATGAAAAACGTCGCGAAAATGTGTAAAATTAAAACATGTACTGCCACCGCATTTCACCCTCAATCCAATGGATCTATTGAGCGAATGCATCACTCGTTAAAGGAATGGTTAATGAACTATGTATCAAATATACGACAATGGGATGAATGGTGTGAATGTGCGACATTTTCCTACAATACCAGCGTTCATGAAGGGACGAAGCTCACCCCATACGAATGCGTATATGGGAAGATAGCTCGCGTTCCATCAGCGAGGGCGGTATTGGGGAAAATACTACCGATACTTATTATGACTATTTGACTAGATTAAGATCAAAATTGTTAGAAATACACGAATTAGCTAAAGAAAATCTAAATAACGCAAAAAGACGTTCCAAGGAATATTACGATAGGGAGTTAAACCCGTGTAATTTTAAGGTTAATGATCACGTAATGCTATTAATAGAACCTAGAAAAGGAAAGTTTCAACCGCAGTATACCGGGCCACATAGAATTCTTGAGATATTAGAAAATGGTAGAAATATTAAAATTTCTTTTAAAAATACTACGAAAATTGTACACCCAAATAAATTGCGCTTAACGAAACTAAGATCTGAAAGCTCGATCGATAATGATCAGAACTCTACATTTGACTAAAGATTTCTTAAAGTGAATACGCATAACGATAATTAACGTAAATCTGCGTATTATTTATTTTTTATCATTCGATTTCTTTGCTTTGTGATATGTGTGCATATCCAAATTTTTCTTTTCTTTGGATGTAATAACGAATAAAGAAACTTAAGCAAGTTGGTGAATTCACTTTACCTAATCACGCATCTTTAAAAATTTATCTTAGTAATTGGGTAAAAATGCTTATAACCTCAATCAACTGTAACTATGCAACATAATAACCATACCTGTATCAGCATAATGAGTCTACGAATAATCTTAAGTTATTTTTTTTGTTATGGGAGGATGAACTGCAAATTAATGTTCTTTTTGTACACTTATATTCGAGTCGCCGTCACTTTTACGACATACGAATGCGGATCTGCCACCCACAACATAACAACTATAGCACTTACAGAAGTCGGAGACTGCGTGCTATTCGACGCAGAACCTGCTGAAGAAGAAATATACCTCCAGCTGCTACAACATACTCAATATTTCAAGGTCCGAGCTTACCAATGTAGAATAAAGGTAGAGCAGGAAATTACGTATTGCGGTATGCATTCGCACAACTTAAAAGTAAAAGGAGGCTCTACCACATTCATGGAGTTGGCAACGAGAGAAGCATGCGAAGATCTCGTTAGATATGGCCAATATAAATATGGACGCTCCGTAATAAATAATCTATTGGTGAACGCGACCAATAGAAGGACTGTCACAGTCGCCGGAAGATTGGATGCAAACGGATATTGTGAGGGTACAACTTACAATGATAATGGATATGAATACGAAAAAGTAGTCGTAACTGCGAAGCTGGAGATCAAAGCAACAGACTACGAGGTCACCGTAGATAAAAAAAAGAATATGGTGATCCTAAGCACCGGAACTCGATGCAGCTACACCAGCGGTAGATGCATTGATGAGGAAGAAAGCTGCATTTTCTGGACCCCAGTAATGGGATCCACATGTAAGTTCGATGAATTCACCATCCTATATGAAGGTATAGGGACACGTATGGTTGATAACAATTCGAACGCTCCCGTTATCTACTTTGGTAATTCAACTGGGAAGATAAATTTTGGTCTAACCAAAACTGGAGAAGAAATGCTATGCGGATATAAATTAATTAAAACGGATCAAACAGAACTATTCATTTTGGAAACCACAAGAGGCAAATCATTCACCACCCGAAAAAGCTTAGAGGTACCAGATATCATCCTTACTACATATTTTAACGCAAAAATAATGAATTTCGGAAGACATCTCGATAAACAACTAGGATCACTATATCGTGACATAGTCCTGCACCGATGTATATTGGAAAAGCAAATCATAGAAAATGCTCTACCTCTGGCGTTCTCAAACCCAGACCTTTTTGCCATGAAAGTCATGAAGAAGCAAGGTTATTAAGCCATAGCAGCTGGAGAAGTCGCCCACATCATTCAATGTGTACCACGATCCTGCAAAATAAGAAAAACGGAACAATGCTACTACGAAGTACCAGTGACTTGCGATGACGAAGCTTACTTCGCTAAACCTATCAGCAAGGTGCTAGCACAAATAGGAACGGTTAGAGATTGCAACGCACTTATACCAAGTATCTTCAAAATCAGCGAGAAATGGTTTAAGATTCATCTTACAGCAACGGAGGTAAACCTACCGCAAACCCTAAAACCATTTGTCCAACCGACCTGGAAGCACGCCAGCATCTCAGAAGTCTTGGAAAATGGAATATACACACCGGAAGACCTGCAAAATCTACGCGAACATTCGATCTTTCCAGCCGAAAAGCCTGCAATGCTAGAAGCAATAGCGAGACGGCTTAACGACAGAGAAGCAAGGACGCGCTCTGAAAAGTTTAACAGCCTGTTGACGCCAGAAGAAATGGAAACAATGATGGAATCCACACTTGACAAAATGTGGAACGGGTTTCAAAAATTTGGCCAAATCTCGGCAGAAATATTAATGATTATCCTGTTATGCCAAGTAATCAAACTAATCTTCGACACCATAATCCGCGGATACACTCTATACACGGTATATGGATGGAGTACAAGACTCCTGGGAGCCATTTTCGGATCGATAACACATTTGCTTACGAGCCTGGCTAAGCCCGAACGTACAGAGAAGGATAAAACATCAGAACACGGAACAGCCACCGGGTCAACGGAATCATTGAATCCGCCAAGAAGAGGACCCAGCAGATCTAACTCTATGCCACCATCAAGAAAAACCATCCGAGACATCGAGCTCAAACTGTTGGGAACCCCAAAGCAAAACAATTAAAATCTTATTGCTTTGTTTTCACGGGTGGAGTGTTACATCCGCATAATCACGGATGTACGAAAAATCATTTTTCATCTTAATTTTTTTTTTTTGTAAATTGTTATACATATAAATGTGCGTACGTATATATAATTATATATACGCATATACATTATGCATGCATATAAACATATAAACATATTTATTTGCAGTTCTCTCCCTAAATAACATTAATAAATACATATAGGTAGATAAATAAATGAATCTTTTAGTAATAAGGAATATACTGTATTAAAAAATAAATTTAATTTCTTGTAATAGTCTTAAGAGAAAAGCAGTAAGTTCGCGTGCCGTATACGCTACCTCAGCATTTTTAGGCGTGATAAGAAGATATCTTCTGTCACCGAATGTGAGATTTCAAAGAGTTTCTCACGGCCGAACTGACCAATGAGACTCTTTTAAATTTTGACAAACTTGCATTTTATTTCTAGATTTGTACCTTTCTTGCAGAGAAAATTAATTTTAATAAGTCAGTCTGCAGTCAGTTCTCCCGAGTAACAGTACAAGCAAAAGAGAGAACCTCAATAAAAAAAACTTGTAAACTCGCGCCGAATTCTACTACGCTAATAGTTTTTTTGTTGCTTCTTAAATTGATTTCTTTTACGTAAAAAGGAAATCAAGCAACGCAAGTTCGGAACGCGCTTAGATCAACAAGTTATTTTCTTTTTCGCCGGTTTATCTCTCAATATATGCGACTTACTGTGTTTAAAATATTTCTGCAAAATTTAATTGCAAAGTGCCAATAATAAATAGAAAAGGAGAATTTTAACAAAAAAAAGGAACTGCGCGACTCACCTCTTTTACGATTAAATTAAATAAAACAAATATAAATCTTCAACATTCTGTACGTAAATAATAAACCAATCTACGGAGAAAAAGGACATTTTTTTTGAAAATTTTTCGTAGTTGCGCGATTGAACTTACAGCTTACTAATCAATTTAACAATAAAAATAAATAAACAAATTGCGCAAATAATCAAAAATTATAATTAAAAAAATATTCGCTAGTAATCGCACAATCGACTTGTTTATGAACTGTAAATCAAAGTTTTATGAATATAATTATAAAATATATTTTTCGAATCGTGCTAGTGAAAAAGTTCAACTCAATAAATAGATTTTAACTGGTTCTTGGTCATAATTTATTTAACAACCCAACCAACTACAAGCAGGCAACCAGAGGGGAGCACCACGCCACATTTCAACACTAATCAACAAAAATTTAAGTTATCTACGACCACGCAGCCAACCCATAAAAAGGTAAGTGATTCGGCTCCTCTACCCTGCATACGAGACAAGAAATATCTCACGATTGAATATAACGTCCGAGTAAACCTATTTAAGGTGACCGGACATAACACTTGCCTCTCTGTTCCTATTTCCTAATCACTCTCTCACACTAATTTTTCTCGAATAGAAATTGTATTTTACATTGAAATCACATTTAAGAAAATAGAATTAAATTACTCATAAAGAAATTATTGCACCAAAGCACTTAACAGCGTTTTTTTGAGTAACTCGGAAAGTTCGAGTTAATACTCGACTCGACCCGAACTCGTCGAGTCGAATAATTTGTTCGAGTTACTCGTAGGATCAAGTACTCGCACACCCCTAATATGGATGCGTGTGCAAGAACAAGCTTTACACACGGAAGTTTAAAAATAAAAATTTCGTTCTCTGTCCACATATTATTGTGCACGTTTGAATAAAAATGTGTGTGCAAAAACAAGCATTTTGCACGTCGATCGAATACATTTTTTCCGATACTTGAGAAAGAAAGTGATTTTAACTTTGTGTAATCTTTTTTCTCTCGCTTCGCTAGACTGCAAACGTTCACATAAGGTTAAAATCATTTTTTCTCTTGAGTGCCGAACAAAATTTTTTCATATGACGTGCAAAAAGCTTGCTTTTAGTCACGCGTTTATATACATGCGTGCACAAAAATAAACTTTACACACGGAGATCGAAAATAGTACATTATTGACCAAGGATGCATATTGATCATTCTTGGCGAGTGCGAACTTTTGGGGCCGAGCGTAGCGAGGCCTCAAAAGTTGCATAAGCTGCGATGATCAATATGCATCTATGGTCTAATATACTATTTTTTTGTCATGAGGCCGAGACACTTAAAGTTTTTCCGTAGAACGCAAAATGGTCGCAAATGGTTTTTCCGTCTGTCAAGACATTATCGCGCACGTTTGAACAAAAATACGTGTGCAAAAATAAGCATTCCGCAGGACAAACGAAAAAATTTTGTACGATACTCGAGAGGAAAAGTGATTTTAATCTCGTGTAAACTTTTCACTTTTACTTCGCTCGGGCCCAAGCGTCTCCTATTTTAGATACTGTGTCAACTCTGCGGCGGGATCTACAAGATCTGCCTGTGGACGGTATGTTCGGAGCTGGCTGCAACATGCTGGAGAATAATTGAAAAAAGACACAAAAAAAAAGAAAATGATGAATAATAATAATGTTAATTGTTAAATGTTTAATGTTTATTGCGTCAAATAAAAAAATATTTAAAATATTTCATATTTATTCTAAAATGTATCACTTTATTTATAATTTAAAGCAGGTTATAAAAATCATTGTTTATTTATTAATATATTTTTTTTTATTTTAAATTAGTAATTTGTTATAATTTATTTTTTACATACTTATGCTAAAAGCCCTCAAATTGGCATCTTTAACGTAAGTAAATAATAAATAGTATATGCATTACTGAAAATAAAAGAGAATGCTCCAAATCACATGTTTGTCACCTTTGTCTTGGGGTCAGGTGACGATTTACATGAGATTTGGAACTATTTCTTTATTATCTCCCTAGGCGCATATTTATTCATTATTAAGAAACAAAGTTATAATAATTGATATTGATTTATTAATATATTTGTTTTCAAAGTAATGTTTTTTTTAAATTATAAATAAAAAAACAATATTTTATATGATTATTTGAAGAATTTTTCACAAATTATCTAAAAATAAAAAAATTCAGAAAGAAACTAAATACGGACTAAAAAAGAGCTCCTATAAAATATTTAACATTGTTTTTGAAAATACAAATTATTACTAAAAGAACTATTGACAAATTCTTTAAGAACTTTCTTAATTTTATGAATTAAAAACGGATTGATTGAGAAATTTTAGTTCGTTTAAACGAAAATTTGAATATAATTTTCATTATCATTTTAATAAGAAATGACTTCATTTATTGTCTAATAAAAGTTCTTACTTCATTCTAAATGAATTCTTCAGAAGAAAATATGAACTTAATACGAATTCTATACGAACTGAAATTCGTGGACACAGTGTGAAGACTTGAAGAACTCTTCAAGAATTATTTAGAGACAGATTAAGAACGAAACAGAGAATTCTTTACGATTTTACGAACTATAAAAGAATTCTTTAAGAACTTTCTTTGCCGTCTGAGTATATCACAATCCTTTTTGATGATCTTTCCATGAATAAAAATACGGAAAATTACCATAATTCATAAACTTTGTATAAAATACTGTAAACTTTAACGAAAACAGAAACTCTTGTTTGGAAATAAACGTTGCGCTCTAATTTGTAGAATTGTATAAAGAATATATGGTTAAATCCACCGTAGTTTTAACTTTGCATGTGACTATTTTCAGCAATTTTTAAATAATTACTATTCTGTTACATTAAAACGCACATAGCTGTATTTGGCTTTACATTGTCCGTTCTGAATCTGAGAAATATACTCCACTTTTTCGCAAAGCTACATTGATCGGCACCTTCAAAATTTTCTAAAAAGTATCAAATTTTTTACGAAAAATCACGGTTTTGGCATAAATAGTATAAAAAGAAATAAAATTTTTGAAGTCTTGGTGAATTTTAGATCATGCTGTTTGAATAATTTTCGAAAAAACTGTGAGACTACTTTCTCAACTCAAAAACAAAAAATTTAAACCTAAGTAGAGTCACGTACAACTTCATATAGGTTTGATAATAGCGATTTTCATTTCAAGACAACATACATATTTTGAATTGTATTTACTGAGTTCTTCGATGTTGCACATGACTCTACTTAGGTTTAGATTTTTCGTTTTTTAATTAGGAAAATAGTTCTATAGTTTTTTTTAAGAATTACTTAAACGGCATGATCTGAAATTCATCAAGACTTTAAAAATTTTACTTCTTTTTATACTATTTATGCAAAAACCGTGATTTTTCAATTTTAAAAATTGCTGTCACATGCAAAGTTAAAACTACGGTGGATTTACCCATATATGCAGCAAGCATGCGCGAACAGGGCAATAAAATGAGAGATACATGTAATTAATTTTTAAAATAGTTGCGATAATCTTCTTAATCTCATAAATATATTTTTGAAAAATGTCATACCAGAAAATAAAATTATTTACTTTTTTTCTAATAACTAACGCAAATTAATTTACATGAATTTAGAAAGAATTACAAGTCTTTTTTTTTTTTTTTTTTTATTTACGCCTACCCAAACCTATAAAGGTTTATACGGCCTTAAAAAGAATATACATAAATTGTCACCTAAATACAAATTAAAAGTTTAACAATGGTTTTTACAATGAGATATTACAATTATTTAGAAACTTCATAATTAATGAGATAACACTAGCGATCAGATCTTTTAGTATTTTAATTAATTCACTTTTGTCACTTTTAATACTAATCCCGTAACTAAGAAGTTCGTGTATCAGAACGGTCCTTTGAGAATTGTATTTTGGGCATTCCCATAAGAGATGATCTGCGTCCTGTAGGAAGTGCCCACACTCACAATCTGAGGAGGTAATAAAACCTTTCCTGGCAAGAGAGGCTGCAGCGTTGTAGTGATCGGCTCTTAATCGATTGAAAGTGACTATTGACTTTCTAGTTATAATTTTGCGTTTAAACCATGGCTGTTTTTTATCTTTGTAAAAATTTTTGAAATAGTTTACGCCTCTATAACTTCCTGTTTCTCGTAGAGACTTGTTGGTATTCTCTTGAGCTAGAATTTTTCATTCTACTTTAAAATCTGAAAAAGGAATCATGTGATGTTCTGGAGGACTGTTGGTGGCTCCTTTGGCATAGCAATCTGCCATATCGTTACCATGTATGCCTATATGAGAAGGTACCCAAACAAATTGAAGAGGTCGGTTGGTGTTGCTTTCGCATATTATTTGCCAGATTAGATTTTTGGCTTCTGCAATTAGTGGGTATCCAAGAGTGCTAAGCTTAATGCTTTGAAGAGCCTGTAAAACACTAAGTGAATCAGAGAAGATAATGTGCTTTTTATCACTATGTTTAATCGCCAATTTTAAAGCAGAAATTATTGCCAAAGCTTCAGCAGTGTATATAGAGCAGTGTTTGTTTATACTTAGAGTGTTGACAATATTAAGATCCTCGGCAACACATGCAACACCAACAGAGGGGGCTTCTTTTATCTTGCTGCATCAGTGAAATAGCGGACTATATTCTCCTCAGCGAATTTCTGATCAAAAAGTAATCCAGGGTTTCTGGATTTACGCAAAGCCTTACCTAGATTGTAATCGATGTGAGGCTGATGGCATAAAGCTTTATAGCTTTCTTTAAATGTTATCAAGGTTAAATGTAAATAGTATATTATTGGTGATAGCTAAAGCTTTAACAACACATTCTGTGATAATCCTCTTCCTCTTACGTTTGCTTTTCTTATGCTTATTATAAAATGTTTTAATCAGTTTATGAGTGGAATTGGAAGCATTGGAGAGAGCTTTGGTGATGTAATTACAACCTAGGTATAGAGCTCTGTCTCTAATGGTAGTAACTTTGGCTTCTGCCAGGATTACATTTTTAGGTGTAGAAATTCTATATCCCATAGCTGTTCTTAGTACAGAGTACTATAAACTTTCAATTTTCTGAGCGAGAGATTTGGTTTTGGGATAATAAATGAAAATACCGTAGTCAATTATTGAACGTACTAGGCTTTTGTACAAAGTAATCATTGTATCAGGATAAGAACCCCACCATGTGCCGCAGATAAATTTGAGAATTTTATGCGCATTTTGACATCTTCTGGCTACGTCGTTTATGTGCTGCTTAAAGGTCAGTTCATAGTCAAATGTAACACCTAGAAATTTAGTATATTCTATGGATTTAATTTTGTGGCCATCAATGGAGATTGAGGTGTTACCTGGGGTGATCTTTTTTTCATTAAAGTGTATAAGCTTAATTTTATTCGGGCTTCAAATTAGACCAAGTTATAGAAGGTTTACACGAATAGTCTCGACTCCTTTTTCAAGTAAACTTTTACTTCTAGATGCGGGTAGGATGTTCGTATACAAGGCTATGTCGTCAGCAAACTGGGATACCTGAACGAATTTTGAAAAACCATCAACTATGTTAGCAACATAGATGAGATACAAAAGCGGGCTCAATACCCCACCTTGCGGTATTCCTTTATAGGACAACCTGGGATTATTGGGGTTGTATTCTGAGAAAATCGATCTCTGAAATATAAGATGTTGAACAAATCGGACAACCGAATATGGACAGCCGATCTCTTGAAGTCTCCTAAGCAGGATTTTAGGATCGACGTTGTCAAAAGCCCCTTGAACGTCCAAGAAAGCAGCTAGCGTACTTTTGTTTTTAGAAAAACCATCTTCAATGTATAGGATCAGGTTCCTGAGATTGTCACTACAAGAGCATCCCTTTCTAAAGCCTGAGTTGGAGATAGGCAAAATGGAATGATGCTCACAATACCATTGCAATCTATTTTTCACCATTAGTTCGTATAGCTTACAAACACAACTAGTCATTGCTATTGGTCTAAGCCCGACTCCATCAGGCTTTATGATGAAGTGCACATATGATTCCTGCCAGCTACTAGGGTATACCCCGGTTGAGTGCATCTGGTTGTAAATATCTAACAGCTCCAGCTTGTATTTTATTGGAAGGTTGAGCATGGTATAATAATCAATACCATCAAGACCACAACCCGAATGACTATTTCTAGACTGAAGAGCGGCGTTGAATTCTTGAAAATCGAAAGGAGCGTCAAAAAAGATGTCTGTATCATTTGAAAGACATGAAAAACGGTTTATCGCTACATCAGGAGTCGTGTGTGGAGCAATTTTTTTTAGTAAAGCTTGTGCTTGAGAATCTATCAATGATTTGTCGTGATTGAGAGTAGTGACTTTGACCCATTTGTTTTTGAACATTTTCATTTTGTTCCATACATATGAAGTATTTGTTCTATAGTCTATGGTTTCCGAAAATGTCCTATAACAGTCCCTTTTCTTTTTTCCAAATGTTTTGCGAAGAATCTTGTCAGCTTCAATATATTTCATGTGATCATGTGGTAATCCTGAATATTCCCATTTCTTGTAGTTGGCTTTACGTATTCTTCTCAGTTTGTCGCACTCACTATCCCACCAAGGGACTGGGTTTCGATATAAAGAATCATGTATTTTTGTTTTTTTATTTGGAGTATTGCTGATCACCGCATCTTTAATCTGATGAATCAGGAGGTTATATTTGTCTAAAGTTGAAGAGTTGAGATAGGTATGTTCAAAGAAGTTGTGATATGCTTCATCCAGAGTATTATTGACTTCTGTCCAATTTTTTTTTAGAATGCAATTTATGTGATTTTCTACGGTACAATGTTTTTTTAAAATTAACTGTTAAATTAATTGGGAAGTGATCCGACCCGTGTGGATCGTCAAGAACTTGATAATGTATATGTTCAGCCATATTGTCGGATGAAATGACAGGATCAATATTTGATTTTTTCTTTCTAGCTACGTCAATATGAGTGAGAGATTTAATATTGTGAAGTATGAGCTTTTGGGAATCCAACACGTCCAAAAGTATATTACCATCTTTATCATTGTGGTCACAATTCCAATTTATGTGGTGAGAGTTAAAATCTCCTACTAAAATACAAGGTTCTTGACTAATACATTGGTTATTTAAGAGGTTATACCAATCCTCCTTGGCAGGATGAATGTGAGGAGGCTTGTAACAGGCAACAAGATTGAAGCAGCATGTATTGAAAAGGATCTTAATACCCCCAATTCAAGACCAGGATCAGGAGCGAAAATGTTTAAAATATTAAAATCAATATCGGCCTTAACTAAAAATACAATTCCTCCTCCGGTACTTCGTGCATCAGGCCGGTCAATTCTATGAATATTATATCCCGAAAAACAAAAGCTATGTTTAGAATTTAGCCAAGATTCTACTCCTACAATGACATCGTATTCTTGACAAATTTTTTCCAATTCAGTTTTCCTGGCAAGAAAGCTCCTCATGTTCCAAAATAAAATATTTAATTTGTTGTAGTTGTGACTTATATGCATTTTGTTGTTAATTTAGTATATAAGTATTTTCTAAAGTATTGACTACGAAAGATCAAGTTTATCAGACCCTTTATTCAATCTCTTAATGAGTGATTTGAGCCTATTTTTTAACTTAGAATCCAATATTTTAGCTTCTATTACCGTAAGTATATCGATAAGAGAGACGGTATCAGCGGTAAATTTCTTGCTGATGGATAAAACATTTTTTTGGTATTCGACTTGGCTTAGAAGGTTTTTAAATTGTTCAAAGGCTAAAATATTCTGAAAACTTTCATTACTAAAAATCGATTTGATAGATGCAAGAGCAACTTCAACTTCCTCTTCAGTATCATCTGATTCACTACCCAGAGTGTTATCTTCGCTGTTTTGTGAATCTCCGACGGTTTTCATCTTCTTATGCGTGTGCCTGATCTTATTGTTCGTTTTAGGTACTGGTTGTTTAAAGCTAGTGTTAGCATGAACATCGATAACTTCAGATGCATCATTTTCCCCCGAACTTGCTCTGGAGGAGGTGGTCAGTGCCCTTTTAAGATTTGCCTCGCATTCTATGGCTTCGTCCTGTGACATAACGAAAGGCTAAGTGGGTGGGGTTTCGTTTTCTAAATTATAAGAGTTGGATTTCTCAATATTAAGCGCGGCACAATATTTAGCAATATGTCCGAATTCTTTGCATATATGACACTTGATATCTTCAGCGCCAAAGAAGATCCAATAATTTATGTTTTCAACACAAATTTTGATTTTGTTAGACACCTTTTTCACGTCCTCTTCTCTAACGTAGAATTGCCTGCGATGAGACATTATATGTTTCCTTGAATCGTTTAACGTTGAACATCTAATGCTGGAAATACCATTTCTTGTGTTTATCCTTAGAATCTTAAGCGCGTCGATAATTATATCGTTGGGAATTTGAGGTAGAATATTTGAAATAACTATTCTTTTGTATTTGTAAACAATGTCGCTCAGATTATAAGGCGAGAATTCCAGAGTTGATCCGCCTACTTCTATTTTCTTAATTTTGGCATCATTTAAAAACTTTTTCGCGTTATCCTCTGAATTTAAAGTAAAACACACTCTGTTTTCGGAGATTTTAGAAAAAGCAATGAGGTTTTTAATTTCCATAATTTTTTCGAATTGGTCCATATACTGGTCGTTGTTAAAGCCCTCTATTGAGTCTAATATAATTGATTGACTAAAGGTAGGCAGGGATCTTCTATAAATTGTGTTCGCGTAGGTTAGCTTTTTAGTTTGACTAGATGCACTATTTACCTCTTGGCTCATATTTTTTATATCAAATGAATTATCCTTAACAAGTATCTGTGCTCGCGAGTCTAAAGCTACACTCTCGCTTTCGAGGGCCGAAGCGCCGCCAAGCAAAATGCTATTTAAACTAACGTTGCTCGCAGCTTTTACACTTGCAGGTGCATCATTGCTGACATCGACAACTGAAGCACCAGTAACAAAACCACCATCACTCATAAAGAGAGTTTTTTAATATTCTTATGGTCTCGGCTAGCCGCAAAGGCTGCCTGTGAGAGCACAGTTAAACGTATAAGAACACTGGTAATCAGTATAGTACGTGAGAGTTTCAAAATAAACAAACACGCTCGTGCCTGGGACCACGAATCCAACACATCCGATCGGCTCGGCGTCTTATACGTGACTGAATTTCAAGTCTTACTATTAAAAAACTCTTTCTTGAAGGGTAGAATATTATCGCCATCGACTTCGCCGGTAAGAAAACGTGTTGGATATTCTGCATTATAGTGTTACGTGGGAATTATCTTACATGCACTTACTCCTGAGGTGAGTTGAGGTGGAAGAAAATGATTGAACTGGATATAAGTTAAACTTAGATTTATTAACAAATGTGTGAAGTAAGTACTCAGAGAGAGAGAGAACAATTATGTCTGACTATGAGCATGTCCGGTCATGGCCTTACGCTCGTCGCCGCCTAAAGCGACGAGGCAGGTTGTTCGCGAAGAAGTGCCGATTCAGCACTTCACGTACCGTGGGACTTTCAGCTTGGAAGCTCGGAGTCGCAATTCTCCAAACTTCCAGCTTTATGCTACTTTTCTTACCTCTAACCTTATTCTAAGACTGCTTCCGAGGCTGCAAGGCTTCGGGCCGCAAGCCAAGAACGTATACAAGAACACAATAAAAAAAATTATGATTAAACCTCTAATGTGTAAATGGTAATTTTTAGTGTACCTATATGGACTGCTGTCCGTCCTACTTTACAAATTTCCGATTTTTTTTCACGTTTGTATGATATTATGTGAGTTGTTTACGTAACTGTCTTATTTCTATTCCCTATATTTATAAAAATTTTATATTCTCTCCATTTTTGTTAAAGAAGTTGTATGAACGTACAAAAATTAAAATTAATTTAAAATTATTTAAAAGAATAAGCTTGATTACTGTTAAAATCACGTGTTTAAACGTTTTTTTCTGAAGATACACGTGTGCCCTGAGTTGCACTTTTGCTACGTTTATCGCTAGTAAGTGTATGGGTAACACAAATTTCTAATATACTTCCAGCTTGTAACGTTATGATCCATTGACTTTTTAATTGCTAATTTTGATGTAGCTTTTGTAGAGACCTTCAGGAAGAATAAAAATTGATCTCCCCTGGCTGTAATAATATAGAAAAATTTTTTTTAACGTTATAGAGATACAAGATGAGTGGATTAATACTTCTGAAAGATCTTCTGAAAGATCAAAAAATATTTTTTTGCATCCTTACATACATTTCAGCAGAAAGGTTGAGAAAAAAAATTTTTTTTTGACCTTTGTTAATATTAAAAAAATTTATACTTTTTCATAGATAGAAAGTAATAATGATAAATGTTATATTTAAATATTATGAAAATATAAGCTATTCCTATCACATGGAAATATTGTTATTATACGTTTATTTTGCTAAAACATTGCTTTGTTGATCATAGAATACATTTTCGTTTACGTGTAAACATCATTTCACTCATAAAAGCAAAGTTACCTTTTCTACAATAATTCCCCTGGCTCTAAACATTTAACAGTCACAGCTGATATAAGCGCAAATTTAAATACGCAATAGACGTTTAAGAAAGGAGTGATGTACAACTAAAAAAATGCGTACGACAGTGAATGCTAGAGACCGTTTACTCGGTAAAAATTTCATTCAAATTATCAGGTAATCTCCCCTAGCATTTAATTCCCCTGCTTTTTTGGAGATACACTCACAAAATTCTAATTAAATAATAAAGACAACAATTTTATTTATGAATTCCATACCATGAAGTGTTAAAATATTTGTACACTTGAAATTTAATACATATTATACTGCTTATAATTCTTACACATTCAAAATTGAATATATATATATTTGTGAAGAATTTCCGAGTAAACAGATTCTCAAATCTTTTTGTAAACAATCACTGTAGTCATATTTATATACTACACTATATACCACGTGTATACTACAAATAAATAAAGCGAAATCAAAGATTACATCGTAGTATACGATTACAAAAAATAAAAATATTAGTATGTCATTAGCCTTCATAAAGAGTTTGTCGTTGGTATCAAAGTAAATATATAATTATTTGAATATAAATAGAAGTCTCTAAAAAATCTGAATTGGAAAATCTGTAAATTGATAATATATTATTTTAGATTGTATTGATAATTGGTAATAAAATGATTTCTACATGTGGACGTGGCGAACTTCCTACTAATCCTTTATCATCAAGTACACTTAACTCCACTCCCATACACAAAAAATCAAAAAGAAAAAAGAAAAATAAAATTAGAAAAAATCAAAAAAGAAATGGTAAATAAGAAGAGAGAGAGGCTGAAAAAGAACGTAGGAGGAAGATAAAAAAGATCCTGTAAAATGGATAAGTATACAGGAAAGAGGACGTCAAAAGTATGCAAGAAAAAAGTGCAAGGAAAAATAAAGTGTTTAGCGAAGATGAGTGAAAAAAAAAATTTATAATCAGAAAAAAAATCGTAAAAGAGCTAGTGTTTCGTAAGAGAAAAAAAAATTTTAATTTTGAAGTTTTGAATACCAATCAGCTTAGAATCTTTGTTCGACAAATATTATTATAAAATAATATATCAAATGATGGTAATAAAAAAAGTAATTCCCCTGAAATAAAAGTAATTCCTCTGTATCAGTAAATTTATCTATCAGTTTCTCTGGTAATAACGCATGGACAGCTTGGCTACTTTGGGATATTGTTCTACTAATAGAACAATAATTGAGGAGCTATTCGAAATAAGGGCGTTAATTGAAAAATCATATTTTGAGATATTTGAATTCAAAATATTTTTCTTGCAATAAAATTATTAAATCACATGAAAAAAGACAAAATACACTTCTAAATTAATTTTACGTTTACTAGATATATAATTGCATAAAGTAAAACAAAAATTTTTTATCATTTAATTATATATAAAATATCTAAAAAATCATTTTGTGCCCTTTTTCCAAATTTTAACATTTCAAATGTTATAACTTTCAATACATCATATACATAACTGATAATAATTAGAAACTCATTTATAGATTATTTATTTTTACACGTTTTATTAATTTTCTTCGTTTTTTAGAATTTTGATCATTCGAGGCACTTCTTACTCGTTTTCTTTTCTCAAAGCTATTTTGATCTGACATGTTAACTTTTGAAACTATCAAGGCACACTAAAATAAAATACTTTTGACGAATTCTTATAAGCTAAGGACAACAAAATATTTATATACGTAGCGGAATTCCCTTTGCATATATCTGTGGTCAAAAGGCAAAATAACAAGTCATATGCTTATACAAAGGAATTATGTTGTTTTGCCTTTTGACCACAGATATATATATAGGTATATATAGGCTAGTATAATGTATACAAAAAAGGCTCGCCAATATGTATAATATGCGTGAATTCTCAAACGTAAAATCTTTATAAATTTTTGTACATACGAAAGAGTAAACGCGATTTATTAAATTAAATAAATGAAAAACGGCATTTCTCGAGAAAAGCCTTTTTTCCGATTAACTTTTTTAGTTTTTTAAGAAAATAATTACTGGGTGATTTAGATTCCAATAAATTAAGGTTCAAAATATCTAAATATCAATTATTCGAAAAAACGACTTTTTTCGAGAAATGCCCTTATTCCGAATAGCTCCTCAATTACCTAAATATAACCATAAAAAGAACTGATTAGAATTTTCAAAATAAAAACCTTTTTTTATCATTTTAGAATTTGAATTTAACCCTTTCGAATAGAATCACCCATACATAGTTATTAAAATTTTCTTTACTTATTGAAAGCATATTGAGTAACTTTGACTAATTATAATGTATTAATTACTAATATTTATTAGCTTGTCTTCATATTAGTATTTCTCTTACTATTTCATCTATCCTTTATTGGTTTGTTAGCCATTGGGATCTCGGCGTTTACTAACGTCAGCTACCAATAATTGTCTATTATCATTCCTTGTAACTGTGGTCTAAAATTGTGCATTAGTTGTATTAGTTGATTCATGCTTTGCGCTTTCTCGTTGGGTCTCCTTTGTCTTTGTCCACCTGTTAACAACCTTATAATCATTAGTAAAAGCTCCCCCCCCCCTATCAACGTACATTTATTTCGCGTCGTTCGATTCCCCTCGTTTCACAGTTTATTTTTAATTTTATAATTATTTATCATTATTAAGAGCAGGCTGAACTATCTGTCCTTGTCTAATAGTGTTCTTCATCGTTTATTAAAACAACATTGGTTGTAACACTAAAAAAATGGCAGCCCCCGCTAGATACTAGTATGATAGGTAAATTTTATAATAAAGACAAAATAATTTTATCACATGGTTTTTGAATAATATGAGACCTACTAAAAATCTAAATCTAACCTATCTTTTTTGGTAGGTCTCATATTATTCAAAAAATACATGATTAAATTATTTTGTTCTCATTATAAAATTTAACCATTATACTAGTATCTAGCAAGGGTTGCCATTTTTTTCGTGTTATAGATAATGGTGTTCGTATAAATGATGAAAAACACTATTAGACAAAGACAGATAGTTCGGCCAAGACTGCCGTACACCGACACAGATACCTGTTTTACTGACTCTATTTAAAATTTATTTTCTATAAAAACTATTTCTTTAAGAAATTAAGAGCATGACGAAACTGTCCGCCTTCTAATAATATTTCCAATCTTAACTTATGAATAAACGATGCGTTTAATTGAGTTTTTTTGCTATAAAGAAGAAATTTGTAAGAATAAACTCTAGTGCGGACAACTCAAGAAAACCACCAAAATATTATACATACAAAGTTATAATAAAACTTTTAATATATCGTATTTTAAGGTTAGGTTTGTCGAGTTTGATATCTAATTTCCAATCCAAGCTCATAAAAAAATAACAAGTCCAAATGATTTTTTATTTTCACAAAAATTATTGTACTAATATAACTTTAGGGCGGACAAGTCATTATATTTGTTTAATTTCACGGCATGTCGGAGCTGCAGCAATCGAGTTTTGCTTTTTTTATTTTATCAATATCTTTTTAAATTCTTAAATTAAACAAATATAATGACTTGTCCGCACTAAAGCTATATTTATACAATAATTTTTGTTAAAATAAAAAATCATTTGGACTTGTTATTTTTTTATGAGCTTGGATTGGAAATTAGATATCAAACTCGACAAACCTAACCTTAAAATACGACATATTGAAAGTTTTTATTATAACTTTGTATGTATAATATTTTGGTGGATTTCTTGAGTTGTCCGCACTAGAGTTTAATCTTACAAATTTTTTCTTTGTAGCAAAGAATCTCAATTAAACGCATCGTTTATTCATAAGTTATGATTGGAAATATTATTAGAAGGCGGACAGCTTCGTCATGCTCTTAAGAATTTAAAAAGATATCGATAAAATAAAAAAAGCAAAACTCGATTGCTGCAGCTCCGACATGCCGTTAAGAGATGGTTTCGATGCGCATAATAAATAGTAATATTTTCTCTGATAAGAATGAATTAATTTTATCGCTTCATTTTCTAGAAAAGTTAGAATAACTTAAAAATCGTATTTTCTGCATCTAATATCTAATTTTATAAATTATTCAAACTTTTCTCGAAAATTAAGCGATAAAATTTAGGCGGCCAGATACTATTAGAAGCTGAAATATATTGCTGAGATATATTAATATAAATTGCTGATGTTTAAAAATAACTAATTTCATATAAAAATACATTCAATTTTAAACATTTTTTGGTTTAAGGGGTGTCCTCATACCGGCACAAAGATCTACCTTATCTATCTTTGAATTATGCATTTTAATTAAAATTTAACTATTTTTGACTAGAATTTATAGAAAGGGCACATTCTTAACATTCCAAAGAATTTATTGCAACGTTAAAAGACAGAATAAAAGTGAAAATGAAAACAAAAACTGCATAATACAATTATTCATAACTATATTGAAAAGTTAATCGTATTAAGCAGTTTTTGCCTTTATTTTTACCCTTATATAGTCTTTTTACGTTGCAATAAATTCTTTGGCATGTTAAAAATGTGCCTCTCCTACGAATTTCAGTCATGAATAGTTACATTTTAATTAAAATTCATAATTTTAATGTAGATAAGGTAGAACTCTCTGTCGGTATGAGGATTCCCCTTAAAACATTTTTTATATCTCGAGAATTGAAGTGGTGGTGCTCGTTGAAAATCTGGAACAAGAAACCCTTTACCGCAAGATTTCTTCATGAATTTTCATTGGATTTACTTGAAATTTTATGGAGATATTAAAAATTATAGTAGAATCCATATAAGTGTAAAACATTCACCAAAAATTCAAATGATTAAAAACTTTTTGAAAAAAAAAAACAATTAAAAAATTTTTTTTTATTAATTATTATAAATAATAAGTTAATAAATAAATAGGAATGGATTAATTTAAAATCTGCTCCACTTATATGAATTCTACTATAATTTTAAATATCTCCATAAAATTTCAAGTGAATCCAATGAAAACTCACGAAGAAACCTTGCGGTAAAGGGTTTTTTGTTCCAGACTTTCAACGAGCACCACCACTTCAATTTTCAAGATATAGAAAATGTTTTAAACCAAAAAATGTTTGAAATTGAATGTATTTTTATATGAAATTAGTTATTTTTGAACATCAGCAATTTATATAAAATTATACATGTTTTTTTTTCAGCTTCTAATATAGTATCTGTCCCCCTTAACCTATCTCTATAAAAGAAAGTATCAATTTTCATTATACAAATCGAAACCATCTGTTCAATTCTGCCTTTAGCTGCTAGTTTTTGGAAAAAAAAATAATTATTTAATCAGAAAAGGACAGAGAGATACGGCGGCCTCTTAATTGTTTTGATTTTTGTTCCACTATCCTTGAAGTTGCGTTCAAAATCAACTTATTTACTAGCTATGTATTTTATGTTTTTTTTTGCTCTTTTTTTCTTCACATTATTCTTAAAAAAGCGTCGCGTCAACTGAATATGGCCACAGATTCGAACGTGGTTAGCTCTCAAATTGCCTTTTTTTTCCAAATTTTACTCCTTTTTAGCATTTTTATTTCTTATTTCATAATCTTAAATTCTTGTTACTCAACTCAAATTTCATAACAACATTCTCATTATTTTTGCTTATTTCTTTCTGAACTATTTGTAAAAAAAATTATCGCGTTCGATTCTTATGACCTAGGGATAGATTCAGTGGTTTAGGTCCGATATTTTTGATAGGATATTAGACTTCTGTTGAATTCTTAATATATAAGTGGTTCATGATTAGTTATTACTTGAATCTTTTTTTTGCCAAGAAAATTACATGTTGTATGCACCACTCTGTTTACTGTCTAAGACAGTTCGTTTTACAATTTTCTTTACATTGTTTCTTTATTATTTTTTTCAATTTTCTTTACGTTAATTTTTTTGTTTTTGCATTATCACTTGACCAATTAGTTAATTATGCAGGATTTTATTCTCTTTATTTTTGTTTTACCTATTTACAACATATAAAAGAATATCCTCTTCTACAATTTTTCATTTTTATTTTTATTTAAACTCATAGGACTTTGATACGAACCTTGGGCGAGGCTTCTACTTAAATTTACGTTGTTTATTAAAACTTGAGCTGCTTAACTTTTTTTGTTATTTTTTTTTTGCTAATGCTTAGAGTATTTTCGTTACTAAATTGACTTTAGTAATAATTTTGTTTAATTAACGGTATTTCGCGGCCTTATTCCGCTGACGCTTTGCCGTACAATTTTCCATTTATTTTTCTATTATTAATTAGCTTCTTTTTATTCGAATTTATATATCGAATTCTGCGTAATGTTATTCGTTAAAAAAAATTTTATTATACGCAACTTGACTTTAACTTTTTATGAGCTATATAAAAAATAACTTGATTTATACAATTTACATTCAGTATTTTAATGAGAAAGCTCTTCTCTTTTCTCCTTTTCTGGGTTCGTTTCTGATACTTGACTTTGCTGGTATCTTATCGTTTTCTCACTTACTTCTTTTTGACCTTTATTTATTTTTTTCTTGATCGCTTCTATGAATGAATTTATTTTATTTAACTCTTCATTTAATATTAGGTCACTCTTCTTGTTTTGACTTAAACTTAGTTGATTCAATTTTCTGTTTATCTTTTCAATGTCATGGATAATATCATTTGGGTCTCGTGATTCTTCGATACTTGAATCGGATGCTTCTTGCTGTAAATGTCTTATTCCTGGTTCTCCTTGCTCAACCTTATCGAAATTTTCGTCGTGCAATTGCTTATATCTTTCTTTAAATTCTTCTTGTATACTATTGACGTTTTCTGAAACACTTTCTTGTTTCTCCAAATTACATTCGTTATAACTGTCATTTATATTTTCACCCGTCGTTTCTATATCTCCAATAGTTAATAAACGCGCATCTTGTTGTAATTTAAAACACTGATTTCGAGTGTGGCCTGGTTTACCACAGTATTAACATGTTAAATTTGAAAAATTATTCATATGCCGAGTTGGCGAATTATACGGGCCTCTTCTCGTGAAACTATCATTATTCTGATTATTACTGCTATTTCCAAAATTTGCAGCATAGTTATTTTGCCCTCTATTTTGATTTTCGTGGTTATTTTCTCTAGTTTCCCTATATATAGCGTTTATTCCCAAATGTCGGCCAGGGGCGTTGATTACGTTTTCTCTACCTCTTGGTAGAAATTCTGTCCTTCGATTCACCTCAGCGTTCCAGCCTCCAAAAGTAACATTAAGCCTTCGAATGTTAGAAAAATTTTGTCCTCTCTGCCATTGGTTCAGCTGAAAATTATTATTAGGTTGCGAAAATGAGTTTACACTTCCCATCTGGCGGGCCAATAATAAGCAATTCATTGCTGGGTGTCCCCTTTTATTGCAAAAGGAACAAATTATTACATTGGTCTCTGTTTCGACAATATTTACGCATCGTGCGTCCTTAAAAAAATTTTCTCTTTTATTTTCCTTTCTTCGCACCTCTCCTTCCTCTTGCATACTATTTGCAAATTCCCGCTCGATCTCTATGGCATTCTCCCTAGCTTCTTCTAAACTTGCAGGAGTACCTATGCGAGCCCGTATTTCCCAGTGCAATCCTCTTAGGAAATACTTTACACAATCTTTTTCTAATTCTTGTTTAAAATCGTTTATACCATTTATTCGCTTTTCTTTTCTTGCAGTGGATAGTATTTCTTTTTTAATTTCACGTAACCGGTTCAAAAAGACAATCACGTTTTTACCTGTCTTTTGCTTGATTTTTGCTAAATCTCCTGTCCACTCGTGATAAGTTTTTCCTGATCCAAAAATATTTTCTAAATATTCCACAACTTCCATTACATTTTTGAAACTGCATCCCCTTACGCAATTTAAAGCATCCCCATATAGTTTAATTCTAAATAATTCCGCTAATTCTCCTTCTGCATGACTGGGTAAAATCGCTTGTGCTTCCATGCACCCGACTAAAAATTCAGAAATAGGAATATTTTTGCCATTGAAACGCGGAATGATATCAAGGGCATCCTTTAAGGATAACCCACGAATTTGTAATTGTGCCATTTTTATTGAGTTATCCAGCGAATTGTGCAATTTATTATTCTCCGTTGTTTTATTTTCGTGATTATAAAAATAATCCTTGTAATCAAAAGAACTCGTTGTGTTCTCTAAACTAGCAGGTCCCTTTTCTCCGCCAGCTTTTAATAGAGTAGGCGCAATCACTAAGTTACCCGAACTACTCTCTTCTTGCTTTAACTCGTTATTCTTAGTCTCCGCCAAGGAATGTTGTTTGTTTTTCACGAACTTCTGTATATTCTCCTTTACTAAATTTAAAATTTAAAAAAAATCTCAATCCTTTATTTATGCTTTCGTTGAATTCTTCGATATGTTCGGGGCTTTTAAAATAATTATTAATTACTTCGTCCTTAAAACTTACGTTAAGTGCCCTTTAATGTGTTCTACCGCGACCTCCGGGGGTAAATATAATAAATCTTCCTTTTCAAATATTGTCGGTAATCGAAAACTAGGTTTGGTACTTAAAGGTGTGCTACAGTCTAGTGCTAAGGGCGAAGGGTTAAATGTTTTATTTGAAAGTTTCAATTGCGCGGGTCTAAGATTTATTTTTTTTTAATTAATAGGCAACTTTTCTTTAGTTCTATTTTTAACTACCTGACTCCCTTTCGTCCTCACTACTATCTCACTCACTTTATCCCTGTATTCCCTAAATTTTAAACCTAACGCTTTATATGCGTCCTGTCTTGATTTAAACCCTTCTAATTCCCCTACCTCTAAATTATTTCTCTGTAAGAAAATGGTCAAGTCTTTTTTTATCGTAAGGTATTCTTTAATCTTTTGATCTATTTCGCGCGGGTGCTTTGACGCTTTCACTGCTTCAGTGATTTCTATATTTTTACTTTTTAATTGTTCAATTAAAGTTTTTGCAAATATACCTTCCTCATACATGTTCCCAGAAGCGCCGCTCCTATTGCTCATTTCGTATTGTTTTGAATTCTTCGCGATCAACAAGTAATTTATCAATGATTCCGCAAATTTACTTAGTTTGATTCGCATCCATAGTTGATATTTAATGAAAATTCTTAAAGCTATTTCTGCTATCAATATAAGATTGTCATGCAGGCATATATAGAGGCACCATGCGAATAATTCTACTATTGTTTCACCATTTACAAATTTACCTCCTTCCAACCTTAAATGTTTTACAAAACTAATTTTTTTTTAAATTTCAAAACGACAATTCATTCTTAGGGCAGTCTCATAGGAACGATGTATTTAGAAAAAAATTTTTGGGCATTTAAAATATTCAAAAAAGATTTTTGTTATCTATTTTATATTCAATCAAGATTCGTAATGCTGAACTTTATTAAAGACTCTATTGATGGAGACTTGACGGAATTTATTTCATGCTACCGAAATTTAAGTTATAACTAAAGATAGAAGTTTTGTAACACACTAATTGATTACAATTAATTTAAAAGTTCATCAGACAATTGCAAAAATAAAATTTTAACTCAATTTTTATATCCCAAGGGTGTAGGGTAACCGCGAGCATTGCTATCGCTACCCAACTCATGTCAATTTTCATTAAACATTTTCTTTTTAATATTTTCTCTTTTTTTTGCTTCCTTTCGGAAAAATAAATCACAAGTAATTTTATGGAAGTCTAAAAAAAAAGATGCAGCAAGGATAGGTAGAACAATATAAAAAAAAACAACCAGATCGTTGCCAAAATTTCATAAATTTATTTCTTTTTCCCTCTTCAATTCACACAAGAAGCCTTGCTTCGTACATAGTTAATTATTCTTTTTTTTTTATTATACTTGTTTTACTTCATGACAAACCGTGTTACCACATACCAAGTTTTTCTTTTTATTTTCTTTGCATTTCATTTCTGAATTTCTTTCTTTTTAATTTAAATTTAAATTTTCAACAATTTGCGACGCTCAGCATTTACTCCACTAATTGGCAATAAAAGCAACGCGTTTCCGTGGCATGTTTTTTTTTTCCCTTGAAATTTACAATAAAAAAAACAAATTGAAAGACTCTCTACCTTGTTCTTTTTTTTTGTTCTGGTGTGTAGATCTCCGCTTCCCCACACTTCCACCTTGTTCTCTGGTTGATATCTTTAACGGTTGACTAGTTTAGTTGACTGTTGACTGGTATAGTTGACTGTTGACTGATGTAGTTGACTGTTGACTTATAGTGAAGGGCGGTGACTGGTTGCTGCAGGCTCCGGTGACGTGTCGGCTGCTCGGCTGATTTGACGGGGTCAGCAAGAAGTTGGTCGAGAAAACGAGGGGGCTCTATTGCCCTTCAATCTGGAATAGAGCTGTTGCTTTGCTGGCTTCCGATCCGAAGAGAGACGTTGCTCCGCTGGTGGTTCGACCTGAAGAGAGAGTTTCGCCTATAAGCTCCAAGCTTTTTATTCTCTAAGTCAAGCTTCTACAAGCTTCGTTGTTGCTAGCGGCAGTATATGTTTCTGCCCATTCGTACGATGTTCAGATATTCCAATTGGTTGCCAGTCGGCCCTCCCTGTATAGTTTTTTTCTGGAAACCATAATTTCAGTTGACTAGAAGGAGATCAACTCGAAGTTTATTGGCAATTACTTTTTGCCGTTATCTTTTCGGTTTTCTGTTTTTTTGATATTCCGCCAAAGCTTTTCTTTTAAGTTTTGCAGTACTTGTATAATTAAACCCATAAATTGGTTTTAATGTCCCTCCACTTTGTATTTTTCTTCAGGGACGGCCTTATCTGTTTTCATACTGCGCTTTATTCCCCTACCGCTTCGCTGAAATCTTTTCATACTCTCCTAAGTTAACTTCGTTTTTCTGCGAAGCCGTTCATCGTTGTCAGGCTTATTGCTGTTTCTAAGCTTGCCGCCTGCCCGTATCTTTTTTTAGCATACTATTCAGCTTATACTTCTCCTTCCTTTGCTGTTTCATGCGGCCGCCGAGCCTTGATTTTATTGAGGTTAACTGGATTTGTTGCTATTTATCCCTCGTATTTGTTTATTTATTATTATTTTATGGCGATTATTTTCGCTTTTATTTATTATTAATATTGTTGTTCCTATTTATATTTTGTTTTTAAAAAATTATAATGAATCCTGTGACTTCAGCTTATGTTTCTTTTTGGTTTCCTTCAGCCACTGCTTGATCTTAATTTCTTACGTCGTGCTATTTATTTCTTGTGTTCGTTTATTTAGTACTTGATCCATCTTATTTCTTTCTTTCATTATTTTTATCATTTTAATTTTATTTGAAATAAAATTTTTGTTTTAAAATTGATTGGTAATGAACTTGGTTTATTACAGTACATACTATAAGCTAATGCATTTCTTTTCTGGGAATTCAGCAATAAAATGGAAAGGAAGCTAATATCTATAAGTACAGGTGTAGTGTCCGTTTTACATCTCCTTGAAATCTATATAAAATGAATTTTTCTACTTCAGATAGCATGAAAATGTTTGTGTGTGAATAATACATAGGTACATGTACATATACATTTATCTGTATACATAAAAAATATTTAAATTGAAAAAAATACTGAAATATATACATGTGCAACATAATTTATAAAAAAAAAATTATGTATAGTCGGGAATTGAACTACCGACAGATATCATACAAGTCCGTCATCTTCGATTCGCAGTTACGCCTACAGGGGGATACGCTTTGAATGGGCGTTTTGTCCCTAAGTGGTGAGATAATACCACACTTCCTATATAAGTCGAACGTTGGCGGTTTTGAGTATGTACCCACAGCGCCTGCCCTAAAAATGTAAATGCGTCTTTGTAATTATACGTAAATCCTAATATATGTGAATATGTATTGAAGTATAAATATGATATAATAGTATATAAAATAGTATGTTGTAAGTAAATATGTGTTTTGCACAGCAAATATTTATAAAATATAAAATAAAAAATAGAATTTTAAACAGAATCGTAACATAATATCTTTCGAACGGTGAAAAAAGATAAAATTAACCAAATGATATTTGAATTGTTGACTTCCGCAAAGCCTCCGGGAACCTCACACTGGAATCATCCTGGAAGCTTCTAGCATTTTTTTATGGAAGCTTCCATGAAGTATTTTTAAAACCTTACGGCAACCTTCCTTGAAAGCTTCTTGTAAGATTCAAAAGTCTTTTATACTAGCTTCCATGGAAGCTTACTGATTGCTTCCATGGAAGCTTCCTGGAATCTTCCATTGAATCTTTCTGAAAGAAAAGTGCGTAAGACATTTTACGCTTCCAGGAAGCTTTAATTGAAGCTTTCACGGAAGCTTGCATGTAAGCTTTTTGTATTATTTTGTGGAAGCTTCCATGAAGTACTTTTGGAACCTTGCGGCAATCTTCTTTGGAAACTTCTTGTAAGATTCAAAAAGACCTTTATGCTAGCTTCCATGCAAGCTCACTGATTTCCGCCACAAAAGCTTTCTGTAAGCTTCCATTGAATCTTTCTGAATGAAAAGTGCGTGGGATATTTGACGCTTCCAGGAAGCTTACATGGAAGCTTCCGGGAAGTTTCCGAACCTTTTATGGAAGCTTCCTGGAAGCTTCCTGGAAGCTTCGGTGCTATGTGGGATACACAAGATTGATCTCCGCTGATTTTTTCTTGGCTTATTATTGTGCTTATTTCATAATCAGACGCATTTGTTGTTACTATAAATGGCTTACTTAACTTAGGCGCAGCCGACACAGGCTCTTTGGATAGCTTCTCACGTAACGTATCAAACACTATTTGATGTTTTTTAGCCACATGAATTTCTTTTTTGTTGAACTTATTTTATGTTGTGGCCTTACTATACTTGCAAAATCTTTTATGAATCTACGATAATACCCAACGAAGCCTAAAAAATGTTTTACTTTCTTTTTATTTCTCGGTATAGGATAATCACGCACTGCTTATATTTTTTTAGGGTCTGTTTTGATTTGCCCTTTTCCTACACGGAGGGAAAAATCATCCTAACACTGCATGCAAGTTAACATGCACAAAGAGAATATAAAAATTTTATTCCGTTACAGAATATTCTTATACTCTTATTTCATCAGTAACATTCAAAGGTATCATAGAATGTCCATATCCCACACGGAAAAAAAGAATGCAGGCCCACAGACACTGCCATCTTAACACGTTGCCCACTATGCTATTAGCATCGATAGGTGGCGTGTGTGCATGTTCTTTCGATGCTTTGCGCACGGCGCGAAACCATACATGCACCGCAAAACGGGGTGCGAGTGATTCAAAGCAGCAACTACAACCATGCAGAACCTAGTAAGACGCTGCATGAACGCCACCTAACGACGCGTATCTCAGATTGCAGTGTCTACGAGCCTGCATACTTTTTTTCGTGCACTATTATAGAAAGGCGCTCAAGCAAGCAGTGTATAAGCTGTATATAACTACGGGCTGTTGTGCATGCTCCTGTTGCTAGATATTGCACTATCCTTCGTTAGCTCAGGCAACATCCACTCAGGGATGTAACGCAAGCAAAGAGAGCTCGCATGATAAGCAGCTATGGCATAACCTGCTAATATTCTACGTTTGCCTGCACCGCATACCGTTAAAGCATTCCTCTATTCGCTCTGTGAAGGGTTCGCATATATTAAGTTATTTTTCGCTATCCAAAACATTTTTTTTTTTAAATTAATAAATATAAATTTATTTATGTAAACGATAACCATTTCAACAAATTATTTAAATAATTTCAAACTTAATATCCAATTATTTGAAACGACTAGGGGACAGATCAGCATGTATCATTTTACGCGGATGACTTCTCGTAATATCTTTGATCAAGTGCATAGCGTGCGTGCTTTTTATTTTAACCACGCCAATTCAACGCTCGGCCAGAAGTTGTTTCTTTTTTAACTGTGTTTAAGATTTAAATATTTCCAACGATTTTTTTTTTATTTACATTTTTTATGTTCTTTTAATAATATAATTACATGTAAAATCAGATTTATATTGAACTGGCGTAAAATACCTCGCCTCCAACGTCGCTCGGTTAAATGAGAGAAAATGAAGAAAGAAGTTCAAGTCATGCAGGAAGCTCTGAAATAGAACACGAATCTCAAGATTCAAAGTGCAGTGGAAAGATTACAGGTTCACCTGAAGCATGCCGTTGACCATAAAAAACAGGTTAGGAGGAAGGCGAATTGTATTAAGGATGGTGTAGATCAAATTTATGATCAGCATACACAAAGGAAAATAGGGCGCAGACGAATGCACGCTGAGGTTCTTAGAGACACTGTGCTTGCATGCACTGGTTTCAAAAGGGACCGAGGCAGCGCTAGTAATAGCCCGGAGGATGTGCGGCAAAGCAAGAAGAAGAAGAAGAAAACGACGCCTAGTACTACGAAAACGCAGTCTCTTCCGCAGACTGCGACAGATAATCAACAGCGTCATCAGGAAAAAAAGAAAGGCACCCGGAAGATAGAAGCGGTTGTCGCGAGGATCTCACAGGGGTCTACATACGCAGACTTTCTTGGGAAGCTTCGCGAGGAAGTCAAGCCACAGGAGAGTAGTACTGAGGTCTTGAGTGTTCGGCCAAAAACCAAAGGAAACCTTATAATCCAGATCTCGAAAGAGTCGGATGGAAAGGCCTTTACTGACAACGTTAAGGTTGCAGTAGAAGATATGGGAACTATAAGTACGGTGGAGCGGAAAAGAACGATTGAGATTCGTGATCTTGACCAGATGTCCACAGAGGCCGAAGTACAGGAAGCACTGAGTAGGGTCCTAAGCTCCGAGCAAAGATCTCGAAAGGTTATAATCCTTGGACCAAGTAAATTTGGATCTAAGATGGCAGTAGTCGTCCTTGATGAGACTGAGGCAAGAGTCCTTTTAAATAAGGAGCGGTTCAAATTGGGTTCGTTAACTGCAGGGTACAAAAAAGAACCATGGTAATGAGATGCCACCAATGCTTAGGTTTTGGGCACAGACAAGATCAGTGCGAGGGTCCCAACAGGTCCGCGCACTGCTACAAGGGCGGAAAGGCAGGACATACAAGGGCGGCATGTCCTAATAATGCCTGCTGCTTCCTATGCCGACAGGA
This sequence comes from Anastatus disparis, assembly GCA_017163975.1. NCBI lineage: Eukaryota > Metazoa > Arthropoda > Insecta > Hymenoptera > Eupelmidae > Anastatus > Anastatus disparis. Next base: position 180,990 of record JAFFSR010000203.1, read on the forward strand.
AGGGTATGATGGCCAGACTGTCAATCATGTGGCTGGTAGCGGAGTCTGCAAGGTCTTTAGGCAAACCCTGGAGGCCGAGAAGAGAAAAAACTAGGAGAACTTTAAAATTCTCGAAAAAGAGGTGTTTGGCAACAACAAAATGAAAGAAGATGAACAAGAAGTTTGATAAGGAAGGCGCTGCAACGAATTGGTGGCCCCACCCCGAAGTAATGCCAAGAAGGCTTAAGTGCCGGGGTGGTATAAAGGTCACGAGGTGGATGTTACTGGCCTTTTGCCTGCGTGACGATTGCATCTTCTTGCAATCGTCCCGCGGTCAGAAGGACAGGGGGTTAAACGGTCCCCTGGGACTCTAATGCCCTGGATGTGGAAGGGAAGGTCCTCTCCACAGTCAAGGCTGACGTGCACTCAGGAACCTGTCACACCGGTGGCAGGATCTCCTCCTGCACGGCGATGACGCATTGCGGAATCGCACGGCGGGCGTGGATCCTGTTACTGAAGGTCTGGTTTAGGCAGATTTCCCGTTTTTTTACCACCATAAAAAAAAAAAAAAAATATTATTATTATTATTATTATTATTATTATTATTATTATTATTATTATTATTATTCAGTATTATGGAGACGTCCTGTTTGAGTTGAGCTCCTCTAAGGGTCTAGAGACCTTCAATGCTCTCCTCCAAAGGACGGTGGGGGAAACGGGCAACGTAAAGGAGATGTGCCCCAAAGAAACATGAATGATGATCAGGGATCAGGGATATCATGATCAGGGATATCGACTTTTTAGCTTCAGTAGAAGAAGTTAAGACAGCTGTAAAAGCTGTTTTTAATGAAGACCAACAGGAAATAGGGGAGTTTAGCATCCTAATGACCAACCCTTACAGCAGAGAGTTTCGCTTGGCCATTGTAGAGATGGAACAAGACCAAGCGGCGTTCCTGCTGTCAAGAACTAATATGAAGATTGGCTACACTATTTGCCGTATCAGAAGTTGGCAAAGGGTTCAGCGCTGACTCAATGAAAAGGAAATCGCACAAGAAAACATTATTTTCTGTACAAAGGAAAGGGGCTCTTAGAGTCACCAGCGCCTATCGCACTGTCTCGAGTCCCGCGGTGCTAGTCATCGCAGGAATCATATTGATCGAATTACAAGCGATGGAACGCAAGCGAACCTACAAACGAAAGAATCAGGAAGAAGAAACTGCAACAATCCAGAAAGAAGAAAGATAGATAACCATGAAATCCTGACAAGAAACATGGAATCAGGAGAAAAAAGGCCGATGAACCCAGGTACTCATTAAGGAACTGGCTCCATGGGTCGAAAGAAAGCACGGGGAGGTAAACTATTACCACAGGTATTTCTGCTACTATCTCAGTAGTATGGAAAAGGCTTAGGACCCATGCTTCATCTTCTGTTTAGCTGATCGCGACGATGTGTATCATACGTTTTTCTTCTGCCATTGGTGGAACGAAGAAAGACGCCAGGTCGAGGAAATAGTCGGACGACTAATGCTAGAGACAATTACAAGCGAAATGATCTCGGCTGAAGAAAAATGCGATGCTATGACACTTTTTGTCGAAAGCATCCTTAGACAGAAGAAAACGTATTTAGATAGGGAGATGAATCGAAGTACGAATGATACCACGGGTGCCATGCTGACGTTTCTGCATAACCAAGAAATATTAGCCGGTCCTATAGATTCGGGATACGAGGGTCACGACGAGAATTCCCCTTAGATGAGAAAACCAAATCATGCACCGTATGAATGTGTGATAATGCGTAAGTGCAAGATTTTGCTGTTGTGTGACTGTCGCGGGAGGTTAGTGTGCCAGCGGGTTTGCTCCCTCCACATGCGTAAATATACCACGCTCGTCCGTGTGTGAGGGTAAGTCAGGAGCGATAGAGAGGCTAGCCCTACGTGGGGCATAAGACCACAGCTAGTCCACGAGAAACAAGACTGATGTAAAAAGGACTAATTTTGCTCCCCTCTACAGAGCCAGCGCTCTAGGTAGATGTTGACTTCCTGATTATGCAATGGGGATGTCCAAGCAAAAGTGGCACCCCTAGCGACAGCTTAGCGAAGCTGTGAAACGTATAATAAGCAGACAGCACACGGCAGACGTAGACAAGTAAACAAAAGGTTAAAATATTAGTTACCCTAAAAAAATTTAATTAGAATAAGAAATATTATTGAAAGTTTACTATAATTAAAGCCATTTTGGTTTTTGTTGATTTCTATTCAACATTTTTCAATTAAAATAGGCAAGTTTGAACTTGCCACCACATATCACCTGACTTTATTATACGTTTCAATCGAAGTTGTGGCGCCGCCAAACGGGACTTGGACATCCGAATTGACCGAAGTATTGATGTTTTGATGATAACTCAAGCCAACTCTCTCAGAGCGTCCAATTTGGACTCCTAAGAATTTATGTCGCGGGAGAGAGTCACCGGACTTAACTCCGAACTAAAGTTTTTCTTTACGCGCGTAGCTTTGCACGCATGTGAAAAAGAAACGCGTCAGATTAACTTTATATACACCTTGTAGGTTAAGCAATCAAATCTAGTCAAATACCAAAGAAACCAGGAGAAAAGATTTGAAACGATCAAAGACCGGCGCCACCCTGAAGTAATGTGATAAACAGATTATGAATTTCCAAGTAAATATTATATACGTGATTTTTTATATGCCTTTTTAAAAGTCCGCTGTATCTCTGTCCTTTTCTAATTAAAAAATTGACTTTTTTCCCAAAATTAGCAACAAGGGGCAAAAATAAAGAGATGGTTTCGATGTGTTTAATAAAATGTAATATTTTCTTTGATTAGTATGAATTAATTTTATTGCTTCATTTTTAAGAAAAGTTGGAATAACTTAAAAAATTAGAAATTAGTGTCAAATAATGGGATTTTCAAGTTATTCCAACTTTTCTTGAAAATAAAGCGGTGGAATTAAATTATTCTTATCAGAGAAAATATTGCTTTCTATTACACGAATCGAAACCATCTCTTTATTTCTGCCTGAAGCTATTAGTTTTTATAAAAAATAAATTTTAAATAGATTCGGTAAAACAGGTAACTGTGTCGGTATACAGCTGACTCTTAAATGATCATTTCTTGGAAATTTTTCATTACAAATAAAGCATGTAAATTTTTGTTTCCTATGCTTAGCTAATATATGTCTTGTTAAATTAGATTTTGTCCGAACATTTTTTTTACAATAAATACATAACTCCTTTTTTTCTAGAATTCTTTATGTCTTCTAATATTTTAATTTTAATAAATGAGCCACATGTTCTACAACTTATAGTTTCAATATAAATTCTATTAATATGTATTTTTAAAAATTTAGATGCAAAATAAGAATTTTTGCAAAACGGGCATTGAAATACATCTATTTTTCCTATTAATATTAAGAGCATGACGAAGCTGCCCGTCTTCTAATAATATTTTCGATCCTAACTTATGAATAAATGATGCGTTTAATCGAGTTTTTTTGCCACATAGTAAAAATTTGTAAGATTTAACTCTAGTTCGGACAACTCAAGAAATCCACCAAAATATTATACATACAAAGTTATAATAAAAACTTTCAATGTATTGTATTTTAAGGTTAGGTTTGTCGAGTTTGATATCTAATTTCCAATCAAAACTCATAAAAAAATAACAAGTCCAAATGATTTTTTATTTTAATAAAAATTATTGTATTAATATAGCTTTAGTGCGGACAAGTCATTATATTTGTTTAATTTATGAATTTAAAAAGATATTGATAAAATAAAAAAAGCAAAACTCGATTAATGCAGCTCCAAGATGCCGTTAAGTTTAAATATTAATTTTCATTAAATAATAATTTTATAAAAAACTTGGAAAACATTTTAATTATATTTCATATATGGGGATTTATAATTTTATTCAAGTTTAATTTTATTCTGTTTCTATTATATTTAAAAAAAATAAAATATAATAAGCATAACACATTTAATAATTTACATCAATGACTTTTTAGGGGTCCACCTTTGCTTTATTTGACATTTTCATTGATTGCAATTTTCTAATGTGAAAGAGAGAGTAAGAGAAAGAGTCTACTTACTCTTTACTTAGCTGTCTACCCGACATTGAAGTGGCTTTTGCTGATCGCTTGCCCTTCGCACGCACTTATCTTCACAGTGAAAAATTTGTAAGCTTTCGTCGACAAAAATCGCATCATGAGTGGCGCGGCTCACGAAACGGCTACCACTCCGATATTTTCGACTAATTACTTTCTGACAGCTATGCAGAAACTGTTTTAGCTTTCAATTTAATTTAAAACAAGTTTCACAAGAAAAAAAAATCTTCAATTTTAGTAAAATAAAAATAAAATTCCCTTTAAGGGAATCGAATCTACACCAGAAAATGAAATTTAAAAATCAATTATTCGTTAAAATTAAATTAAATGAATTAATAAGAATGGTAAAAATTTAAATTAATTATTTATTGAAAATTTCCGTCTAAATAATGTTATCTATTTTTGATGTATCATCTAAATTATTTTGAATATAAATATCATTAAAAGATTTACATCTTGACAAAGCAACGTATAATTGACCATATGAAAACAATAGTCTTCTTATAAATAAGCCTACATTATCGAAACTTTGACCTTGTGATTTATTTATAGTTATTGCAAATGCTAATATTATTGGAAATTGTTTTCTGTAAAGAATAAATGGTAATAAGGAATTATTTCCTGTATTTAAAGTAATTTTTGGAATAAAAACTTTATTTCCACTTTTATCGCCTGTTATTATTTCAGCTTCAATTTTTATATAAATTTATACTTTTCAATCGTGTACCATTACATAATCCTTCCGATATACTTAAATTTCTTAACAACATTACTGTAGCATTAACTTTTAAATTAATTTATGAGGTGGTAAACCTTCTTTAATTTTATTTAAAAATTCTATTTGGTAATTTGAATAAATGTTATCATCAGTTTGATCAACACCTTTATGCGTATCGTAATCAATACTATAATATGTTTCAGTTTTTCCATTTAATAAATTTAATTTTATTTAAATTATTAATATCTTCATTATGAGGAGCTAATATAATTTTTTCTTTGCGACAATTTTTATTAATATTAGAATAAATTTTAGAACAAATATCGTTAGTTTATAATTTGTTTGGAATTATGAAAGGGTTCATTTCGCCATCACCAATTCGTAATAGAAATGAAGCAAATTTTTCATTTTTAGATCGAATATTTTTTGTTAATTTCAATATACTAAAAAATTGCCATAAATATGAACTTTTTATTGTTTCTTCTATAATTGAATTTCTATTTCCATGTTTAACAACTGGTAAAATTTGTCGAAAATCACCACCTAAAATAATTAATTTTCCACCAAAAAGAAAATTATTATTACAAACATCTTTTAATGTATTATTAACTATTTCTAATGCTTTTTTTGGAATCATTGATGCTTCGTCCCATATTATTATATCAGCTTCTCTTAATTTTTTTTATCTGATTCTAATTCTAAAAATGCATTTTCAATTGTATTTAAATTTAAGGGTAATCTAAAAGTCTTATGACTTGTCATTTCTTTAGGTAGTAAAGTAGATGCAATACCAGTCCAAGCCATAGACAAAATTTCTTTATTAATTCATATAAAATAAAATATAAAAGTCCTATATAAAAAAGTTTTTCCTGTTCCTCCAGGACTATCAATAAAATATATTTTGTTATTATGTTTTTCAGTTAAAATTTCAAAAACTAATTTTTGTTTATCGTTTAATTTATTATACATTAATTTAAAATTTTTTTTGCTTTCTGTTTCATCATGATGATTATTGTTCAAAGTAATTAAATTTATTTTTGGTTTAGGTAAACCAAAATCTTTACAAGACATATATTCATTAACCCTTAACGGTCACACGGGATGTACCATACCCCACGCGATTTTCAAACTGAAATGCGAATCCTTAAATTAATGAATTTGCGGCTTCTCCCTACATTTACCATTAGTTTGAAGTTTCTACTTAAAGGCCAGGTAGTTATTATTTCGATCGGCCCCTCAGTACTTGTTCCACAGCTGTTCAAAGTGAATTATAACTTCAAAATTGACCGAGTTATAGCAATTTTAGTAAAAAAGAGGATTTTTTTCAGTTTTTTTTTCAATAATTTTCTCATAATATTTAAAATTAATCATCATGAAACCTATGAGATTTGTTAAAGGAAGGTTCAAAATATATGCTGGAATTTTTTCGTTCCATCATATAGCTTTTCACTATTTTTGTCGCGTCGCAAAGTTGCTGGGGTTTGCCACACCCCGTGTGACCGTTACGTGATACGTTTTAAGAGGTGTGACCCTTAAGGGTTAATAAAAATATTATTAAGTTCAAATAAAACATTATTTTCTTTATTTTTATTAAAATCTTCAACAAAATAATTAGTAGTGGAGGTTGGCGCGCTTGCGCACAGGGGGCTTGTGGAATTTCCATTTTACCATGTTTGATGTCATTTATTCTTTTAAGGGGATGTAAAACGGACACTACACCAATACACATGAATTTAGTCTACCTTTTCATTTTATTGCAAAACTTAAGGAAAAAAATGCTTTAGCTCGTAGTATTTACCATGAAGATTATTCAGTTAATTTTTCAAATAAATTTATTCATTAGTTATTGAGAATTTTGGATTCCAATAATAATTACTAAAATTTCTTGATTTTTTACCAGAATCCAAATATCTTAAAAACTAATGAATATATTTACTTGAAAATTTAACTAAATAATCATCATGGTACATACTACAAGCTAATGCATTTATTTTCTGAAAATTCAACAATAAAATGGAAAGACAGTTAATATTTATGAGTACAGGTGTAGTGTCCGCTTTACATCTCCTTAAGCAATAATTGTACATTTTATAAAATTTATCATAAAAATTATTAACTTAATATGTTTGTTCTATATATGTAAAGTAAAAGCAGTAGGTGCAAACAATAAAAATTAGCAAGAAGCTTTTTAAATGATGGGATTTGAATGAAATTGAGAATGAAAGAGGATGAGCTAAGGAGCAGCTAAAGAAGAGCAACAAAAACGTAAAATAACGTAAAATAACACAAAAAATAGGTAAAATTTGAGGATTTACCTGAGGAGGAGTAAAAATGACCTAAAATAACGTAAAAATAACGGAAAAAAGTGATAGCTTTTTTGAGGAAGAAAGAGGGAAGAGAAAATGAAGGCATGAGGAAACTCAAAAAAAGAGAAAAAGAAGAGGGGAGGAAGGCAAAAGGAAAAGAAAAGGAAGAGGAACAAAGAACGTAAAAAAAGGGAAAAAAAAGAGGATCATAATTAGGTAAGAGGACGAGGAAAAAAAGAGAAGAGGAGGACCTTGGTCGTAGAAATTTTCCTTACAACTATATAATACAGATATATATATATATATATATATATATATATATATATATATATATATATATGAGAAAAACGATATTTCCGAAAAAAAGGCTTAATTCTTCACATTAATATAATGGTAGTAATATTCTATAAGATTACATATAAGTAATATAATAAAGTAATAACGGAGACAAAGAGACGGAGATGGAGAGGCGGAGACGGAAAGACGGAGACGGAAACACGGAGACGGAGACAGAGAGACGGGAAGAAAATCTGGAGACGGAGAGATGGGGAATGAGTGACGGATATTGTGTATGTGTGTATGTGTACATAAGTAAGTGCATGTGTATGGATGCATGTATATGTGTGTATGTGTATGTGTCTATGTGTACGTATGTATATGTATGTGTGTATGTGTATGTTAAAGGTGCACATGCATATGTATGTATGTGATAATAATGCAAAAGCCATTAACTTAAGAATAAAAAAGGTCCTAATTTTTCACTTAAATATAATTGTAGTTATTTTTTTTTCTATTTATTTTTTGGACCTGCAGTCAAGCTAATTTTAACAACATATCATAAAAGTTTTTCAATTATGCCGTAAATAATTATGTAAATTCTTGAGTATAGAATTTGCTAAGTTTAGTCGTAATAAATAAAAGATGATTAGACTGTGTTAAAATGATAATTCATCTCGTACTACAATGAATTTGTTGCCTCTTGTTACCAACACTAAATTCATTGAAATAGTAATTTTTAGCGTAAAAGCTTACTTGTATATTACAGAACAACAGTCAATTTAACATTTTGCTAAAAACTTTTACTTTACCGAATCAAATGCAAATAAATCATATAAATGTAAATAAGATAAATGTTAAGACAAATGTTAATGTAAAAGATATGGATATCACTATATTTATATTAGTTATAAGTAAATGAAGAGAGAAAGCTGAATATTATCAATTAATCGTAATTGTAATCATATTAATAGAATAGGGTAAAAGGTTCGGTTGTGGGCATGGTTTTGTTGTGGACACCCCTTCGTTTCTGCTGATAGAAGGCAGATGAGGTTTTTTTGACAAATGTCATTTATGTATTATAGCAGTACGATATTTAATGCCAATTATCAAAGTAAACAAACGCGTCTGCTTTGCACTGTAAGCAAATTAATTTTTCTGTGCTTGAAAATAAGTCACAAAAATTTGTTTATACTAATGTATACTTTTTCAGGAGAATTACAAATCGAAGTGAATCAATGAAGCTGAGTGTAATGCACATTTATTCAGTAGGAATTTATTCCTACTTTGTGATGCAATATGGATTGCAACTAATATCTTAACACCAACAATTTTGAATAGTTGTCCACAACCGAACCAAAATCTTTTTTTAATCGGTTGTGGGCATTGCACAAAATTAACAAGAAAAAATTATTCTACTTGACGGAATTGATTTTGTCTCTTTGTTGGTAGTTAGCTAAGGTTTTTATCTTTTTAAAGATACCTATAAGTCCAAAAAATATGTACTTGGTGAGAAGTTATGAGCCAAAAACCAAGTGGTGTTCACAATCGAACCCTTTTCCCCTTTAATAAAGATATTATTTTTTTATTATTGTAATGTAATATCAAACGTACATGTAATTAAGAGAAAGAGTTTTGTTTTATCTATTAGTTATCATTATAATCATGCAGTATTCATTTGTTTTAATTATAATCACAATATTAAAATGTAAAAAAAATTATTAATCCTCATTATTACAACGGAATATTAAAGTAAGAGGAAGGTGTAAAATAGAGCCGAGAGAGGCACATAAATCAAAGGAGGTGGGTGTAAAGTTTTAGGGGTTGGGCAAAGGGGGGCCTTGTTGTTTTAAATAATGTAAATAACAATTCAAAAGAAGAATTAGAGGCCGTCAGTGGCTCATTCGATAGGGCAATGAATTCGTAATCTCGAGGCTTCAATTTGGGCTTCTGCTATCGGCCGAATGATACAAGCACCATTATACGTTACATTAGCTTTGTTCACAAACGCACTGACGACTATTTTTTGCTAATTAGCATCGCGACGATAGCATAAAATACAGCGACGTTAAATAAAAAAAAATTTTAGGAATAGCTATATCGATGGAGGGCTAGGGGGGCCAAAGGAGGACGGAAGTTGCTTAAATCCTGATCTTACAACTATATATATATATATATTGAGACCTTACTTGATGATTTTTATATAGAAAAGCATCATGGTAATAAGCGGCGAGAGGGGATATAGGAAAGACCCGAACGCGCAGCTACGCCCCTAATTTCGACAGCCAAGCGACTATCAAGTGTAACGCTTATGCTTTACAATGTATAATATCCCTACTCTGACGCGGCAGAGTAGGAATATGGCGGCAAGCGCCTAAAATGCGAGCCATCGAGTTTAAGCGAGAAGCTAAACTCGTCACTCTTGTGTCGACGCTCTTTTAATAAAGTCTTTTAAAACTAATTACGAGTCAAATCAAAATCTTGTTTCTTATACAAGTTCAAAGGACAGCGAAAGAGCACAAATTACGTGCTCCGTACCTGTGTGAACTTGGATAAGATTATCATTAAATATACGCGTGTAAAGTCCGCGGTGTTACTTAATAAATCTTAGTGATTTAAAATATTAATTACGTTTGTGAAGTGTTGTGTCGTACCTTCACGAATTTAAATATAAAGTTTTATAGCCGAATAGGCAAAATTCATAAACCTTGGATTTACGTGCTGATCGCAAAGTCTTTGACTTGGTTCACGCACGTATCTGCAAGTGTACATACAAATACGCGTTATAAATTCACGCATTAGTTATCGATACGAGAGGCACAAAATGATGATTTCCTTTGTTACCTGCATCCTCATTTATCTATCGAATGACATAAAATTAAAGAGTTGGATTTAGCACAATGACCCGAACCTGGCAAGCAAGACGTCTTGTCAGTGTACGGTCTAGCGAGATCTAACTCTCTCATAATAAATAACTAAAAGCAAAAAAGTATAACGAGTTTGTACGTGTAGCAGTTAAGCACACGTTAAGCTTGGGATATTAAGATATTCGGCATCCATCTTGTCATACTCGGACGCACGATTAACGTGAAATACGTAATAACCGTTTCAGAGAGTAGGTCAAGGTGTGATATCGTAGTGTATGGTGTTTTGATCACCATACTCTAAATAAAGTGCGTTATAAACATATATAACGTCACAATATATATATATATATATATATATATATATATATATTGTAACGTTTTTCCCTTTTGGGTGGGGAAAATACGTGTAACTCCTGTTGCCAGACGCTTCAGCGAGTTACCAGGGTAAGATCGGCAGGAGTTGGAGGGATCGGACGGCGGAAAGTAAAGGAAAGTAACTAGGTTTAACACGTTTGGTTATACTAGGGAGCACCGTAGCTTTATAGTACTCTTAATGCTCGTATACAACGACGCTTATAAATGTAGAATGGTAATAACGTGTTAATCAAAGCTAACCCTAATATCTTTATACAATGCAAATAAACTAACCTAACCTTAAGTGTAATTTACAAAAATAATTAATGTCTTGCTTAGATCGGCCACTTGACGGCTATTCAATATTTTCAATAAAAGAAATAAATTCAATTCGTGTAATGAAACTAAATGAGAAATCGTAAATAAAAATTACAAGTTAAAAAAAAGAAAGAAAGTAATTAAATTGATTAATTGTTAATTAGTTTTGGCGGAGTTCGGACAGGTTGGTCGGTTTTCCGTCGACGGCCTTTTCCTGTAACAATAAAAATAAGAAAAGAAACCAAAAGATTAATTACTAATTTAATTGACTGTTTAAATAAAATACGCGAGGCTTAATTGATAAATTAATATGCTATAACTAAGACTACGGCGGAATTGGGTGGACGACACCCTTAATCTAATATAATTAATAACTAAGAAATAACGGTCGGGCGGAGTGCAAATAACACAGGTCAACATTTGATCTACTAAGTATCAGCGGATGCGATTTGCGGGTCTTATAGTTTTTGGGGCCGCTGATTACAATGAGAGGGTCGGTTAGTCTCCATCACGTCAGGGTCAAGGTCATTTGAAGGTCAAATCGACTAGATTAATGCAAAAAATCTGAAAAAATTCATGCACATGTATTTTAGGCTTCTGAGTCCAAATACGTCGTTAGTTGACCTTCAGCAGTTATCCTAAAGGTCAGTCTAGGTCATTTCAAGGTCATTCAGAGGGTTTCTGCGTTAAAAACACCGAATACGAACCGAAAAATCTGAAAAAATTCATACGTCTATTTTCGACGTCGAGGAGTCAAAATCCGAGGTCATTTGACCTTCTCCATCTCAGGGTCAAGGTCATTTTAAGGTCAAATCGACAAAATAAATGCAAGAATATCTGAAAAAATTCAAACACATGTATTTTGGGCCTCTAAATCCGAATACGTCGTTCGTTAATCTTTAGCTCTTATCCTCAATGTCATTCAGAATCATTTCAAGGTCATCATAATTTTATTTTAGTTATAAACACCACGTAGCCATCAAAATTTTTTTAAAAGTTCATGTGTATAGTCAGTTGATCTCTATAAGCTGAGGTTTAAGAACATTTATAGGTCATCGTGCGTATATGTATCTGCATGACTTGTTTGCTGCATTATATATTCATCAGCTCGAAAGCGTTTTCGTTGGGTGCAAAATGACCTTTTAATTGATTTTCTTTTGTGTGTTACATGCGACTCCCTCTTTAAGCTCCAGCAATAGTCTGCTAGCATATTCCTTCCCCAAACACCTTGATATCTTATTTCAAATTCTTTTAGATCCTGATGCATCCTCTCACCTTGCTCTTCACTAAAGTCCCCTAAGTTATCAGGAAAGTAATCGATATGAGAATGCAAGAAATAGAGTTTTAAATTCATTAGGCATCCTAATTTTTTGTAGCTATCCAGCATTGTAGCAACAATATTTTCATAATCAGGATCTTTGTAATTTCCTAAAAATTTTTTTGTCACTTCTCTGAAACTTTGCCACGCAGCTTTTTCTTTATCTGTCATTAGTCTTTTAAATTCCTCGTTCTTCAGCAGTTTCCTTATCTGTGGTCCCGTAAAGACACCCTCATTTATTTCAGCTTCAGAGAGTTTTGGGAGGACTTGAAAAATATGCATGAAAGCATCACTTTGTTCTCTACTCATGGCCTTAACAAGTTGCTTAGCAAGACCTAATTTGATGTGCAGTGGTGAAAGAAGAACCTTATGTGCAGGGATCAAACTTTCTTTTTGAACATTCTTTACGCCTGGAATTAGATTTATTCTAGGAGGCCAGACTTTTCTCACGTAATGTTCGTCCCGAGCTCTACTATTCCACTCACAAAGAAAGCATGGATATGATGTAAATCCTTTTTGTAGGCCAAGCAAAATGGTAGTTATTTTTAAATCAACACAAATTTCCCATTTATGTGTATCATACTTTAATTTTTGTAATAAGAGATGCATATCATGATATTCTTCATTCATTATAACAGAATGAGCAATAGGTAAAGGGGCATACACGTTTCCATTGTGTAGCAGAATAGCTTTCAAACTTCTAGTCGACGAATCTATGAACAGACGCCAATCAGAAGGTTCGTATCCAACGTCAAACTCTTCAACCAAACCTTTCACATCACTGCAGTAAATCAGATTACTTGTTTTTGTAAAAAACTTTCGGAACGGTTTGTCTCTCGTACGGTAAAATGAAATATATGTTCCAAGAGCTAAGCAATTTTTTTCTTTGAGCCTTGAAGCCAGTAATTCAGAACCTTCTTTTGAAAGTCCCAAATCACGACAAAGATCACTTACTTCATCTTGAGAAAATTTATCTTGATTTCTATTTTCTTCATCCTGGGAACTTGATGAAATATTTTCAGAATACATTTCTCCTTCTTCTTCTTGAGAGGTGTCCAAATATTGGTCTCGTATTGCTGTATCGTCTATGGAACTATCTGCATCAGTTAAAACCTCTTGATCACTAGTATCTATATCCATACGATTGTCACTAGTTTCAGCATTAATGAGCACAGGAAATGTTACTGAAGCTACACTTTCATAAGTTATATGTTTTTTAGTATTGCGGTTATGAGCATGGACATCGTTGGAACAAAAGTAACAATCAGACTCATGGTTTGATGACTTTCTCCATAACATTGGAGAATCAAATATCTGTTTTGTTTTTTTGTTTAAGATATTTCGACATCTACTGCAAATAACGTCTGGAGTGAATATATTACTAAATGAATTAGTTCGGGTTGCAAAACATTCTTTGTATTTTTTTTGCAATGCTTCCGTGAATGTAAATTTACCAGCTGCTACATACTCCCCACAAACTGCACAAAAGCTGTTACGACTATTATTTTTGCAAGAGATCTGACTTGTAGTATTTGACTCTACATTGGCCAAGTTTTCCACCAATGTAGAGCTACGGTCGCATGATGACGACGGCTGCGGGCCCGCTTGCCCACCCTGACCAGCCGCCGATTCTGGGTTTCCTAAGCCCTGTCTCGTAATGCATTTTCGTGTGGTTGCCATGACGGCATGAAAGCCTCTACCCAGGGACTTCGCCGGATAGTGAGACAACTCCGTTGCCCACCGTCACCGCGTGGAGGTGCCCTGGGTGCAACCACACATTTCATATTAGCATACATTTTAACAACCAGAAATAAAATAAAAACAAATGTTCAAACAAAACTGAGTTTACTCTAAGCTAAGTCTGAAATACAGAGAGTAGCCGGCCGACTTCGCCCATGAATATAGGAAAAGTTACCGTGGCTACATGGTATTTATAATTAAAATAAACTTATGATGACCTTGAAATGATTTTGAATGACATTGAGAATAAGAGCTGAAGATTAACGAACGACCTATTCGGATTTAGAGGCCCAAAATACATGTGCTTTAATTTTTTCAGATATTCTTGCATTTATTTTGTCGATTTGACCTTAAAATGACCTTGACCCTGAGATGGAGAAGGTCAAATGACCTCGGATTTTGACTCCTCGACGTCGAAAATAGACGTATGAATTTTTTCAGATTTTTCGGTTCGTATTCGGTGTTTTTAACGCAGAAACCCTCTGAATGACCTTGAAATGACCTAGACTGACCTTTAGGATAACTGCTGGAGGTCAACTAACGACGTATTTGGACTCAGAAGCCTAAAATACATGTGCTTGAATTTTTTCAGATTTTTTGCATTAATCTAGTCGATTTGACCTTCAAATGACCTTGACCCTGACGTGATGGAGACTAACCGACCCTCTCATTGTAATCAGCGGCCCCAAAAACTATAAGACCCGCAAATCGCATCCGCTGATACTAATTAAATGCGGCGGCTGGACGACACCCTTAATTTAATTTAATACGCGGTTGTGAAAAGTCTATCAAGATTTTGGGTGGACGACACGCTTAAATTCAACGGCACAACGGTAGGTATGCGGCGGACAAAAGGTTGCTAGTGTATGCTCTTGGATAGCATAGCCTTACGCCAGCGTGCTCACTCGGCGTAATTCTATGCTGTCGGTATATGCATTAGAGTGTAGACCAGCGTGCTCACTCGGTCTACCCTCATGTGCAAAAGAGAGAGAAGCTAGGTCTTCTACAAGAGAAGGAAGCCAGCTACTACTTCTCTCACTCTCTCTTAGCCTAGCGTGCTCACTCAGGTAAAGAGGGGAGGAGAGACTGTAGTCTACACAGCATGCTGAGCTTAGCTTCTCGGCCTCTTATATATTCCGGCCTCATTTTTATTAATGCGTGTGGCGGCGTTTGGGGTTGCCACCTGGCGGCTGAGCTCAGAACTATCGTTCTGTAGTAGCTTGGCCGTCAGGCGGGAAATTTGAATGCATGAGTATGTATACTCGTCGCAATATATATATATATATATATATATATATGTTTATTCTGTATATATGTATTATTAAAAAAAACTAAATATATGAAATAATTATCAATTAAAAATATAAATTATCTTATATAACATGTTATTTTATTTAAGTGTAATGTGTGCGTCGTATTAAATTTTTTTGAATAGCCCATCAATTAGGCAAGTTCATTCCTTAACAATTTATAAATTAATTTATTAGAACATTTAAAGATATAACTTTTATTGGTCAATATAAAATAATATTAAAATTGATTGATTTGAATTTATAAATATGACCATAATTATTTTTTAGATCAAACATCAGTAATATATTACAATGTTAACGTTTAAATAATTTTTTGAACAATTTTAAAGTAATTACTTTCTGTTTGAATACAAATACCTACATAAATATATATGATCAAATATGTATTTGTGTAAGGTGTTGTCAACAACTCATTCAATTAATATTTTATATTGTAACGTGGCAAATTTGCCATGTTACTTAAACCTTGCTTTTAAAATGCAACAATATATGCGGCAGAAGGAAGACGTTAAATTTGCGCGCGGTTAAGAGAGAGACAATGCCAGTCAAGCTAAAGATAATCCCAAGCCACTAACCATACACCCTAATTGAAAGAAAATAGTATATTTCGGTATTAGTGCGATAAAGTGATTTTTTACTCGTGTGGCGGTTTGCGCTCGAGCGAAGCGAGGGTGAAAAGGTCACACGAGTAAGAAATCACTTTCTCGCACGAGTATCGAACACTATTTTTTGACACGACGTGTGAGAAGCTCCATTTTCGCACATGTCACTTTGTACAGCGTGCGTGAAATCGAGCTTCTCGCACGGAGTGTCAAAAATATATTTTTTGCCATTCTAACCCCAAAATCTCAACTTCGTTGCTCTTTCCTGGCTTTCATGGCAAAAAATACGGTTTGCAACTGGTATGAAAAGGCTTTTTTACGAAATTCGTTACGTTAAGATACCCTAAATAAATTAATCAAGCTCATCGTTGACTCTCTTTTCGCCGCGTTGCTTTAATTAAAATTAAATTAGCACGATTAAAATAACTTACGGAATCGCGTCCATTAACGTGGCTGGCACCCTTTTCGTTGTATAGTTAGAACGTGTATTTGAATAAAATTTATAAGTTATACCTTCTAGCTTATTTCTTTTTCTTGTGTGTATTTGTAGTGTATATTTTGAATAATAATAATACAAATCTAGCTATACATTTAGCTATTCTTGTATGGTCACCTGATCTCCATGGCCGTTACAATTGGCGCAGCCAACGTGGGACCAGACAAAAATTTGACTGGAATTTTTCTAAAAAACCTCGGGATTGACGCGAAATTGTGAACAATGCTATGCAAAGACTGTGCTGTGAAAAAAAAAGGAAAAACTGAATAAGTGCCAGTGCAGAGACAATACAATTTATTTTTGCGAATTGTGCGTTCCGGGCCTTTGCAACGTGGTCGCCATCTTTTCAAAGCATTCACGAAGCGGGCTTAAAGGAGACGCTTCGGCGGCCATTTTTGTTTTTGGCGTCGCTTGGTATGAGGTAACCGCGACATTTTATTTTGCAACATTTTTTTTAATACTCACAATCTTGCTGGCACACCTCTAGTATATTACTTCTTTTTAAAGTGCGTAAGCAAAAAAAAAATCAAATTTTTTTTTCTTCCATTCTTTTTTGTTTTTGTGCTAAACGTTTACCTTGCACTTTTTTTATATATACATAGAACAGTTTTTTTTCAGTTTCCTTGAGCGCGAGCCTTAAGCTAAATATTCTATTTAATAATAGAACTAAACTGCATTTAAATCTACATACACATATGTATATTTCGATACACATATATATCATTGTACTGTTGCTTATATTTGTTTTTGCTTGTGTTACCCCGCAGCTTATTTCCATCTAGCTTAATCATATTTCAGCACTATCCGTCCTGCAACTCCATATTAAGCAAGCTTTTATTGCCTTTTATTGCATATTCGTGAATGCTTCAGCTTATGCCATCTTGCTGCGTGTTCCCTCCTACTCGCAGAATCGCCGCTTACACTTACCAACGAAAAAGAGTCGGAAACTTACCATAACTTTGCTTAAGACTTTTTGGCTTGAGCGCGTATTATACTTTTAATAGCAAATTTTTGTTTGCATCATAGCTGTGATTTATTAACTTATTTAATTGATTCTGATTAAATTTTTGTTGCTTTTAATGTGCTCAGCTTAATATTTTTTTTAATACAGATTCGTTTTGTTTTATTTTCAAGACGGAGCTATTGCAATGTGCAACTAAAGCAGCAACTATGATCGACCAATATTATTTTAAAACCATGGATATTTTTTAAATTATTTATATACGTACTATTGTACGTTCAAGCTTGATTAAATAAAAATTTTAAATATAAAATAAATATTATCTAATACTTAATTTGTATTCAATTTCTGTTATAGATTTGAATACAATGCTATCTTAGATGACTGTCACATACATCTCCTCATGAGAATGCTTCTTTACAAAATCATTTACCGTCTCTTGAATTTTGAGAAACAGCAATAAGCTTCTCTCCTCTGTACAATGATAATTTTAAATTATTATTTTTTTAATAGTACATTACACAACGAGTGCGTGAAATATGCGATTATCGCACGAGTCGGGTTTGTCAAATGAGACAAGTGCGATGATCACTTTACGCATTAGTTGCGTATATTATTTTTTCTAACAAGTGCGCAAAATTCTAAGAATGACAAACTTGCGTCTGTGATAGCATGTACAATCTTGTTCGAAGACTATCAAGATTGTGAGAGGTAGCCGAGGACGGGCCGCAGGACAAGGTCCAGGGGCGGAGCCCCGGTGGGGGGGGGGGGCAGCGCCCCCTGCCTCCAAAAAAATAAATAATTTCTAATACAAAAATACAATTAATAAAACAATTAAATTAAAATTCCATATAAATATATTATTAAAATAATAATTAAGAATCCCTCTCCCCTCTTTAAAACAAAAAATAAGAAATTATTTAAATAATTAATTCCAAGATTAATTAATAAAAGAGTTTACGTATCGCAAAAAGAAATTGTACATAGCACTTTAAAAGAGCACCACAAGAGCTTTCAAATGAAATGTATAAGTGTCTGTTATGATGTATAGTTCCTGAAATATAACACCTTAAAAAATAAAAAATTTCTTTTCAGATGAAATCATTTTACGCACGCTAAAATCATTTTACGCACGATAAAATCATTTTACGTACGCTCAAATCATTTTACGCACGCTGAAATCATTTTAGGCACGCTGAAATCATTTTACGCACGCTAAAATCATTTCACGCACGCTAAAATCATTTTACGCACGCTAAACAAATGCGTCTCATAATATGATATTTTATGTACACAAATGTGTACATGAAATCGAATTTTGCGCACGCCGTTAGGAAATAGTACATTTTGTAACTTGTATGAAAAGGCTTTATTTACGAAACGAGAAGTTTACGGCCCGAGCCGAAGGCGAGGGTCGTAACGAATTTCGTAAAAAAGCCTTTTCATACCAGTTGCAAACCGTATTTTTTGCCATGAGAGCCAGGAAAGAGCAACGAAGTTGAGATTTTGGGGTTAGAATGGCAAAAAATATATTTTTGACACTCCGTGCGAGAAGCTCGATTTCACGCACGCTGTACAAAGTGACATGTGCGAAAATGGAGCTTCTCACACGTCGTGTCAAAAAATAGTGTTCGATACTCGTGCGAGAAAGTGATTTCTTACTCGTGTGACCTTTTCACCCTCGCTTCGCTCGAGCGCAAACCGCCACACGAGTAAAAAATCACTTTATCGCACTAATACCGAAATATACTATTTTCTTTCAATTAATTTTTATATATATCTGCGCATGTATCTGTATACATACTTTCTGTCGTGCGCGCACTGATATACATTCATGCATGCTCATATACAGATATTCACACAAATATATATACGTTCTTATAGTCTTATCCGTCATTCTCTACGTTTATTAATTTTCATAGCCATCTTATATATTTATTTAATTAATTTTAGTTTTTATTAAAATCATTCTTTTTCTGTCTTTTTCTTTTTAATCGGTCTTCTGCATGCATTTACATAAACTTTATTCTTGTCTGCTTTGATTTAATTCGTTGCACTTCACTCATTCTGTCTCTTTCTTAAACTGACATTTTTATCGCAACGACGTGCACACTATACACATACTCACACGCGTATGCTGTCTCTTTCGTTTATGCCATTACTATTCTGTTATACATACATGCGCATACATATACATACATACACATACATACATGGCTGCGCATTAATTTTCGTTTTTAGTCAGTCGCCGTCTTTTTCTAGTTCGCGCACGTTCTCACGGTCTTTTTATTGTATAAGGCCTCGACATTTCTTCGTCAAACCGCTTTGAGCCTACAGCCGCTATGTTCGCACGCATTTTTATCTTTCATTTTTTTTTGGAAGTCAGGCCAACGCCTTTTTATCTTCATGCAATTATACTTAGTATTTCAACATAAAAACGCGTCCGTTTTTACATTTATTTTTAATTATAGCGAAATTTAACCAAATCCAAGCGGCACTTTTTGCAAATATTAGTTTTTAACCAGTCTTCATTTATTTTTGTCTGTATTGTCATAAATTTGTTCAGACCCCCACGGTCATCCACTATACATATATATATATATATATATATATATATATATATATATATATATATATATATATATATATATAGTCGTGAGACAAGATTAGACCGACCCCCCCTCAGCCCCCCTCATATGTCTGTCGGCATAGCCCCCTCAAATTACGTTGTCATTCCTCTTATAAATAGCTATTCCAAAATTAACGTAACTTAGCCCCCCTCAGCCCCTCTCCCCCCCCCCTCAATTTTTGTAACCCCCCATCAGTCCCCCTCAAATGTCTGTCGGCATAGCCTCCCCCTCAAATTACGTTGTAATTTCTCTTATCAATAGCTATTCCAAAATTAACGTAACTTAGGCCCCCTCAGCCCCCTCTCAATTTTTGTAACCGCCTCAGCCCCCTCAATTTGCCCCCTTAAATTACGTTGTAATTCCTCTTATGAATGGCTATTCCGAAATTAACGTAACTTAGCCCCCCGCCCTTCCTCAATTTTTGTAACCTCCCATCAGCCCCCTCAAATGTCTGTCGGCATAGCCCCCCTCAAATTACGTTGTAATTTCTCTTATAAATGGCTATTCCAAAATTAACGTAACTTGGGCCTCCCCCACGCCTTCCTTAATTTTTGTAGCCCCCCTTAATTTGCTCCCCCTCTCCCTCACTTTTTATAGCTCCCCCTCATTATGCCCTCCTCCCCACTATGATATTATGATTAAGTAATTAGTAATAAAAAAATATTCTTATTATCAATAATATTCTATTATTATAATAACAATTATAAGTAATTTAATATTATTATAATTAGTAATATTTTATTATTATGATTGTAACTGTAACTATTTAATAATATAAAGTTTTTTCGTATTCTAATATTGAATTTCAAAAATGAAAAAAAAAATTATTATTATTAATATTCTATTAATATAATTGCAAACATAATTAATTGATAATACAAAGCTTCCTCGCTGCATTTTCTTTATTTAGATAAATATATAATCTTTTTATTTCTATTCTAATATTTTTATTTCTATATATTGTATCTTTATTTTTATTATTAAAAAAATTCATTAATTACAATAGTAAACTATGAATTACAAAATGAATTCAGCTTAATATCCATAGGTACTTTATTAACAATTGTATTTAAATGAAACATGTTTTTTTAAAATAAGAAATAATATATTTACATATTTGTCTTAATAAAAGATTTTTGGGCTTGAGACCAGCATAAAAATATATGGCTGCATTAAAAGCTTATAAGAAGCATTGTTTGTTGTCGCTAAAAGAAGCTTACAAATTCATCTTCATTGTCGCTAAAAGAAGCTCACAAATTCATCTTTATTGTCGCTAAAAAAAGCTTACAAATCCATTTTTTATAATCACTAAAATAAACTTCTAAATTTATATCTCATTGTCGTTGAAAAAAGCGTACAGATTTATTGTTTATTGTCACCAAAAAAATCTAATATAAGCATACAAATTTATTGGTTGTTGTCGCTAAAAGAAGCTTACGAATTCATCTTTATTGTCGCTAAAGAAGCTTACAAATTTATTATTGTCGCTGAAGCGATTGTTTGTTATCGCTAAATAAATTTCATACAAGTATATGAATTTATTGTTTATTGTCGTTGAAAAAAGCGTACAAATTTATTGTTTACTGTCGTTAAAAATGATTAAAAATTCATTAATTATCGTCGCTGAAGCGATTGTTTGTTGTCGCTAAAAAAATATCAAACAAGCATACAAATTTATTGTTTAATGTCGCTAAAAAAAGCTTACAAATTTATTTGTCATGATCGCTAAAAGAAACTTACAAATTTATATCTCATTGTTGTTGAAAAAAGCGTATAGATTTGTTGTTCATTGTCGCTAAAAAAGATTACAAATTTATTTATTATTGTCGCTGAAGCGATTGTTTGTTGTTGCTAAAAAAAACTTTATACTAACATATAAATTTATTGTTTATTGTCGTTAAAAAAAAGCTTACAAATTTATTTTTTATAATCACTAAAAGAAACTTATAAATTTATATCTCATTGTCGTTGAAAAAAGCGTACAAATTTATTGTTTGCTGTCATTAAAAAAGATTACAAATTCATTCATTATTGTCGCTGAAGCGTACAGATCTATTGTTTGTTGTTACTAAAAAAACCTCATATAAGCATACAAATTTATTGTTTGTTGTCGCTAAAAGAAGCTTACAAATTTATTTGTCATGATCGCCAAAAGAAACTTATAAATTAATATCTTATTGTTGTTGAAAAAAGCGAACAAATTTATTGTTTACTGTCGCTAAAAAAGATTATAAATTCATTTATTTTTGTTGTTGAAGCGTACAGATCTATTGTTTGTTGTCACAAAAAAAATTTAATATAAGCATACAAATTTATTAGTTGTCGTTAAAAGAAGCTTACAAATTTATTTTTATTGTCGCTAAAAAAAGCATACAAATTTATTGTATATCGTCGCTAAAAAAAAGATTATAAAAGCGTATAAAGGCTATAGGCGGGTTACCATAGTGAAATTGCCCCCTCTTAGAATCCTCATGGCTCATGTACCATTTGATGGAGGTTGAAAAAAAACTCCCACACACCAATTTTCAGCCTTCTAACCGTTGCGCATGCGCAGTAAAATCAGAATAAGTGTTTTTTCGACTTTATTTTATTTTGACGTCCCTTTACATGAAAGACTCTTGCAAAAATATATAAGGGTAAGTTATTGTATGTAACTCTACTACTACTACTACTAATAATAATAATAATAATAATAAAAATAATAATAATAATGGGCAGTTGAATACCCTTACTTATAATAATTCTCGTAGAATCTGAAATCTAGAAAAATCCAAATTAATTTTATAGAAAGATAATTTTTCTGCATTTTGCTATCAAAAATAAATTTTAAAATGAACAATTTGTTACATTAATAATTCTCTTTCCAATAATGTTAATATTATTTCAATACTATCAAATGAGGTTGAATAATAAATTAAATAAGGTTCAGTAATAAATTAAAGATTTACTTCAGAGAAAATTAGTCTCTTTATTTATATAAATATATTATTTTCTATTTGAATTAGGATACACATCTGGATAGTTTTTTAAGCATAAAAAATGTTCATAATAGGAACTTTTTTTACTCATCATCGTCACTGTCTTCATTAATACATACTTGTATTTTATCATTAAGGGGTATCCGCATACCGGCATAGAATTCTACCTTATCTACATTTGAATTTTGCATTTTAATACAAATTTAACTATTTACGACTAAAATTCATAGAAGAGGCACATTCTTAACATTCTAAAGAATTGATTGCAATGTTAAGAGACAGTATAAAAGTGAAAATGAAGACGAAAACTGCAAAATACGATTATTCATAACTACATTGGAAAGTTAATCGTATTAAGCAGTTTTCGTCTTCATTTTCACTTTTATACTGTCGTTTAACATTGCAATCAATTCTTTAGAATGTTAAGAATGTGCCTCTTCTATCAATTTCAGTCATTAATAGTTAAATATTTATTAAAATGCATAATTGAAATGTAGATAAAGTAGAACTCTATGTCGGTATGCTGATTCCCCTTAAGAAACATTTTAGAAAGGATTTCAGCTGGTCTTATGATTTTTGATAAATATCTTCCATGTGAAAGATAATATACTATTGCAGCAACGTGCGCACAACATCCAACAGTGCGGTTACCATTGGGACAATCGCAACAATATCTGAGGATACTGGAATAACCAATACCATTTGGTTTATATTCAACGAAGCATTTGTATTGTTTTTTATTTACATGTCTTGATTGAACTTTGAATTTAAGAATATATTTATGTTCTATGGAATATCCTAGTTTCAAATTATTATCTGAATCTAACATTTCTGCTAGGTATGATATGGTCTGTTTAAGTTGATATGATCCTGTAAAAAGAATTTTTAAATCTTTTTCTGTTAATTCAGGAAAATCTGGTAAATCAGTCGAAGTTATGATCTGAAATGGTGATTTACGATGACACCATCTTTTTTCTGCCACTAATTCTGCTAGTGTGTTTTCAATATTCCTTCTCGATTGCATGGTATTAAATATTTCATCTTGAATGTCGTGATCAGAATCTAAGCGTTTGCCAAATAAATTATTTAAATAGCAAGCAATTCTGCAATACAATCCAGTATCCTTCACCATTTTATTGTCAAGTTTGTGATCTACTAATCTGAATTTTTTTTTTCAATTCCATGTACTGCTTCAACAGCCCACCTTATTTTTGTTACGAATCGTGTTTCATTTGACTCTTGTGCTGAAAATTGTGATTTTAAACCTTTGAGTTCAGGCATTAGAACAGAATAAGGTCCTAACTAGTCAACAACATAGCCATTTGTTGAACATATTGTAAAGGGTTTATTGAGAGGAACTTTTTTTTGACCTGAATAGGATTTTCTCTGATACTCATTATTAGAGCTTTTGTCATGCCTTATATAAGTTCCATCACAAATCAAAATAAGTTGGTTGCCTAAATATGATTTTTTCGTCATTTGAGAAGTTTGGTTTTCAATCAAGTCATTTCTGTCTGCATTTTTTAATCCAAAATAGTTTGGTAACACGTCTTTTTCAAAAGATGATAAGACTGAATGACAAAAACGAGATACTTGTTCGCTCTCGATATCAAATATTGAAGAAATAACTTGATTAGAGTTCCCTGTACGCATTTTAAATAAAAATACTACGATGGCTTAAATCACTGTTCTTGTACTGGAATCTTTAAGAGAAGTGAGTTGTAATTTAAGTTGGATGATCTGTGCCCAAGATAATCCTGTAAACACTTTTAATTTTTTTTCTGGCATAACAAACTCGGCTACTTTATTTAATAACCTTTCATCTGTTTTTGCAGATATTGTACTTGGTATTTTTGATAATTCATTAACATCTAATGTACTACTGGTGGAAAAAATCTTCATTTTATTTAATTCATCTTCATAGAATATTTTTTTAATTATATGATCAGAACAGCATCTATTGCCATTTGGAATAAATAAGTTAATTTTACTGAAAACTTGAATTCTTGCTTCAAAAGGCACTAACATTATATTTGTGCGTTTATTGTATCCACAAATAAAACAATACTTATGTGTTGCAATCGTTCTTTGCATTTGTAATTCTATAAATTCTGGTTCTCCTTTTTCATCAACTTTGTACGACGAATCTGTATTTGTCTGAGATGATGAACTGATACTTATTTCAGATAATGATTCCGAAATATTAGATTTTCGAGAGAAAACATTTTCTGCAGTATCATCAGATATTTCAATTTTAGAGCTTGACATTTTTTTTACCACTTGCTTTCTACACGGATCACACATTACATCATTAATGAAAATATCTTCTCTGCCAGATACTACTTTTGCATATTCTAGTTCTGTTTCGCATTGAATTTCTTTTTTCCGACCACTTATTTTTCTTGAATAAATATTGCATATAGAACATTTTCGATCATCATATTTCATTTTTTTGTTAGCATTTCCTTCGCTATTAGATGCCATGTCTACTATTATCCAACAAAAAAATCACTTCTGAAACAATAAAAAATAAACAAATGTTTTTAAAAATCTAAATAATTTTCATATCTATATAAATTTCATTATCCTTTAATAAAAACTTGTTAATTGTTTTAACAAACTATTTAAAACAGTTATCATGAATAAATATAAAAATTAATAATGTTGCTAAGTACTTCAAAGATCTTAATTTTAACTTAGAGTTTTAGTTTTCAATCACACAAATATTATATAATTTT
The DNA here is from genome assembly GCA_017163975.1 of Anastatus disparis. Lineage (NCBI taxonomy): Eukaryota > Metazoa > Arthropoda > Insecta > Hymenoptera > Eupelmidae > Anastatus > Anastatus disparis. Next base: position 206,705 of record JAFFSR010000203.1, read on the forward strand.
TTATGATAAAGCTTAACCGCTCAAAGCTTCTTAGAGTAATTATCAATCATTCCTCCGAAATCATGCAACACACATGAATAAAGCTATATACAAAAGGTTACAAATAAAATAAAAACAAATTGATAAAACAAAAAGCTTTAACTTTCACATAATCTCAAGATTTATTATCTGAATGTCAAATCTATGTTTCAAGCGTATACTTGCAAATAGAAAAATATTTTTAAAAATATATTGTTCTTCAATTTTTAAATCTAAAAATATAGAACAAATCTACACAAAAATCTAAAAAATTATCATATTTATATAAATAAATAATTTCATTATCCTTTGTTATTATTATTATAAAATGTAAAATGATATTGTAAAAAACTGCTATTAAGAATCAAACAAAATTAGAAAATTACCATTAACTACTATCAAAAACTTGTTAATTGTTTCAACAAACTATTTAAAACATTCATCATGAATAAATATAAAAATTAATAAAGTCGCTAAGTACTTCAAAGATCCTAATTTTAACTTAGAGTTTTAGTTTTCAATCACATAAATATTATATAATTTTTTATGATAAAGCTTAACCGCTCAAAGCTTCTCAGAGTAATTATCAATCAATCCTCCGAAATCATGCAACACACATGAATAAAGCTATATACAAAAAGTTACAAATAAAATAAAAACAAATTGATAAAACAAATAGCTTTAACTTTCACATAATCTCAAGATTTAATATCTGAATGTCAAATCTATGTTTCAAGCGTATACTTGCAAATAGAAAAATATTTTTAAAAATATATTGTTCTTCAATTTTTAAATCTAAAAAAGATAGAACAAATCTACACAAAAATCTAAATAATTATCAGAAGATATGAAATGAATGTGCTGAACAAAGATAGCATATATCGATATACTAAGTTTATCGCTTCGGAGCAACCCCCCAGTAGTACGCGTGTAAGCACATTCACACTAGTAAACATATATAAGTGCCACGCGCAACTAGCGGTGCGCAGAACTAGCGCCGAATCGTGTGCTCTGGTCGCAGTGTACAAAGTCCGTCACTGTGTTCGCAACCTTTAGATAGATAAGTTTTCTATCTTCTGATTCCAAGGTGACTGTATCGCTTATTGAATAAACCAAGCCTACAAATCTATTTTCTAGTGGTTCTTATTTCTACCTCGACTACCATCTCCGAGCACGAAGAATCCGAAGTTCTATTTCTTATCATGATAGAGACGAAGACAGAACGAGGTTTAAGTATCAATTGTTACTTGAGTTGGGTCTATGAATTCGAGCCATAGATCCAAATTTAGGCTTGAACTCATAGTCATGTCTTGAGTATTAAGTATCACTTAAAATTAAAGTATTGTTACTTGAGTATCAGCTGTTACTTCAATTAAGTGTTAAATTGAGTGTTGTTTGAAGTAACAGTTGATGCTCAAGTAACGATACTTAAGTTTTAAGTCATACTTAATACTCAAGTTACGACTAAGAATTTGAGCCTTACAGTCGATGTGTGTGCTCAAACTCAAACCTCATTCTGTTTTCGTTTCCCTCACAATGAAACCTCATTCTGTCTTTGTCTGCTTGAGTTTGAGCATCGACTATAAATTCAGGCCAGTTTTCAATGAAATCACTTAGATAAACAAAAACTATGACTCGCATTTAGAAATGTAGCTTAAGTATCGGTTGTTACTTCAACCTTATTCTGTCTTTTTCTCTCTTATGATAAGAAAAAAAGACATTTAAATACGTTTATTGATCCGAACCTATGTATATAAGATTAACCTAAATATATATATATATATATATATATATGAAATCATCGAAAAAATGAAAAACAGAAAGTAAAATATAATTTCAACCCCTCAGAATATACTGCAATCTGATCATAACGTCAAACAATTGTAGAAATCAGATTGTTCGACAATATTTGAACGTATTATATTAAAAACCTTGATTAAACTGATACCACCATGACAAGCAGAAAAAATTACACATAAAATCGTTATTTCAGCTCTCAACTTTTAGCACAAACTATAAAAAAATCGAGAAAATATCGGTTTTTCTCGATAATCAGGGTTGCAAACTACTTTTTCTTGAAAGTAATAGCACGATTATAACGAGCCAAAAACAAATACGCAAAAAAAAGTCATTCAAGCTTTTAACTTATAACATAACCTATAAAAAATATGAAAAAGTGCAAAAAAGTTGATTTTTTGCAAAAAATAAGGGTCAAATGCCTTTTATCCTTAAAACTAATAGTACCGTTGTAAAGAGGGGAATAAAATACACTAAAAATCTTTGTTTGGATTCTTAGATTGTAACATAACTTATAGGAAATACGAAAAAAGTGCAAAAATATCGGTTTTTTGAGAAAATCAGGGTGGCGCACCATTTTTTTTTTAGCTAATATAACTATCGTTGATAAGGGGTAAAAATATATTTGAAAAATCAATTTCAAATCTGGCACCTTAATAGCGAGGGTGTGAAAGTAACGATTTAAATCTTAAATATCAATTTTAAGGTTGATATTTAAGGTTATGTAGTCTGCAAAAATTTTTGGTTAATTGCCATACAATAACCTACCCTTACATATTTTTGCAAGAGTCTTCCATGTAAAGGGACGTCAAAATAAAATAAAGTCGAAAAAACACTTATTCTGACTTTACTGCGCATGCGCAAGGGTTAGAGGGCTAAAAATTGGTGTGTGGGAGTTTTTTCTCAACCTCCATCAGCGATGCCGAAAGTGGCAGAGTCAGAGAGGGAAATTCAAAAATGTGTAAAAAAAAAGTATTAAAATAAATAGTTTTCAAAATTTGATAATTAATAAATAATTCTAAAAAACAAAGTTATTATAGCAAAATAATTTTTTTTCAATTTTTTACATTTTTTTGAGTTTAACAAAATTTTGTTTAACTCAAAAAAATGTAAAAAATAGAAAAAAAATTATTTTGTTATAGTAACTTTATTTTTTAGAATTATTTATTAATTATCAAATTTTAAAAACTATTTATTTTAATACTTTTTTTTTATACATTTTTGAATTTCCCTCTCTGACTCTGCCACTTTCGGCATCGCTGACCTCCATCAAATGGTACATGAGCCATGAGGATTATAAGAGGGGGCAATTTCACTATGGTAACCCGCCTATAGCCTTTATTATTTGTTGTCGCTAAAAGAAGCTTACAAAATCATTTTTATCGTCGATAAAAAAAAGTTACATATTTATTCTTCATAATTGCTAAAAGAAACTTATAAATTTATATTTTATTGTCGCTGAAAAAAGCGTACAAATTTATTTTTATTGTCGTTGAAAAAAGCATACAGATTTATATTATTTTAAAAATTTTGGTATTTTTTTTTTTATTTTTGCTAAAATTAATTTTATAAACTACTTTTAAACCATCGCTGAAAAAAATTTATAAATTTATAAAAATAAAATATATTGTCATTAACAAAATATGAAAAATTATTATTGTGATTACATATAAATATTATAATTTTTCTGAATAGTCTTTTTTACAACATCATATGTTCAACAAAAAAGTAAATTATATAAATTTTTGGTAACATTTTAATAATTATTCAAAAAATACTTTTGTTAACAGGCACACGTCCAAGATCTTGTTTTCCCAAAAGTATGTACATAGATACAGCATTGGTGTGAATTTTAGATCAAAAGAACAATAGTCATTTTTTTTAATAGCGATAACTTATCATTTTACATGATCTGGTAACATTTAAAATTGAAGTAAATAACCTTTTTTCCCCATTTGCCATAAAATGACATGTGTACTTATAATCCAAACTAAATCAGAATTATTTTCTGATATCTCAATAAATCAGTGAACATTTGAACATATTGAAACATAATAAGAAATTTCATCCATCAAAAATATATATTTGTCATATATGTGGAACAATGTTAAAATATAAACGAGATTATATAAGACAATTAAAAAAACTTAACAAACCTGAAAAATTAGAATGTTCTATTTGCAAAACTAAATATATAAGAAATGAACATTTAATAAGACACTTACAAAGTCATGCATATAATTATAATAATAATTGCGACATTTGTGGAAAAGGATTTCATCGGAAAGATAATTTATTACGTCACATAAAAATGTAAAGTATATATTAATAACATTAACAAAATTAATACAATAAATATATAAAAATAATATCTTATTTATAATATTTCATTACTTTTATATTTATATAATACTTTAAAAAAAAATACATTATAAGAAATGTATAATCAACTTATTTATCATTAACATTTATTAAATTATTAAATAATTTATTTATAGAATTAACATGAGTGAAAAAAATTTAAAAAGAAAAAGCGATGATAAATACCAAGATCATATTTCCAAAAAAGAAAAAAAAATACCATTTTCTTCAACGGAATTTTTAAAATCTAAAATTGTGATAGGAGATCAATCAGCGTATGTATTAAAAACTTTATTAAAAAAATCAAAAATATAATATATGATATAAATATTTTTGATTATATATAATAGATCTCTGGTTGCATATATTGAAGAAATTTCAGAAGAACAAGTTTTTGTTAACAAACAAAAACAGACTGATTTCAGGATTTTAAAATTCATATTAAATAATTCTGAAGGGTTCAGAATTCAATGCAATATTTACGATGAAAATATTGCAAAATTAAAAAAAAATTTTAAATTAAACGAAGTAAATTTTTATAATATACGATATTATTAATTACAACTTAATATTAAACATTTTTTAATATTTCAGAAAATATTATTAGAGAATGTTAATGTATCAAAAGCAAGAGGATACAATTAAGGAAATCAAATATATGACTTAACATTAAAATATTATTCGAATATTACTCATTTAGGGGAATGCAACATATTGAAAAATAAACCAATTAAAATAAATTTCGAAGAAATAAAATTAAGACCTGGATTAATATCTAATTAAATATTATTGAAAAAAAATATAATAATTTGAATTAATAATTTTTTATTTTTCAGAAATACAAGGATACTTAAAAAATTCTTTTGTACAAAAACATAAAAAAAAAATGAATCAGAATACATCGGAACAATAACGTATGGATAATATAAATTGGACGTTTTATTAAATAAATTAGAAAATGAATATGTGAATTGGGAAAGAGGGACAAAACTAGAAATTATCGGAGGAATAGAAGAAAATAGTAAAAACAATTATAATAATATATTCTATGTATATACACTCATGTATATTTATATATAGATGTATATTTATATATTTAAAAATTTTATAGATATTTCATACATATTAAAAGTAAAAAGATTGGAATTCATTAAAGTATTTAATGATGAAAACATGGAGTTAGAGGACCTTATCTTAGCAAATGAAATAATTTTAAATGAGGTAAATTAAATATTTTTATTTCCTTACATTAATTAATACAATATTCACATTATAAAATGATTATTTTTCAAGGTTACAGAAAAACAAATCGATGATAATTAAAATAATATTGATTATAAAATAATATTGATTTAGTACAAAAAAAAATTTATAATTTTTTTTAACAACAATAAAAAATATATATGTAAGCTTGTGATAAAATATAAATTTGTAAGCTTCTTTTAGCGACAATAAAATTTAACGACATATTAAATAAATATTTGAAATTATTTAAAAAACTGTACAAGCTTTTTTAACGACAATGAAAAATAAATATGTAAGCTTTTTATAACTACAATAAAATTTAAATTTGTAAGCTTCTATTAGCGACAATAGAAAATAAGTCTATAAAATTATTTCAATAATAATAAAAAATTAATCTGTAAGCTCCTTTTAGCGACAATAAATTTGTATGCTCATATGAAATTTTTTTAGCGACAGTAAACAATAGATCTGTATGCTTCAGCGACAATAATAAATGAATTTGTAAGCTTTTTTAGCGACAATTAAAAAAAAGTGTACGCTCCTTAAGCATGAAATTCAAAGACAATTTAAATAAATATTTGAAATAATTTAAACTTTTTTTTAGTAAAAGTACAAAACAACTGTACAAGCTTCTTTAACGACAATAAAAAATAAATATGTAAGCTTTTTATAACTACAATGAAATTTAAATTTGTAGACTTCTATTAGCAACAATAAAAAATAAGTTTATAAAATTATTTCAGTAATAATAACAAATTAAATTGTAAGCTCCTTTAAGCGACAACAAACAATAAATTTGTATGCTTATATGAGATTTTTTTAGCGACAGCAAACAATAGATCTATATGTTTCAGCGAGAATAATAAATTAATTTGTAAGCTTTTTTAGCGACAATAAAAAAAAATGTACGCTTCTTTAGCGACAGTAAAAAATAAAAATGTAAGCTTCTTTTAGCTACAAAAAAAGACACTCTTAATGCAGCCATATATTTATATATGTTGGTCTCAAGCCCAAAAATAAAAAATGCAGAGAGGGAGCGTTTTTTTGCATCTTATGTATAAAATTTATAACATAAAAAGATAAAAATATTTATTTACAATCATTATTTTCAATTATTCTATTATTCTATTTTTTATTATTAGCTTATAATTATTATTAAATATTATTATATACAATCATAACTTGAAATTTTATTATTATTTTTTATTCTATTTTTAATTTATTTCAAAAATATATAAGTTTGATTCATTGTGAACTTTTGAATATTGCGTTAAACCATCTTTTTTTTATTAATTCCAATTCTATAACTTCATATCTTATATTTTTATATATCGATGTTTTCTGTTGAACTTTTTTCACATTCACAAATATGAAATTTAGTATCATTATGTCCTACTCTTCTATTGACTTTGAATTAATATAAATTTGATTAAGCGATAATAAAAAAAAAGTGTACGCTTTTTAGCGACAGTAAAAAATAAAAATGTTAGCTTCTTTTAGCTACAAAAAAAAACACTCTTAATGCAGCCATATATTTATATATGTTGGTCTCAAGCCCAAAAATAAAAAATGCAGAGGGGGAGCGTTTTCTTTGCATTTTATATATAAAATTTATGACATAAGAAGATAAAAATATTTATTTATAATTATAATTTTCAATCATTCTATTACTCTATTTTTTATTATTCGCTAATAATTATTATTAAATATTATTATATACAATCATAACTTGAAATTTTATTATTATTTTTCATTCTATTTTTAATTTATTTCAAAAATATATAAGTTTGATTCATTGTAAACTTTTGAATATCGCGTTAAACCATCTTTTTTTTATTAATTCTAATTCTATAACTTCATATCTTATATTTTTATGTATCGATGTTTTCTATTGAACTTTTTTCACATTCACAAATATGAAATTTCAACTCATTATGTCCTACTCTTCTATTTTATTTGGAATGTGTGTATTCGGGAAACCCCTTAGTATATATGTATATATATATATATATATGTATATATATATATATATATATATATATATATATATATATATATATATATATATATATATATATATATATACTGTGATGCATTTATTGCATCTCCATAACAAATCTGTTCGAGAGAATAAGACTTGAGCCGAACTGTACTCGCGAAACCGATTATTAATTTAAATAATTATTACTAATCATTTTTATTTTTTTTTATTTGTTTTGTTTTGAGGAACATGCAAGTTGAGAAAGCAGACGACTTACTGGTGGAAAGAGAGAGAGGTACAGGATAGCATAACCTACAAAATGAAACACGTAGTGATGGAAAAAACCACACTCACTATCGGTTTTGCATTAGGCACTAGGAGTTAAGCCACGAAGAAGGCTGCAACTCTTTAACACTAGTGCACAAGAATAAGACACTTTATTGATGAGTATAAGCTGTCAGTGCTCGTGTATGTCGCCATCTTCAATAGCGTACACGCCGTGGCACTGATTGCTGGACACTTACACACACTCACACACCCGGAGTATAGGCACACACCACATACTTATACTCGTGGTGAATGATGACGAGCAAAACCTAGAAACAACGCGGAACTTTAGAAACACGTACTCAAAAGTAAAAAGGAAGCGTCGGTAAAAATGAAAGTGACTGATTCGCGACGGAAATTCACAATCAATGACGGAATCGATAGAAAGAGGCAACGGTAGAAAGAAAGAGGAAGGAAATTGAGTCAGTTGTGAGAAGAGTAAAGAATTACAGAAAAAGGGGAGGCAGCTATAGTTTATGCATCAGGCTCATATATAGGTTATATATTATATGGACATATATATGGAACTGGGTAGAAATTAAGAGCAGTATAAGTATTATATATGGAAATACGTAGAATCGAGAGCGTAAGTGATAGAAGATAGAAGAATCGAGCGGTAAAGAGAGATAGTGATGAAGTTCGCATGAAGAATAATCAAAACCAAGTACATGAAGCATTCCAAATGTTGGTTCGAATGAAGCACGCGAGGAATAGAGGGCGCCAACATCAAAGAAGCCGCCAAAATGGAAGATGTTGATTGGTTACAAGTCAACATCCTTAGTAATTGACAAACACCAATTACGGAAAGGATTAATAACCAATCAACAGTTAGTATAGTCCTGACGTTATTAATTAAGAAGAGATGAGGAGGAAGGAGCTCAAGAGAAGACGCTCCATCGACACTTCTCTATTGGATCTGGATAGCTTCACTTGGCTGATTATTCTATTGATGGTTATACTCGTTGAGTTAATTTTGAGTTTATACTCCATTTTATTAGGATTTATTTCAATTGAGAAGAGATACTACGCTGCCACATTTTGCCTAAGAAATAAGAGAGTGATTTCTCATTATTTTTGAGAGAGCAGAGGAGATTTCTTGTTAGAGATTTTTTGTATTTGGAGAGCAACACTTATTATTATTAAGGTGAGCCCTCCATTTTACGTCTTTATCAAGTGAAAGCTCAGAGTCAGTGCGCATAGCCATTTTGCTCGTCATAATTAGCGTCGGTTTCGCCGCCATCGTTAATCTTAATATTAAAGTCATGCATTTAGTCTGATTTTTATTAAATATAACTTATAAAAAAGTCTTATTGAGTGGAGTCAGAGTTTTCTTTACACACATGAGCTCTATGAGAAAGCATTGCACCTAAGCAATTGACAGCGCTTTTCTTTTAGTAAAAATTATTGTATCAACATAGCTTTAGTGCGGACAAGTTATTACAATTGTTTCAATTACGAATTTGAAAAGATATCAATAGAATAATAAAATTAAAAATTATGTCTAGCAGCTCTGACATCCCGTTAAGGGTACTTTAAAACTGGTTCATGCTAACAAATTGATTTTGCATAAACGTAAAAATTAATAATATTTTATATTCCAGAACTTTTCATTTCTATATAAACAAAAAAAATACTATCTATTATCAAGAGTAATTCTATAATCATCGGTTTCAATTATGAATCTACAAACTCAATCATTACTACGTATTTATTTGGAATAATCAACAGCTTATACGAGTCAATTTAAAAATATTATTTTTTACCATATCCAACCCGAAAGTTTCTACTTTCATCCCCACTACTTCAACCGAAAGTCTCACATTCTTGCCGGGGCAGGAAGCAAAAAGAACGTTCTGCGCAGGCGCTAACGACAGAGTATAGCATACGTTATATCTCTCCGTCTCTTTCTTTTCCCCATATAATGTCTAATATACCTAGCCTTTTTGCTCTTCATCAAAAGTCATAGTAAGAACAAAACAAAGGTAGATATCAAAATCTTTTTTTTTTTATTAATGAACTATCATTAAGAGTGTTATTGTGTAGTATGTTATCGTGTAGTGTATATAGTAGAATAAAGCATAGAATCTTTAAAAATGCGTGTGATGAAAAATTAGAATAATTCATAATCTCTTTTTTTATTAATGAATTATCATTATGAGTGTTACCGTGTAGTGTGATATCGTGTAGTGTATCTAGTAGAATAATATAGCGTAACGTCGTTAACGTTATACGTAATTTTAGTTGACAACTTTCGGCTTGGCTATGGTAAAAAATTGTATACGCGCCACGGGAGTGAAGGGGGACATCTTAACCCGCGCGTTTATCGCCCTCGCCTTCGGCTCGGGCAATAACATACGCGCGGGTTGGAATGTCCCCCTTCCCTCCCTTGATGCGTAATATACTATTATTATCGTCGACGTTTCGGCAATTAGTTTGCTGCCCTCTTCAGGATCTATAAGCAATAGACAACATACAATGTAATTAAAAATATTAAATAAAAACAATTAAAACCTTACAAACGGACCAAAAATACAAAAAATATACCATGTATACAATAGTCAGCTTATGCCGTCGTCATTGTTTTAAAAAACTATTTTTTTAACTCTTGGAGAGTAACATCTATACACTATAAAATAAATCAAAACAATTTCAAAAAATGACAAAAGAGAGAGACAACTTATTACATAAATAAAGAAGAAAACAAATTTACCAAAACACTTGCGTCATCAAACCGTCAATATTTTCTAAAATTAAATAAATGAATGAATAAAATACGATAAGTAATTAAAAACAAACACATAATAATACAATTAAAATAAAATAAAATGTAAAAGGACAGAACTACATATATCAGTCCTTATTATGACTAGAATGTTTGTACACTGAATTGAATAAAAATAAGAAGACTAAATTCTGTAAGACACATAAACACAGCATCAAATTAAAATCTAAAATCGGCAAGGTAGTGACACCTTGCCAATCAAGTATAAATTAAAATAAAATTAAGTATACGTAAAAAAGTGATATTATCAAAGAGTCGATAACATGAATAACCATACTAAAAATAAGGAAAATTCATATGCAAAGGTTTTTAAATAAATAACGGACAATAAACAAACAACAAATCAATAATAAAGACAAAATTTATAAGTAACTAAATCAATTAAGAGAAAAAACGACGCTTCGAAAACACAAATGCTTGACAATTACAATTATTATTAATATTAATTAAAAAATTTCCTTATGATCGGCGCGTAATACGAGTGTAAATTATTAGTATCACTCTTTTTATTAATCGCATTTTTCTGTGTGTTAATAAAAATCATTTCAGATAACGTTCTTCTGTGCCAATTACATTCTGTATCTAATATTTTTTTACTCTCAAATTTAAAATTATGATTTTTATCAATTATATGATTATAAATAACCGATTGCGAATTTGAATTTTCAACGTAAGTAATATGTTCTTTTATACGGTCTTTTAATTTCCTTTTGGTTTCACCTACATATGTGGCATCACAATTTTCACAATCGATGCGGTACACAACATTATTTTGATCGAATGTCTGTGTAATATAGACGACATTGTTACACTGAATTATTTTTATAAATCTCAGAATGATTATAACTTTTCGATAATGAAGGAATTTGATAATAGACATAAAAAGAAATTGGATAATATTTTAAATTATCATAATAAACATAAACACAGCGATGATGTTAGTCAGATATTTAGGAGAAAGAATGCTTGTGTGACTGATATCAGTCTTAGTAATTTTTTTTTTTTTTTTTTTTTTTTTTAAAAATAAAAAAAGATTAATATATAAAGGATATTGTCCTCTATATAATTAACCTTTTATATATGATGAAGTCGAGGAAGTCCCCCGCCCGGCATCTGTTTAACACATTACATCAGGCTAGGACTGTCAGACCCACCATACCGAAAACTTTGACTACCGATGGATGGTCAGCCACTTTTGTAACCAACAATCAACCGATACCCAATGAGGTCGGATTTTTTAAAGAGTCGCGATATAAATGGCACATACACTTATTTTCTTTCGAAAAAAAAGTTAGAGGTACCTGGCCAGGATTCGAACCCATGCCCTCCGCGTTGAAGGCAAGAGCTCTATCCATTACGCCACCGCGCTCTCTTATCAGTCTTAGTAATAACAACGTAGAATTAAACGTCAATCATAGATGGATTAAAAATCTAAGTAATATCAATATTCCTAACAATATTGCATGTATCTTGAGTTTGGGTCCAAAGTTTAATTTAGATAGTGAGTTTGATCAGAGTTCTGTTCTTAAGATTATAGAAAATTTAGAGACATCTTTATATGGTATTGGTGATGATTCCTTAAAAAACAAAATTAGACAAGAAGTTGTTGATACTATTTTGGCTGTTGGCGGTCGCACAAAGCATTTAAAATATGGAAATAGATTAATTGCGGACAATTTGAGAGAGACAAAAATGTTTGTAAAAAATAATGATTTATTGGTTACCATGGCTGATAAGGGTAACATTACGGTAGTTATGAATAATTCTCAATATCTTGAAAGAATGGAATTTTAACTTTCCGATATTAGTACTAACAAGAGGCTAAAATCTAATCCTTTTTCCAAGTTACAAAAGGATACTAAAAATATTTTAAAGAAATAGAATGAGAATTTTTATTTTAATAAACGATTTCATAAAAATGAATTTGAATTTTCAACGTAAGTAATATGTTCTTTTATACGGTCTTTTAATTTCCTTTTGGTTCCACCTACATATGTGGCATCACAATTTTCACAATCGATGCGGTACACAACATTATTTTGATCGAATGTCTGTGTTTTGTCTTTGCCTCTTCGAATAATGCCACTCAAATTATGTGAAATCTTCGGAACCAAACCAATATTAAATTTATGCAATTCTTTTGACAATTTCTCAAAGGCGTTCTTTATATAAGGAACCTTAAGATTAGTTATATAAGTTTCAGGATTTACTAAATTAAAATTACTGTTACTATTGCTATTAGTACTACTATTTTTATTGAAATGTTCCGAAAATAATCTTTTTTTAAATTGAAATTCAACAAATTTTGTAGGATATTTGTTATCTCTTAAGAAACTCCTAACCATATTAATATTTTTATGTTGAAACCTTTTGTGTGATAACTCTATGCCATAGCTTTATCTACCAATGTATATATCATGCCTTTTTTATGTGTCAATGGATGATTTGATTCATAATTAAGAAATCTACCCGAAAATGTCGGCTTATGAAACCAACTTGTAATTATTTTATTTTTTTCTTTCATAAAAGATAGTTCCAAAAAATTAATTTTATTATCAATTTCAATCTCGTATGTAAATTTCAACCTCTCATCATACGAATTAAATAAATTTAACATTTCATTGACTTTATCTTTAGGTATAACAGTAAAGATATCATTAACGTATCTACAATAAAAAATAGGTTTAAAATTTAATTTTGATAAACAATCTTTTTCTAAATCATCCATTACCATATCAGCAAAGCGTGATGAGACTGGTGACCCCATAGGAGTACCATATAACTTTTTATAATAAGTATTATGAAACTGAAAATAGGTGTTAGACATCAGATATTCTATAGCTTCCAACAAGTCACACAAAGGTATATTAAAATGTTTCGCGATCAAACTGTACCTTTTTTCTATTGCCTTTTCAACTAGTTCTAATCCTACATTAGTGTATAGAGATACTACATCTATACTCATCAAAATGGGATTGTCAGGAATATGTAAGTCTTTTATTTTTCCTATCAAATCTTTACTATTTTCAATATATGATTTAGGTTTAATAATGCTTCTACTCGATATATTATCAATTGTTTTAGACAAAAATTCCGTAGGTGTATTAATACAAGAAACTATAAGCCTGAAAGGACATTCATTTTTGTGAACTTTTAGTGGACCATAAATCTTTGATAAATTGGTGTTGGTCAGAGTTAGTTCATTTTTATGCAATCGTTTATTAAAATAACAATTCTCATTCTATTTCTTTAAAATATTTTTAGTATCCTTTTGTAACTTGGAAAAAGGATTAGATTTTAGCCTCTTGTAAGTACTAATATCGGAAAGTTAAAATTCCATTCTTTCAATATATTGAGAATTATTCATAACTACCGTAATGTTACCCTTATCAGCCATGGTAACCAATAAATCATTATTTTTTACAAACATTTTTGTCTCTCTCAAATTGTCCGCAATTAATCTATTTCCATATTTTAAATGCTTTGTGCGACCGCCAACAGCCAAAATAGTATCAACAACTTCTTGTCTAATTTTGTTTTTTAAGGAATCATCACCAATACCATATAAAGATGTCTCTAAATTTTCTATAATCTCAAGAACAGAACTCTGATCAAACTCACTATCTAAATTAAACTTTGGACCCAAACTCAAGATACATGCAATATTGTTAGGAATATTGATATTACTTAGATTTTTAATCCATCTATGATTGACGTTTAATTCTACGTTGTTATTACTAAGACTGATATCAGTCACACAAGCATTCTTTCTCCTAAATATCTGACTAACATCATCGCTGTGTTTATGTTTATTATGATAATTTAAAATATTATCCAATTTCTTTTTATGTCTATTATCAAATTCCTTCATTATCGAAAAGTTATAATCATTCTGAGATTTATAAAAATAATTCAGTGTAACAATGTCGTCTATATTACACAGACATTCGATCAAAATAATGTTGTGTACCGCATCGATTGTGAAAATTGTGATGCCACATATGTAGGTGAAACCAAAAGGAAATTAAAAGACCGTATAAAAGAACATATTACTTACGTTGAAAATTCAAATTCGCAATCGGTTATTTATAATCATATAATTGATAAAAATCATAATTTTAAATTTGAGAGTAAAAAAATATTAGATACAGAATGTAATTGGCACAGAAGAACGTTATCTGAAATGATTTTTATTAACACACAGAAAAATGCGATTAATAAAAAGAGTGATACTAATAATTTACACTCGTATTACGCGCCGATCATAAGGAAATTTTTTAATTAATATTAATAATAATTGTAATTGTCAAGCATTTGTGTTTTCGAAGCGTCGTTTTTTCTCTTAATTGATTTAGTTACTTATAAATTTTGTCTTTATTATTGATTTGTTGTTTGTTTATTGTCCGTTATTTATTTAAAAACCTTTGTATATGAATTTTCCTTATTTTTAGTATGGTTATTCATGTTATCGACTCTTTGATAATATCACTTTTTTACGTATACTTAATTTTATTTTAATTTATACTTGATTGGCAAGGTGTCACTACCTTGCCGATTTTAGATTTTAATTTGATGCTGTGTTTATACTTTGCCTGCCAATCTCTTTTGCCATGTCTAAATAAAAATTTGCTAATGTTAAAAGTTTTATATCTCTTTTGAAAATCATCGCATCTCAACAAACCAAAAATGAGTTTAAAGGTAATTAAAAAAGCTTTCATTTTAAGCCTATAGCAGGTCAAAAGATAAAAAATTGAGTTCGTTATCGTTAAAAAAACAAATTCAAAAATATTCAAATTTTTCATTTCGATTCAATTGCGTGCTAATTTAGAAGTTATTAACGTAGAGTAAAAAATCTAACGAGGTTCGAAAGATATGCTGGTCCTCTTTAAAATGATAGCTCGTCGAATCCCGTGCCATGTTTTTTGGCGAAGTTATGAGCATTTTCACAAAAAAAATATAAATTTTTAAATCTTTAATTATCTTGAATATAATGAGGTTTAGAAATAAATGATATTAATAAAAAAGGTTTGTTTTTTGACACAGAATACAAAAATGAAGCGACAATAAAAAAATAGAAACAACATTTTTTTCCAATTTTTTAACATAAAATTTTTTTATTTTATTCACTTAAGTCATACTTTATTTTATTTTTATTCACTTGAGTTGTGTTAAAGTATTGTACTCTGAAACATTTCCATTTAATACTATCACTATATATATATATATATATATATATATATATATATATATATATATATATATATATATATGTATAAATTGATAGTACATTTAATTTACTGTTTGTAAACAAATCTCCCCGCGTTTTGCACTTTTAATATATGACTTTATTTACATACAACAACGATCACGACTTTATGCTCTAAAAGTATCCTTAATTTTCTTCGACGCCTAAGACTTTAGATTTTGGTTAATAATATTTAGTCTCTTATTGATAGTCAAAATTTACATTTTTTAATTAGAAAAGGATAGAGAGATCCAGCGTCCTCTTAAAAAGACATGTGAACGCGCATCTTACACTGATAATTTTGGTTCCTGGGATAACTTACTCGCTTAAGGCTTCATAAGAGTAATGTCAGAAGAATATGCCTAAGTAAGTTTAAAAAATAATAAATTACGGTCAAACTCCGGAACCATATGCAAATTTTCAAATGAAAATTGCATTGATTCGCAAGCAAGCTATACTTTTCGAAAACATTTACCTACAGAGCAGGGTTTCAAAACAGAATATTAAACTTTATATAAAGGCCATGCAACAATAATTAATTAACCTTATCAAAATCCTGTATTTATTGTAAACACAGAAGCAATACTATTTTCTTTGTCTGCTTTGAATAATGTAAAAATTTGCGATAAAATATCAACAAAAACGAAAAAATTTTACATGTATCTTATAATAAAATATTATTCGATGATAATACGATAAAAAAAGATGTAACGAACTTAGATTTATTTACATTTATAAGGGCCCTTCTTCATTTAGCCCGTACGCGTACCCGTACCCGTACCCGCACGATTGTATAGGCGAGTACTTTATCTTCACTACTTTACCATCTATGATGAGTTTCTATCTACTATCGAACTCATCATAGATGGTAAAGTAGTGAAGATAAAGTACTCGCCTATACAATCGTGCGGGTACGGGTACGGGTATGGGTTAAATGAAGAATCGCCCTAACTCAAAATTTGTATAAATTGAAAAACATTTTAAGGCTAATCGCAAAGATTTATATTTTAACATTTCAAAAGAAAAATGCGAATTAGAAAACAAAAATAATAGATGGATATTACTTTTTATTCGTATATCAAGATTCAAGAACGTGTGATATAATTTATAAATATAAAACTCAATATTACACTCAAAGTCTTAAAAATTGGATGAATATAAATGTAAATATTGCACAGGATATCACAGTCAATCACTAAACCTAATAATACTGAATAAGGAAGTCAAAAAAAAGTGAAATCACAGATTAATACAAAAAATGGTAAAATACATGAAACAATTCTATAAATGGAAAATCATTCTTCCTCTAGGGGTTGTAGGAGCTTGTAGGGTGCCTCGTAAGAGGACGGTGGGGAAGCTTAGCCTTAGAGGCTTGGGAGCCTAAGATCTTCTCGTGCGGGGGATGTTGGGTCGATGCCTCTCTGCTTCCATCTCATCCTGCTAGGCAGGCTCTGGAGACGTGGGGTGGGGGGCGCTCGTGCTGCTGGTGCTGACGGCTTCTGGGGATCCTGGCGGTTGAGAGCTGCGGGGCGCCTAGGGTACGGGCGTCGGGGGCGCGGGAAATCCGGCTTGGCATCGTCAGCCTGAGGGTTCGCCTAGCTGAATGTAGGATGGCTCAGCAGCCCGAGGTGACTAAGAAACAATCCCCCGACTCTTTCTCTCTCTGGCGGTGGAGAGATATCGGGCGCTAATAAAATATATCACCCCCTGACTGAAGGTGTAATGCAAACCGTGCCGATGTTGTTCGTGGCCCAGGGGTTATAGTGGGTCTCAAACGGTGCCTCGTAGATACCAGGCGACCTCTACGAGTATTAATGCCTTACCTATGCATGCGGGGCTCTGTGGAGGTGGACCAACCTTTCCCTTGCTACTCGTGGGACTCAAAATGAATGTTCAAAATAAAAACAATAACCTTACGCAAAATGGTAGTGTGGAAGGAAGGAGAACCACTCAACAAGAGCTGGTGACCCAAACAGAAGCATAACCAGCGCCTCCTAATACGTCGGTGAACCTGGAAGGGGGAACCCATAACACGCCGGTGAATCTAGAAGGGGGGACCGGAACTACGCTGGTGAACCTGGAAAGAGGAACCGGAACTATGCTGGTGAACCTGGAAAGGGGAACTGTCAATAAAACAAAGAGAATGGGGAACAAGCAGAGGAGGAAAAGAAAACGTCAAAAAGGCACGCCCCCCTCCTCTTTGCCCTTGACCCCCTCTCATACCAAAGGAGTCAAGAGACCCAAAACATCAAGCGATACTCTACCGGAGGGGCAAAGACCCCCTAAAAGAAACAACGTTGGACCGGGAGAAGGCTCCCTTTTAATTGCACAAAGGACAAACCCACTCACGGTAGTAGTGGTTCCGGTGGAGTATCCAGATAAATGCTTCTCATCAAGTGATCTGATGAATCTTTGTAAGGAGATTGAGGAGCGTGTCGACCAAATAGAGGACGGAGAACTGTCAAGGTTCGAAGACTCTATGATAAAGAACGGTGCAATGGTCGTCGTGCCAGCGGACCGATTCAGTAGGGAGTGGTTTGTTCGGCAGATGGAATTTGGAAGCCAAGCAAACTGCAGCAACAACAGGGTCCAGCAGAACCAAAGCACCAGCAAAAGACGCAACCGGACCAAGGGTCAAAGGAGCAGTCAGAAGGTAAGTCAGACGAGGAGGGAATGATGCTTATTGTCGGCATTCCCGAATTGTCCATCAAAAGTCTAAGTTCATCAGACAACAAGGCTTACTACGGTATGGGCAGAGTTGAAGTTAGATACTGTGTCAAGACCGTGGAAGCATCAAGTAATCAATAGGGGAACTTCCAAATGGAGGGGATCCTTAAAATTACTCAGATTAACTTGCACTACAGTAAAGACTCCTCATCTCTTCTTGCGAGGAGTCAGTCTGCGGCGCACACATATTTATCGTTGATACAAGAACCATGGACCGTCAAAGGCTCTATTAAAGGACTTGGAAGAAGTGGCAAAATCGTCAAAGATCTAACAGCAGTCAAACCCAGAGCGTGTATCTGGATCAAAGGTCTAGAAAACACGCCACTTATGGCAGTCATTACTCGAGATGTAGTGGCTACTAAGGTAAAACTCTCCATAAGAGGTGTTTCAAAGGAGGTAGTACTAGCCTCAGTCTATCTCCCCTATGAGGAAGAGATTCCTACAAAAGAGGTAATTAAGTTGGTGGACTATTGTGGCGAGAGGGGTCTCCCTCTGGTTTTGGGATGTGATGCCAATGCGCACCATACGGTGTGGGGCAGCACGGACACGAATGCTAGAGGATCGGCCCTACTCGAGTACTTAGCCACCACTGAACTAGATATTCTAAATAGGGGTTCGGAACCTACCTTCTTTAATATAAAGAGAAGAGAGGTGACCTAACACTGTGTTCACAAAACTTTATTCATGCTGTGCAGGATTGGAGAGTGTCGGAAGAACCGACGCTCTCTGATCATGCACAGATCACGTTTAATATTTGTTTTCTGTTTCAGGAGGTCAAATGGATTAGGAACCCAAGGAATACGGAACCCAAGGAATACAAAAAGGAACTCTCATCAGCAATGAGAGAATTCCCTAAAAATATTGGGAACAGGGAAGAGATAGAAGGGGCGGCGAAAATGCTCCAACAGTCTATCATCTCGGCATTCTCTAAGAGCTGTCCTCTCAAGAAAGCAAGGACAGAATATGAGTCTCCATGGTGGAATCACAAACTGGAAACTCTTAAGGAGACAGTCAAAAGATTGTTCAAAAAGGCCAAGAAATCCAAAGAGGAGTTACCTTGGCAGAAGTGGAGAGACAAACAGAAAGAATATAGAAGGGAGGTCAGAAGGGCCCACACGGAAGGATGGAGGAGGTTCTGTTCGGAAGTGGAACAAGGTCCGGAGGCATCCCGACTTGACAAACTGTTTGCACGGAATCCGGAGGCATGGTTGGGTGTCATTAGACTTCCAGAGGATGGTTACTCAGTGACGGACAGGGAGACCTTGGGCTGCCTGATGAGGACGCACTTTCCGGGGTTTATTAACTTGGAGGGTGGGGAGAGTTATCAACTTGATAACCCTTCACGGGTGAATTGGGGTCCTGGTTGCGGTGGACCCGCTGACAAGTCAGCTAGGGTGAAGCTTGCAGCCAGGATTGTCTCCCCAGACCGTGTCAGGTGGTCCTGGTTCTCCTTTGGGCCGTTTAAGTCTCCCGGGGTGGACGGGGTGTACCCGGTCCTGCTTCAGAAAATAAATAAGTCATAGTCAAGAAATCTGAGCAAAAAGTAATCAAATTTTAACAAAAAATTCATTAAAGACTCAAATTCTTAAATTTCGATAAACTTTTATAGCGAGTTGTCGTAAGGAAGTGTGCGTGATACACGTGTAGGATTATGTGAGTCGTGCAGCGCGACAAGAAGAGTGGGAGCAATCGGCTTGTGATAGAGAGAGATTTGAAATGAGAGCGGAAAGAATGAAGATTATTCTGGAACCTATAATTATGAAAAAAATTGACGCTTACTTAATTAACAAACAATAAATTTATTATTTCTTTAATTAGGATAAATTATAAAATTTATGACAAAATTGTTTTTGTTTTAATTCTGTAACCTATATATGTATATAAATATATATATATATATATATACTAGGGGGGTACCCCCCTGCTCGTGCTGCTCGCCAACCCCCGTGCATATTTACACTAATGAAAATAACAGTCAGTAATGAAATTTGTACTGACAAAAATCATTAATAAAATTAGTATTAATTATATATTTGTTCAGACAGATTTCCACACCACCCGAAGAGGTACTGTCAATAATACCTTACAATTAATAATTCATAATATAAATAAAATAATAAAAAATGTATGGTATTACGGCGCATTGGTTTTTTTTTTGTTTTTTTTTAAATAATTATATAAAATCAATATAATAATTTTAAGTTATTTTGAAACATGTTAAAATTAATTAAAATTATTCCAAATTTTCAATTTAATTATTTAAAATAAAACCTTGGTCCCCTTCGCCTGTAGCCCTACACAACCATGAGAGTCTATATTCCTTCCTCCTTATACCATAGGCTCTATTTACAATCCATCCTCAACCATCAGTATTACATATCTAAACAAAGTTTTAAAAGTCATTTTATTATTTGTACAATTAATTATAATATTATTGTCATATAACAATTTTCCAATTAATATTCATCTCTTTTAAATCTTTGTTTAAGTATGTTTATTAGAATAATTATTATTACTTGATATTTTTCAATTGAAAATTATTGTAATATGTCTTACAATAATAAAGAACAGAAATTTTTTTTATTATAATTATTCTAAATTTAAAGTTTAAGAGGCGGCCATATCATTCTGTCCTTGTCTAATCTAAATTTTCGTTATTATAAATAAATAAAATATTTTCATAGAAAAGTAAGACAATCGCCCAATAGAGCAAAAGACAAGCAAACGATTCTTTTCTATAAAAAAATATGATATTTTTATTATTTTTCGAGTGAAGTCTGAAACGGAAAAACAATCGAACTTGATTGAGTTGATTGAACTCTTTTTTCGTTTCAGACTTCACTCGAAAAATAATAAAAATATCATATTTTTTTATAGAAAAGAATCGTTTGCTTGTCTTTTGCTCTATTGGGCGATTGTCTTACTTTTCTATGAAAATATTTTGTTTATTTATAATAAAGAAAATTCAGATTAGACAAGGACAGAATGATACGGCCTCCTCTTAATACGTAATTGAACTCTATGTTTTTTAATACTATTATTATTTAAAATTCTTCAATTATTATATTTTAATATTAATTATTGTTATTTTCTTATAATATTTAGTATCTTTAATTTATATACTTAAAATTAATATATTTCATTTTATCTTTAATAAATATTAGTTTTATTCAAAGTATATATTTTACAATAAATTTCAATATAATTATGATAACCATAATATTATTAATTAATATATTTCATAAATAAAACGATAAAATTAAATAGTACAATTTTTTCTCATTTATAAATTATTTTAATTTTATTTTTAATATATCTTAATTTTATTGTTAAGTCTTTTGGGAGTATAAAATATATATCTATATTGCTTTTTAATATCCTTGACTTTGAAAAAAATTTGCAAATGAATTAGAACAATACAATTTTTGAAAACCTACATTACCTATTTTACATGCTATTTATAAGACTTAAAACATTTTGAAAATTTATTATATGAATCGATAGAAACTGATAAAAAATAATAAAAATTAATTTAATGCAATAATAATAACCGATAGAAATGGATAAAAACGGATAAAATGTCCGAATTTCTACACGTTTTATTCATTTTTATCTATTTTTTTTTATTTTTATCACTTATTGTCAAGATTTATCCATTTTAATGACTTTTTATTCATGATTATCATGTTTTATCATTTTTTATTACAAATCTCTTTCGCCAGGGATTACACATTAAATTATAATTTTTGAAATATCACACATCTATCAATAGTCCATGATATTCGATGTTTTTATATATCTCATGGATGGTTGTTCTTAATATTCATGTTGCCGTTTTTCTAATTTATACCGTGTAGAGCCAGTGATTAATTACAGGTGTATTATAAAATTGCTTCAGCTGAACGAATCTCAGATTCTGAATTTATGTGCCTATTTTATTGTGCATTATAATGGGGCTAACCAGCTAGTAGTAAATAAATGACTTAAGTTTATGGGTAAACTTAAAAAAATTAAATACTCTTCTCTTGGCAGTTGTTTGATTAAACCGTTTTTATTCTATAGAAGTTTAACATGTTACATTTAGTTTTTATTCAAAACAAAAAAATATTTTCGACACAATTTTCAATACTTGTAAATTTAAGAAACTTATAATCTGAACATGGGATTTGTTAAATTTTTTTTTCTCATTTCAAATGACGTTTATTAAAAAATCGATAACGTTAAAGTAATATAAAACATTCTTTATTATAAATTTCTACATAATTTTGAATCTAGATATGTTTTAGTTTAACTTTTTTATAACATTTTTTTATTTGAGAATATTTGATTTTATTTAATTTTTTATTTGATAATTTTTTTTTTTAATTTTATATGATTTTATTCAATAATTGCATAATTTTTATTAGTTAATTTTTGGTTGTCAAAAAGAGAATTATTATAAAATATGTGTATGTTTATTGTTTTTTAATACATAAATGGAATAATTGTGACGAATTATTATTTTTTAAAACATTTATAATTATTATTACTAAAAATTTATATTAATTAATATATAATAATATAATTTATATAATTTAATTTTTAATTACAGTTATAAATATGGATTTAAAATGAAAAAAAAATTTTTAACAAAAAAAAAAACTGACTTCAAAAAATGCACTGAAAAGTAACAAACAATTTATTATCTTTAGAAATCATACAAATAATTGGTAAAATACAATTTTAGAAGTCGGCGTCTAATTCCTCATTAAATGTAAACGTTATTTTTTAACAATAAATGTCAACGTTATTTTTGAACGATGAATGTGAACGTTATTTTTGAAAAAATGGACTAAGTCATTCTGCTTACGCACCACAGATTTAGAATTAGACGCCGACTTCTAAAATTGTATTTTACCAATTATTTGTATGATTTCTAAAGATAATAAATTATTTGTTACTTTTCAGTGCATTTTTTGAAGTCGGTTTTTTTTTGTTAAAAATTTTTCATTTGTCATTTTTTAGTGCAATGTTTTTAAAATCTTATTTTTTGTAAAGAGAGAGAGAGAGAGAGAGAGAGAGAGAGAGAGAGAGAGAGAGAGAGAGAGAGAGAGAGAGAGAGAGAGAGAGAGAGAGAGAGAGAGAGAGAGAGAGAGAGAGAGAGAGAGAGAGAGAGAGAGAGAGAGAGAGAGAGAGAGAGAGAGAGAGAGAGAGAGAGAGGGCGAAGTATAAGGGAGGTAAATGAGAAAACAAAACACCTAGTTTTTTTCTTAATTTGATAACTGGGTCATACAAACCGAAAATTGGCCCAATAATCATAGGACACGTATGGGACCTTCCTGCAGACATTCTCTATCAGACAAGAAAAAGTTTTTTCGAATCGGTTAAGAAATGACGGAGTTATGAGGTAACAGACATAAAAAAAAAAAAAAAAAAATCAGTCGAATTGAGAATCTCTTCCTTTTTGAAGTCGGTTAAAAAAAACTCAGACATAGTCATTTGTTCATTTTGCAAATTATATTTTGCAAACGAAACTTATTTACTCATTCATATTAAAGAAAAATATAAAAATAAATCAAATATATGTGAAATTTGTAATTCATTATTAAAAAAAAAATATTTACGAGGACATATTGAAGGACATAAAAAAATTAAAAATTATAATTGCATACGCTGTACAAAAAAATTTTAGAGAATTAATTATTTAAAGACATTTGAAAACTCATTTTAAAAATAATTATATTATTTGTAAAATTTGTGGAAAAAGATATTCTAGAAAAGATAATCTTATACGACATTGTAGAACTCATGAAGTAGATAAGTAGGCTAACTTAAAAACTTAAGTAATTATTTATCATTTAATATATTTAAATAATTATTGATAAATGAAAACTTCCCTTTGCTTAGGGTCGACAAAAAAAGGCAGTACCGCCTGCTAAAACTTATTAGTGTAGGTTAAAAATAAGGCTTGTAAAGGGGGCAAACGGTGTAAATAGGACACGACAGACCACAAGTATATAAACAGAATAAGAAAGAGAAGAAACATATATAGAAAAATACAAATAAATAAATAGTTATTAAAAAAACAGTGATATAAATTTGTAAATGGGACGGTCACAGGTTAAAATCTGGCCCTTCGTTTAGGAACAGACAATACAAGTATATAAACAAAAGTACAAAAAAAAATACATTCAATAACATAGAAAAACACATGTGACCACCCATTTGGTCTGTCGGTGAAGCTAGAGGGAGGAGTAATCCCCTTGGCCCAAATTAGTTTTGCACATACTGTCTCCTTACACTCACATGCTTGACATATATGTCCCGAGACCATCGGATGGTATCGCTGACCATGAACCTCCTCATCATGGCCGCATAATAGTGACTAATGCTGAGGAGGCTCATGGTCTGCTCATTTTTCGGGTCCCAAGCACTGAGCGCGCCCACAACAAATGCGTCGACCTTTACAACGTAACCATTGCCCGCCAGTTGATCCGCTAGAGGCTGGCATTTGCGGATCTTTTCCTGACGGGCCCTTTCAAAATCGATAATACGATTTTCAAAAGGAATGGTTACGTCGATGATGGTAATTTTACGGCTGACTTTGTCGCGAACGACTATGTCAGGCCGCAAGGTCGACGCGCTGTCGTGGGCGCCCTCGACTGCCCGATTAGTTCGGATGATCCCGGGACATTTTGAAGCTTTCACCAATCTGTCCTGAACATTGTTGTGCCGTAGCTGTCTCGCGGCGGAATGGACGCCGCAATTGTTCAGCACATGAGGGATCGTTTCTAATACGAAGCCACACTTGCGATAGCGTTTATCTCCCCCTGTCTGCCAGCGTTTACATGCATTCAGGGGTAGGACACCTAGGCGCGCGCGATGTATAAAGCGCCAGTCGCAGAAACGGGTATTTCTACCCGTTCTAAGGAAGTGGTTAGAATAACCACTCCTTCGTGTGACCTCGTATACCTTGCCTTGGTCTCGTTTGGCAAGGAGAGATCACTCATAGTGCTGAACAAGGCGACGCCGGAGGAAAGAGATGACATTGTTCCTCTCACGCGGCGACACAGCTACGGAACCCTGACCCTGGGGATCTCCACAGTCCAGCAGGTAAACCCCCCTCTCTTGGCAATAAAGCCAACGCAACCGGAGTTTGGTGTTAATTCTCCCGGTCGCGGTGCGGACTTTCGACCAGTAGGAAGAAAGCGAACCGGAGCGAGGCAGATCCAAGTCACCGGAGAGGTAGCGAGCGATATCGATGTTACTCGCCCGCTTTCGCAACCTCTCCGAGACAACATCCCCCAGCGAAGACATGGCCAACTCGCCCACGGCGGGGTCTTTTGCATACAGCATTTTGTATGCATGAGCCACCGTGAGTAAGTCGTACATGTCCGCAAGCGGGAGCAGCCCACCATCTCCTTTTGGCGGAGAGATGAATGCTAGCTCCGGGCTTGCCCGCTGGGGGATGTTCAACCAAGATTTTGCTAATTTTTTGATAATCTTGTCTGCCTCGGTCAGGTGGGCCTTCTCAATGCTGGCACCCTGCATTATGAAGTCGGTGCAAGGCAACAAGAAAGTTGCCGCCGCATCAAGCTTCTGCCACGGGGCCAGCAAAAACCGGTCGATGTCACGCATATCAGAGAGGAGAGACGCTATGGTGTTCACTGGCATTTGTTTTACCCGGTAGCCTGTGAGGATCCCAAGATGTTCATAAGGGTCGTTGGGGCCTAATGTTTGGACAGGTACACCCTAGATCGCAAACTCCGTCGCCCGGACCCTGTCATCCCTACACCCTGCTACGTGCAGCGACGCACACTTCGCAGGGTTAAAATTGATGTTCAGGGCCCGGGCGGCGGCCTCCGCTGCATCCAGGATGACCCTCATCGCAGCCGGGGAGTCAGCCAGGAGCGCCACATCATCAGCGTAGGCGAGGTTGGAGATTCGCCGGCCACCGATGTCGTAACCCTCACCCATTCGTGCAATAGCACGAACAACTACTTCCAGGGTGAGGTTGCAGACATCAGGGCTCAGTGGGCACCCCTGTCTGACTCCGGACTGCAATGGGATGGGGTTGGTGAAGCCATCAGCCGTGCGGACGCGAGTCCTCAGACCGTCGTAAAGTGCGCTGATGATATTGCGCATCTTTACTGGCATGCCGTGACCCTCGAGCGAGCGCATGATGGAGTCGTGCGGTACTGAACCGAAGGCATTCTTCAGGTCCAGCCAGACCACGACTAACTCCTTCAGATGTTTTTTCGCATCTTGAAGGATCTCCTGCAGCACGAAGTTGTGTTCATAACAGCCTTCATACTGCAGGAAACCCTTCTGCGAACTGCTGAATCGCTCGTTGGCCACGGCCCAGGCCTTGACACGGTCGGCCAGGATCGCAGCAAAAAGTTTGGGACACGTATCTCCAAGGGAGATCGGTCGCCAATTCGAGACGTCAGTGGTGTCGCCCTTTTTGTAGAAAAGAATGGTGTTGGTGTCTCTCCATAAGGACGGCACCGCCTCCAGGCAAAGGATGGTGTTGTATAAAGCAGCGAGTACATGAGCACCTGGGTCAGCTTTCACCAGGTCCGAGTATTTTAGGCCATCTGGACCTGGAGCCGTGTTGGCACGACCCCGGAGTCGATCCAAAATCTCTTCTCTGGTTACCGGCCTTGTCAGGCGCTCATCACTCACTGCTGAGGGTGCATCCTGATCAAAGACAGAAGGCCAATCCTCTCCAGCGCTTCGGCGGGCAGCCGAGTCGGCAAAGTGCCGCTCTAAAGTTGCTAAATTAATATTGCAGGATCTATTAGACCCTGCCAATATTTCTTGGACTGCCCGCTTTCTGTTGTTTCTGTATAAGCGCTGAAGACGAGTGGCCTCCTGAATTCAATCAGGTGCCCTACGAGCCTGGGAGACGCTTCGTTGCTGCGATCCTGGCCGACGATGCTGCTAGGTAGGACCCCGCTGCGTCAGCCTCCCGAGAAACCGCAAGACCTCGGTGGCTGCTTCATCAAGCAGCTCACCGGTATTTGCTGAATTAAGTAAATTTATGAGCCGCCGCTGATCGGTGTTAGGTAGGCGGCGGCTTCTTCTTGGTCTCTCGGTCTGCTGACCAGCGACGTCCTCCCGTGCATTGACGGTCTGAGGAGTCGCGTCCACGATGTTATGTGGCGTTGGCTCCGGCATGATATTATTTGCCAGAGCATTTAGATTAGGGGGGGCATGGGAGGGAGATGATGGTAGTAGGGTCTCCACCGAGATGGTGTTTGGCGGAGACGCGGGGGCAATACTGTCGTCCACCGTCTCAGGCAAGATGTCAATGGCCTGAGAAGGAGGAGGAGAGCTGTGTGCATTGATCTCCGGCGAGATGTTGTTGGCCGGAGATCTTAGAGAATCGGCCTCCGGCGAGATGTTGTTGGCCGGAGGACTATGGACCAGCACCTCCACCGTGATGGTGTTCGGCGGAGGTTGGGAAGGAGGGTCGACAGCCGTGGGAGCCACCGCGGCCGACGCGCACGCACGACCCTGCACCGGCGTCTGTAGAACAGCAGCCGAGGCAGAGCCCGCGTACCACGTCGAGATGTCGTTTGCGGTGGTGGTATAATCCCAGGCTGCCGATGGGTGTTATATCTCCTTGCAGTGTCGGCCCCTCCAGTCGCAGTGGAGGGCATGTCAGGAAGACACGCAGTAGTATGCACCATCACCGCCTTCCGAGGGTATTTAACACCCTCGGGGGCTATGAAACCACATTTCCAACAACGGAAGATGTGGGTCAATGCCAAATGTCTTTCCTTAAGGTGACGGCACATATTCTCCACACGCGTCGTCCCGGCATACCTACCACTGGTTCTACAGAGGGGGCACTGCAGGGTTTCCTCCTCCCTCGTAGGAAGGAGAATGATGACATTTTCTCCTTTCTTTATAACTTTGTTAGCTGGCTCCATATTAATCACTATCTTGAGCCAGATGTATGTGCAGCAGAGACAAGGATGAAAGCTTCTCGGCCGTCTCTGCTGTGGTAGTACCTATCACGGTGTTCTGTGACGGCTGAACGCCAGGTACTACCTAGTAGTATGAAGACACAAGCTTTTTAATTCTTGTGTTGAGTCCGCCCCACATCGGACACTTTGATCTTAGCCAAAAGGCCGAGAAGCGATTATTGATAAAAAAAAACTTCCCTTCATTTAGGGTCGACCCAATATGGCAGCACCGCCTGCTAAAACTTATTAGAATAGGTTAAAAACAAGGCCTGTAAAGGGGGCAAACATGATGTAAATAGGACACGACAGACCACAAATATATAAACGAAGTAAGAAAGAGAAAAAAAAACATATAGAAAGATACAAATAATTAAATAGTTATTAAAAACGAAAGAGGAAGAAGAGAAAATAAAACAGAAAGGAAAAAAAAAATAAAACAGTGATATAAAATTGTAAATGGGACGGTCACAGGTTAAAATCTGGCCCTTCGTTCAGGAACAGACAATACAAGTATATAAACAATAGTACAAAAAGATACATTCAGTAACATAGAAAAATAAATGTGACCACCCATTTGGTCTGTCGGTGAATCTAGAGGGAGGAGTAATTCCCTTGGCCAAAATTAGTTTTGCACATACTGCCTCCTTCCACTCACATGCTCGACGTATATGTCCCGAGACCATCGGATGGTATCGCTGACCATGAACCTCCTCATCATGGCCGCATAATAGCGACTGATGCTGAGGAGGCTCATGGTCTGCTCATTTTTCGGGTCCCAAGCACCGAGCGCGCCCACGACAAATGCGTCGACCTTTACAACGTAACCATTGCCCACCAGTTGATCCGCTAGAGGCTGGTATTTGCGAATCTTTTCCTGACGAGCCCTTTCAAAATCGATAATACGATTTTCAAAAGGAATGGTTACGTCGATGATGGTAATTTTACGGCTGGCTTCGTCGCGAACGACTATGTCAGGCCGCAAGGTCGACGCGCTGCCGTGGGCGCCCTCGACTGTCCGATTAGTTCGGATGATCCCGGGACATTTTGAGGCCTTCACCAATCTGTCTTGAACATTGTTGTGTTGTAGCTGCCTCGCGGCGGAATAGACGCCGCAATTGTTCAGCACATGAGGGATCGTTTCTAATACGAAGCCACACTTGCGACAGCGTTTATCTCCCCCCGTCTGCCAGCGTTTGCATGCATTCAGGGGTAGGACGCCCAGGCGCGCACGATGTATAAAGCGCCAGTCGCAGAAGCGGGTATTTCTACCCGTTCTAAGGAAGTGGTTAGAATAACCACTCCTTCGTGTGACCTCGTATACCTTGCCTTGGTCTCGTTTGGCGAGGAGAGATCGCTCATAGTGCTGAACAAGGCGACGCCGGAGGAAAGAGATGACATTGTTCCTCTCGCGCGGCGACACAGCCACGGAACCCCGACCCTGGGGATCCCCACAGTCCAGCAGGTAAACTCCCCTGTCTTGGCAATAAAGCCAACGCAATCGGAGTTTGGTGTTAATTCTCCCGGTCGCGGTGCGGACTTTCGACCAGTAGGAAGAAAGCGAACCGGAGCGAGGCAGATCTAAGTCACCGGAGAGGTAGCGAGCGATATCGATGTTACTCGCCCGCTTTCGCAACCTCTCCGAGACAACATCACCCAGCGAAGACATGGCCAACTCGCTCACGGCGGGGTCCTTTGCATACAGCATTTTGTAAGCCTGAGCCACCGTAAGTAAGTCGTACATGTCCGCAAGCGGGAGCAGCCCACCACCTCCTTTTGACGGAGAGATGAATGCCAACTCCGGGCTTGCCCGCTGGGGGATGTTCAACCAAGATTTAGCTAATTTTTTGATGATCTTGTCTGCCTCGGTCAGGTGGGCCTTCTCAATGCTGGCACCCTGCATTATGAAGTCGATGCGAGGCAACAAAAAGGTCGCCGCCGCATCAAGCTTCTGCCACGGGGCCAGCAAAGACCGGTCGATGTCACGCATATCTGAGAGGAGGGACGCTATGGTGTTCACTAACGTTTGTTTTACCTGGTAACCTGTGGGGATTCCAAGATGTTAATAGGGGTCGTTGGGTCCTAATGTTCGGGCAGGTACACCCTGGATCGCAAACTCCGTCGCCCGGACCCTGTCATCTCTACACCCTGCTACGTGCAACGACGCGCACTTCGCAGGGTTAAAAGTGATGTTCAGGGCCCGGGCGGCGGCCTCCGCCGCATCCAGGATGACCCTCATCGCAGCCGGGGAGTCAGCCACGAGTGCCACATCATCAGCGTAGGCGAGGTTGGAGATTCGCCGGCCACCGATGTCGTAACCCTCGCCCGTTCGTGCAATAGCACGAACAACTACTTCTAGGGTGAGGTTGAAGACATCAGGGCTCAGTGGGCACCCCTGTCTGACCCCGGACTGCAATGGTATGGGGTTGGTGAAGCCCTCGTCCGTGCGGACGCGAGTCCTCAGACCGTCGTAAAGTGCGTTGATGATGTTGCGCATCTTTACTGGCATGCCGTGGCCCTCGAGCGAGCGCATAATGGAGTCGTGCGGTACTGAACCGAAGGCATTCTCCAGGTCCAGCCAGACCACGACTACCTTCTTCAGATGTTTTTTCGCATCTTGAAGGATCTCCTGCAGCACGAAGTTGTGTTCATAACAGCCCTCATACTGCAGGAAACCCTTCTGCGAACTGCTGAATCGCTCGTTGGCCTCGGCCCAGGCCTTGACACGGTCGGCCAGGATCGCAGCAAAAAGTTTGGGACACGTATCTCCAAGGGAAATCGCTCGCCAATTCGAGGCGTCAGCGGTGTCGCCCTTTTTGTAGAGAAGAATGGTGTTGGTGTCTCTCCATAAGGACGGCACCGCCTCCAGGCGAAAGATGGTGTTGTATAAAGCAGCGAGCACATGAGCACCCGGGTCAGCTTTCACCAGGTCCGAGTATTTTAGGCCATCCGGACCCGGAGCCGTATTGGCACGACCCCGGAGCCGACCCAAAATCTCTTCTCTGGTTACCGGCCTTGTCAGGCACTCATCACTCACTGCTGAGGGCACATCCTGATCGAAGACAGGAGGCCAATCCTCTCCAGCGCTCCGGCGGGCAGCCGAGTTGGCAAAATGCCGCTCTAAATTTGCTAAATTAATATTGCAGGGTCTATTAGACCCTGCCAATATTTCTTGGACTGCCCGCTTTCTGTTGTTCCTGTATAGGCGCTGAAGACGAGTGGCCTCCTGAATCCGATCAGGCGCCCTACGAGCCTGGGAGACGCCCCGTTGCTGCGATCCCGGCCGACGATGCTGCTGGGTAGGACCCCGCTGCGTCAGTCTACCGAGAAACCGTACGACCTCGGTGGCTGCTTCATCAAGCAGCTCATCGGTATTAGCTGCATTAAGTAAATTTATGAGCCTCCGCTGGTCGGTGTTAGGTAGGCGGCGGCTTCTTCTTGGTCTCTCGGTCTGCTGACCAGCGACGTCCTCCCGTGCATCGACGGTCTGAGGAGTCGCGTCCACGATGTTATGTGGCGTTGGCTTCGGCATGATATTATTTGCCAGAGTATTTAGATTAGGGGGGGCATGGGAGGGAGATGATGGTAATACGGTCTCCACCGAGATGGTGTTTGGCGGAGACACGGGGGCAATACTGTCGTCCACCGTCTCAGGCAAGATGTTAGGCCTGAGAAGGAGGAGGAGAGTTGTGTGCATTGATCTCCGGCGAGATGTTGTTGGCTGGAGATCTTAAAGAATTGTCCTCCGGCGAGATGTTGTTGGCTGGAGAACTATGGACCATCACCTCCACCGTGATGGTGTTCGGCGGAGGTTGAGAAGGAGGGTCGACAGCCGTAGGAGCCACCGCGGCCGACGTGCACGCAGGACCCCGCACCGGCGTCTGTGTAACAGCAGCCGAGGCAGCGCCCCGCGTACCACGTCGAGGTGTCGTTTGCGGTGGTGGTACAATCCCAAGCTGCCGACGGGTGTTATATCTCCTAGCAGTGTCGGCGCCTCCAGTCGCAGTGGAGGGTATGTCAGGAAGACACGCAGTGGTATGCACCATCACTGCCTTTCGAGGGTATTTAACACCCTCGGGGGCGATGAAACCACATCTCCAACAACGGAAGACGTGGGTCAATGCCGAATGTTTTTCCTTAAGGTGACGGCACATATTCTCCACACGCGTCTTCCCGGCATACCTCCCACTGGTTCTACAGAGGGGGCACTGCAGGGTTTCCTCCTCCCTCGTAGGAAGGAGAATGATTACATTTTCTCCTTCCTTTATAACTTTGTTAGCTGGCTCCATATTAATCACTATCTTGAGCCAGATGTTTGTGCAGCAGAGACAAGGATGGAAGCTTCTCGGCAGTCTCTGCTGTGGTAGCACTTATCACGGTGTTCTGTGACGGCTGAACGCCAAGTACTACCTAGTAGTGTGAAGACACAAGCTTTTTAATTCTCGTGTAAAGTCCGCCCCACGGCACTGCCGTCTAGATGCGAACTCTTTCACACCACTACACTTTGATCTTAGCCAAAAGGCCGAGAAGCGATTATTGATACTAAAATATTATCTTAGCCAAAGGATTTACAATTCAGAAAAATAGATTGGGAATATAAGTAGATTATAGTTTAAATAAAATACAGTTAAAATTTTCTAAAATTATTAACCTTCAGGCGGTCGGGGTGGCACCTTTTGGGGTCACCAATTGTGACATAGTAAAATATTATCAAAAACTAACGTTTGTGATAACATTTTACTATGTCACAATTGGTGACCCCAACAGGTGCCACCCTGGCCGCCTAAAGGTTAAGCCTGAAAGAAAAGTAACAAGTGTTTGAATTCGCTTTAAATAGATTTTTTGATAAAAAGTTTAAAAAGTTATGGACATCTTAACTTGATGTACGCGCGTATATAATTATATCTATATACAAAGTACTTGTTACAAACAGGCCAGATTCGCTGTCCTTGTCTAATTGAGATTTTAGTTATTTATTCAATTATTAATCGGTATATAAATATTTACGCAGATCAAAAAAAAAATTTTATCGCTTTGTTTTTGAAAAAATTAAGGAATGCTGAAGTGTAGGTATATGTTTATAATATTTTTGCCTGTCTTAACAGAGAACAGAATCTGGCTTCTTCTCAACATAGAAAAATTATAATATTAAGGTGTTATCTTTAATATTTCATTTCTTTATTAGTAAAATGTTAAAAAGAAAAAATAATGAAGAAAGATCATCTGATGAACCACTAACTAAAAAAAGTTTAATGATGTCTTTATCTGAATTTTTAAAACCAAAAATAAAAATTGGAGATAAATCTACATAATATTTACAATTAATTAAAATTATTATAATCATTCATGAAAAAAAAATTAATAATTAAAATAAACATATTTTTAAATTAAATTTTAGATCACTTGTAGCTTATATTGAAGAAATTATAGACAAAAAACGTTTTTTAAATAAACAAACTAAAAAAGAATTTTCTTTATTAAAAGTTATTGTGAATAATAATAATGGTGTATTAATTCAATGTAACATATTTAATGACAATACATGTAAATTTAAAAATGCCCAGTTGAAAATAATGACATCTTTCCAGTACATCTTTGAAAGACGACTTTAAAGACGTCTTTGAAGACGTCTTTAGCCGTGTCTTAGATTGGAACAAAATAAGACGTCGTTTTTTTAATGTTCAGGAAATATAGTAACCAAATTACGTCTTTTTTATAAGTAAAATAATTTCAAAGACGTATTTTTTCAATAAATACTCATAGTAAAAGGCGTCAATTTTCCAAAAAAAAATTCTTCTTTTAAAACAAATGACGTATTTCGTGTTGAAAATAATGATGTCTTTCTAAGACGTCTTTGGTCGTGTCTTAGATTGGAACCAAAAAAAGACGTCATTTTTCCAATGTTTAGAGAAGTTATTTAACAAATGACGTCTTTTTATTATTTCAAAGACGTATTTTTTTTATAAAAATGACGTCTTTTCTTACAAATTTTTATTAAAAAAATACTTTTTTGAAATTATAAAAAGACGTTATTTGATAAATAGCTTTTCTAAACATTGGAAAAATGACGTCTTTTTTGTTCCATTCTAAAACACGACCAAAGGCGTCTTTTAAAGACGTCTTTCTATAAAAGACGTTATTTTCTCCAAATTTAGGAAAAAAACTTAATAAAGTTTCTTTATGAATGGTAATGTGTTTCTGAGCAGAAGTACCATCTTCCTGTGAAGACATTCATCTGCAATAATATATAAGAATTAATACAATTATAAAATCACATACATCTCAATGGTCGAGATCTTCTGTACCTGGTGTCGATATTGCAGATAATGTAGTTTCAGGTGAAACTATTCTACTCAACGTTTGTATATCCTGGTCATTCCAGTAAGAGCAACCAGGCAACGGTTCATTAGGTGGTGGTGGCGCTGTAGTATCAGCAATTACCCCCTCCAACATCGTACTCGAAGTACTATGATCATTATTCACGTAATTATCTAACGAATTTATAACTTCTCGTACTTCTTCGGTGGGTGGCAGTAATGCAGGATCTCTTAAACTAAGCAGCTGTTCTTCTGCTGACAGAAGATTCATCAGTAATTTATCCCCACCATTGTCCTCCATCATATTTTGCAAGTCTGAAAATTTTTTAATATCATATCTGTTAAAGTTACACTATTTAAAAAAAAGTCTTATCCCGCGAAATTCCCCGACCATAAATAAGAAATTTATAGATTATTGATTCAATATTGGAAATCAATATTTTTTTGTAGAACATATTTTTGGATTTATCATTGTATTTACAACATAAAAGTATTAGCTTGCGAAATTTTTTGACCGCAAACAAGTAAGTTATCGAGTATTGGTCCGATATTCGAAATCAGTATTTTATTCTTAAACATATTATTTGATTTATTATTTTAGTTACAACAAAAAGTCTTATCTCGCGAAATTCTCCGACCATAAATAAAAAATTTATAGGTTATTTATCCGATATTGGAAATCGATATTTTTTTGTGAAACATATTTTTGGATTTATCATTGTATTTGCAACATAAAAGTATCAGCTTGCAGGATTTTTTGACCGTAAATAAATAAGTTATTAAATATTGGTCCGGTATTCAAAATCAATATTTATTTCTAAAACATATTGTTGGATTTATTATTTTATTTACAACAAGTATCTCGCGAAATTCTCCGACCATAAATAAAAAATTTATAGGTTATTGATCCGATATTGGAAATCAATATTTTTTTGTAGAACATATTTTTGGATTTATCATTGTATTTACAACATAAAAGTATTAGCTTGCGAAATTTTTTGACCGTAAATAAGTAAGTTATCGAGTATTGGTCCAATATTGGAAATCAATATTTTATTCTTAAACATATTATTTGATTTATTATTTTATTTACAACAAAAAGTCTTATCTCGCGAAATTCTCCGACCATAAATAAAAAATTTATAGGTTATTGATCCGATATTGGAAATCGATATTTTTTTGTGAAACATATTTTTGGATTCATCATTGTATTTGCAACATAAAAGTATCAGCTTGCAGGATTTTTTGACCGTAAATAAATAAGTTATTGAATATTGGTCCGGTATTCAAAATCAATATTTATTTCTAAAACATATTGTTGGATTTATTATTTTATTTACAACAAAAAGTCTTATCTCGCGAAATTCTCCGACCATAAATAAAAAATTTATAGGTTATTGATCCGATATTGGAAATCAATATTTTTTTGTAGAACATATTTTTGGATTTATCATTGTATTTACAACATAAAAGTATTAGCTTGCGAAATTTTTGGACCGTAAATAAGTAAGTTATCGAGTATTGGTCCGATATTGGAAATCAATATTTTATTCTTAAACATATTATTTGATTTATTATTTTATTTACAACAAAAAGTCTTATCTCGCGAAATTCTCCGACCATAAATAAAAAATTTATAGGTTATTTATCCGATATTGGAAATCGATATTTTTTTGTGAAACATATTTTTGGATTTATCATTGTATTTGCAACATAAAAGTATCAGCTTGCAGGATTTTTTGACCGTAAATAAATAAGTTATTAAATATTGGTCCGATATCCAAAATCAATATTCATTTCTAAAACATTGTATTAGATCCTATAGGATATGTATTATTTATTTAAATTTCGCGCTTGTATTTGTACGCCATTGCGTGGCGCTGGCGCTACTTGCGCCATTTGACGACGAAGAGCAAGAAGAAAACGACGCCATTGAGCGTCAGACGCTGCGGAGACGTCCCACGAGACGGAGGTCAACGCTGACTTCGATCTCTCATAATTATATTGCGACACCAGGAGGTCAGCGCTGACTCCTGTATAGTTTCTTTTTAAACAATATTGGTTAGAAGATCTCAAGGCGGCTTCTCGGATCTCATTTGTGGGCCAGACGACAAAGGCGTCCTGGGGATCGAGCGGTTGCATCATCTTATATTAGGTAACGTGAGACTTCGCACGAGAGCATATTTTAAAGTATTGAAATTCCCTCCACAGGGTTATATGATTGGATAAAAAAGTGTATTCGCATAATTAACGAGTAATGATAATTCTCGCAAAAATAAAAGTAATAAGACACATGTGACGCGTTCGCACAAGCATATAAGAAAAGACAACGCTTCATCAGAATTCTTAAATTGTTAGGCTGCGCACGACAGACTCGCTAGCGAACATTATGTTATATTTTGTATATTGAATAGTTTTTCCACCTATAAATAAAACCATCATTTCCATTTAATTGATTGATATCATTTATTATTATCAGTGAATATTTACTACAATCAAATAATCTAAAATATACATATATATAAACAAAGTAAATTCACTATAATTGGCGCTTAACTAGAGGTATAGCGAGCTGCGTGCGTATTGCCATAAGCTAAAATATTAATTCGTGGAATTTTTTGCCGAGGCGATTGATGACAAGCTACATCTATAATGGCGAGTATGGAGGAGTTAAGGGAGATGTTACGGCGCATAGAAAACCAAGCAGCGGCTGTCGCCAAGGAAAATGAGAGTCTTGGAAATCAGATTAAGATTTTAACGGAGGAAAATGGAAAATGGAGACAGCGGCTCAATGACGTCATACATTCGTCGGTACACGAAACCACGGTGGTCATGAACGACGCTACAACGCGAACAGCGACACCTGACGTAAATGGAAGAAATGAACAACAGCCGATAAGCGTAACGGTAAATCAGCAGAGCAACAGCGTAAATGGCGAAAGTAATTTAATGCGTGGTAATGGCGATGTAAGTACGATGCTCATCGCGGGTTTATTGGATAGATTTGAGTGTACACAGATAAATGTTACGATTCCCACGTTTGACGGTTATAAGGGCAATGCCCGTGAATATATTGAAAATCTAAATAAGTATTTCGTGCGTAAAAAAGTAAGAGAGGAGCACAAATTAATAGTTGCGGAGGAGACACTCAGAGGGCGCGCTAAAGCATGGTTTGAGGCTAGATATCAGCCATTTTGTGATTATGAACATTTTAAAATTTTGTTTCTTAAGGAATTTGACTCGATACAAGCTAGAATTTGCATAAAAACCGAATGGGCAAATCGTAAATTTAGAAAAACGGATCATTCATTATATGAATATTTTATGGAACAATTGAAAACCGCAAAATATTTTACGCCGAGATTAGACGAATATGAGATAAATCTTATGATAGTTAAACAATTGCCGCGACATGCGAGGGATATTCTTGCAACGGTAAGCTTCGGAGATACGGACAGAGTCGCGAAGACTCTTGCAAATTTAGACGAGTCCTACAAGGACAATATTAATTATAGACCTTCGTTGCTTCGTGAAAAGAATCAAATCAATTATATACGTAAAATCGTAACTAATAATACTGGAAATTCTGAATATTTGCATGCTCCCAATACTGTAAATTGGGGAGAAAGTAATTATGATCAATATGTAATTAATGATAAAAATCGTGAGATGAGTATGCAGTCGCAAATGAGGCAGGCTAGCATTAATGTAATTAGGTTAGAGTATGAGTACGGGTGTGATACGGAACAAAATGTCGGTGAGGAATGTAGGTATGAGTGTGATGTTGATGTGAGTGATGACAACGTACGTAACGACGTACAAGTACAGAGGCAAGATGAAAAAACAGGTGAAATAGTACAACCTGAAAAGAATGTAGATAATTGTGAGGATTTGGTTGGGCACACTCATTCGAGTGATGAATTTAATAATATTTCTGACCATCGGTCATTAGCGTTTTGTTTAAATTCGCCGGTTATTAATGCGCGGGTAATTCGGTGGATCTTATGTGCAAAACAATATTTTTGCAATAACAAATACGGTAAAATTGGTAATAGTTTGGTTGCGGACATTTTCACTAGGTGCTTTCTAGGGGGGTCGGTTGACAAGCAATTTGATAATAAATATGTTAAGCAAGCACCTCAGGAAAATGACGTAAGCTTTCATGAGACTTGCTCGATTAATTCAATTGCTGAACGCAGTGCGTATCAAGAATTGTTAAACGGGTTCAAGCGGAATAGTCAATACCAAGGGGGTGATATTGTTCGTCAAGAGCGAATGATGAAGGTTCAGAAAGATTTTAAAAATGAGAAATGGGATAAACGGGGGAGACGCTATTTGTCACATGGCGTGGTTGATAAAGCTTTAAAATGTACTCTTGTAACATTGGGATGTGCGGGGGCCGCGAAGTTATTTGAATGTCCAGTGGAATTCTTTTATTGGCGGCGTAGACGTAAAAAATATGTATATGCGGTGGTGTGTGTATGTATATATTGTAAAGTGTGGGAGATGAGTGTCGTACGAGATCATCTGCGAATGGTCTATAATTTTGTATAACGAGCCTCGATAGAAGTAGGGTTAATTTCTGTATCAATCTTCGTAGGAAGAATCATATTTGTTTGTATATATGTTTAATTGATAGGTATGGTGGTAGAGGCGTGGGCCGCGGTGCGCTTCCGTACGCTTTGTTTATGGGCACTAGTGGTCTACGGCTCTATTAGATGTATTTACAGACGACTCTATTGCCTGAGTGTCGTCTTCGGGGGCAATTGTAATAGATCCTATAGGATATGTATTATTTATTTAAATTTCGCGCTTGTATTTGTACGCCATTGCGTGGCGCTGGCGCTACTTGCGCCATTTGACGACGAAGAGCAAGAAGAAAACGACGCCATTGAGCGTCAGACGCTGTGGAGACGTCCCTAGAGACGGAGGTCAACGCTGACTCCGATCTCTCATAATTATATTGCGACACCAGGAGGTCAGCGCTGACTCCTGTATAGTTTCTTTTTAAACAATATTGGTTAGAAGATCTCAAGGCGGCTTCTCGGATCTCATTTGTGGGCCAGACGACAAAGGCGTCCTGGGGATCGAGCGGTTGCATCATCTTATATTAGGTAACGTGAGACTTCGCACGAGAGCATATTTTAAAGTATTGAAATTCCCTCCACAGGGTTATATGATTGGATAAAAAAGTGTATTCGCATAATTAACGAGTAATGATAATTCTCGCAAAAATAAAAGTAATAAGACACATGTGACGCGTTCGCACAAGCATATAAGAAAAGACAACGCTTCATCAGAATTCTTAAATTGTTAGGCTGCGCACGACAGACTCGCTAGCGAACATTATGTTATATTTTGTATATTGAATAGTTTTTCCACCTATAAATAAAACCATCATTTCCATTTAATTGATTGATATCATTTATTATTATCAGTGAATATTTACTACAATCAAATAATCTAAAATATACATATATATAAACAAAGTAAATTCACTATAACATATTGTTAGATTTATTATTTTATTTACAACAAAAAGTCTTATCTCGCGAAATTCTCCGACCATAAATAAAAAATTTATAGGTTATTGATCCGATATTGGAAATCAATATTTTTTTGTAGAACATATTTTTGGATTTATCATTGTATTTACAACATAAAAGTATTAGCTTGCGAAATTTTTTGACCGTAAATAAGTAAGTTATCGAGTATTGGTCCGATATTGGAAATCAATATTTTATTCTTAAACATATTATTTGATTTATTATTTTATTTACAACAAAAAGTCTTATCTCGCGAAATTCTCCGACCATAAATAAAAAATTTATAGGTTATTGATCCGATATTGGAAATGGATATTTTTTTGTGAAACATATTTTTGGATTTATCATTGTATTTGCAACATAAAAGTATCAGCTTGCAGGATTTTTTGACCGTAAATAAATAAGTTATTGAATATTGGTCCGATATCAAAAATCAATATTTTTTTGTAAAACATATTGTTGGATTTATTATTTTGTTTACAACAAAAAGTCTTATCTCGCGAAATTCTCCGACCATAAATAAAAAATTTATAGGTTATTGATCCGATATTGGAAATCGATATTTTTCTGTGAAACATATTTTTGGATTTATCATTGTATTTGCAACATAAAAGTATCAGCTTGCAGGATTTTTTGACCGTAAATAAATAAGTTATTAAGTATTGGTCCGATATTGAAAATCAATATTTATTTCTAAAACATATTGTTGGATTTATTATTTTGTTTACAACAAAAAGTCTTATTTTGCGAAATTCTCCGACCATAAATAAAAAATTTATAGGTTATTGATCCGATATTGGAAATCGATATTTTTTTGTGAAGCATATTTTTGGATATATCATTGTATTTGTAACATAAAAGTATCAGCTTGCAAAATTTTTTGACCGTAAATAAATAAGTTATTGAATATTGGTCCGGTATTCAAAATCAATATTTATTTCTAAAACATATTGTTGGATTTATTATTTTATTTACAACAAAAAGTCTTATCTCGCGAAATTCTCCGACCATAAATAAAAAATTTATAGGTTATTGATCCGATATTGGAAATCAATATTTTTTTGTGAAACATATTTTTGGATTTATCATTGTATTTGCAACATAAAAGTATCAGCTTGCAGGATTTTTTGACCGTAAATAAATAAGTTATTGAATATTGGTCCGATATCAAAAATCAATATTTTTTTGTAAAACATATTGTTGGATTTATTATTTTGTTTACAACAAAAAGTCTTATCTCGCGAAATTCTCCGACCATAAATAAAAAATTTATAGGTTATTGATCCGATATTGGAAATCGATATTTTTCTGTGAAACATATTTTTGGATTTATCATTGTATTTGCAACATAAAAGTATCAACTTGCAGGATTTTTTGACCGTAAATAAATAAGTTATTAAGTATTGGTCCGATATTGAAAATCAATATTTATTTCTAAAACATATTGTTGGATTTATTATTTTGTTTACAACAAAAAGTCTTATCTCGCGAAATTCTCCGACCATAAATAAAAAATTTATAGTTTATTGATCCGATATTGGAAATCGATATTTTTCTGTGAAACATATTTTTGGATTTATCATTGTATTTGTAACATAAAAGTATCAGCTTGCAGGATTTTTTGACCGTAAATAAATAAGTTATTAAGTATTGGTCCGATATTGACAATCAATATTTATTTCTAAAACATATTGTTGGATTTATTATTTTTTTTACAACAAAAAGTCTTATTTCGCGAAATTCTCCGACCATAAATAAAAAATTTATAGGTTATTGATCCGATATTGGAAATCGATATTTTTTTGTGAAGCATATTTTTGGATATATCATTGTATTTGTA
This sequence comes from Anastatus disparis, assembly GCA_017163975.1. Lineage (NCBI taxonomy): Eukaryota > Metazoa > Arthropoda > Insecta > Hymenoptera > Eupelmidae > Anastatus > Anastatus disparis. The sequence goes on from JAFFSR010000203.1 coordinate 248,841, forward strand.
ACATAAAAGTATCAGCTTGCAAAATTTTTTGACTGTAAATAAATAAGTTATTAAGTATTGTTCCGATAGTAGAAATCAATTTTTCTTGTGAAACTCATTTTTTGATTTATTATTTTATTTACAATATAAAATCTCTTGAAATTCTCTGGTGATAAATAAAAAAGATATAGATTATTGAACGATGATTAGCTTCGATTTCGTGATTTTAAAAAATGTTTCTAGATTCGTTATTAAATTCATAGTATAAAATATGCATAGCTTACCTGTAGTTACACGATGATGTAACATACGATGTCTGACTTGAGGTGCATCTCGCACTCCTCTGCTCATAATACAGCGACCAACTATATCAAGTATCTGATTATCGGTAAAAATATTTCGCTGAAACATATAGGCCAAAGTACGTTTCTAGATTCGTTATTAAATTCATAGTATAAAATATGCATAGCTTACCTGTAGTGACACGATGATGTAATATACGATGTCTGACTTGAGGTGCAGCTTGCACTCCTCTGCTCATAATACAGTGACCAACTATATCAAGTATCTGATTATCGGTAAAAATATTTCGCTGAAACATATAGGCCAAAGTACGTAGCCCGCAGTGTTAAGATGAATGTAATCTTTTTTAATAGCTTATTCATAAAGCAAATTTTCAAATTTTTGCGCCATGCGTGATTACAAAGTAGTTTTATTTGCTATAAAGATATTATATAAGTCTTTCTTATTTATTCTCTTTTTTTGATATTCTTCACGGAGAAGGTTTCACATCATAAAAGATAGTGCGTTTTGAAAACACTCCACAAGGTCCCTCGCATGCACGATAAATATCGAATATGCATGAAGTTTTTGAAAATAGTATCTCTTTTTTTTTATAATAGCCTAATACTTTTTTCTTATTTCTATCATAAACTGTCGATATTTATTGCGTGATGATTGATAATTCATGAATAATAATTTTTAAATAATAAATATCTTACAATATAATATAATCAATTCTGATAAATATTTATATTTACATATAATTTGCATATGTATATATATATATATATAGTTGCTCTCAGTTATATACGCAACTTGGGTGTATTAACAATAAATGTCAAAATCACATAATCGCAAGGAGTAGAATAGTTATACTTCTTCTCATGTTTGCGCTCCTGATACTTTTTATCATTTTTGTATCACTAATTCTCTATATTTATTGATTCGATATCTTGGTAATGTAATGTAATGGAAATAAATATATATTATATTTAAAATATAATAACCAATCCTAATGAATGGCTTATTTGTCCATCATTTGCATATCATCTGCATATGATTGGTGTATACATATAAGAATGTATATATTTTATACAGATTTTTGTGTGCACGTGTATGTATTATGTATGTATGTATAGACATGCATATTAGAGAGATTGATTGATTGAAACATTTATTTCAGGTCGTGGGGTTAAATCCCGTATGACCTTATCGATTTACAATTGTATACAAAGGTTAATATATAATGCAAAATAGTGAACAACATCGTTAGAATTTCTAATAAAAGAACAATAAAAATCCATCGTAGATCAGCAATAAAAGTTTAAATATAAATTTGCATTTAAGATAACTGGTTTAAATAACTTTAAATTTGTAAACTCAATATATTTTCGAAACTATCAGCTGTTATTACTATCACTACAAGTGAACAGTCAATTTAGGTTCATTATTATTATAAATCATGGCAGAACGTGTTTAGGCGTACGTATAAACCACATCCATTGAGTACTCAGTGTACTCTGCCACTCTGAACGCTCGTCTGTTATTAATTTATCATATAGGCGTGATTTAATAAACAAAGTACGCCTAGGGTGAAAATACATGAATAGATCACTATTTTCATTGACGTATGAAGATGCTGTGTACGTAAATGAGTTTAACATAGTGGCTGTTCGTACTACTGGGCACACAAGTAAACGAGAAGGTAGCCTACTTGACGACCTAACAACTGCATTAACATTTGTACGAACTAACTTTGTAGCAAGGTATAGTGGATTTTGGTGTGATATAATAGTATGTGCAGGAACTGCTTTAAATTAAAGCCGCCTATTACTGACTGATAATTACTTTAGTTGAAGTTGAAAAGGGGTGACCCTACGTCTGCCAATGTTGCCAAACATAAATCTCACGCAGGCTATAAAAGCACGATGGAGTTTGAGGTTTAGTGTTTGAGGCAATTCATCATAAACTACACTACAGTAGTCAATAATCAGGAAGATCAAGGCCTTAACAAGCTTTTTTTAACCTTTCTCGTCAGAGCATGTCTATGGAACTTGAGAGACTGAAGCGTTCCAAAAATACGACCAACAACTGAATTAATTTGTTTACTCCAGTTTAAAGAACTACTGATCCAGACTCCCAAGTTTTTGACAACATCAGTATATGCTATAGGAACATTATTTACAAAGATTTTAGGACAAGTTAAAAGTTCAGTTCTCAAAAAATATTGCTTACTACCAAGAAATATAGCTTGCATTTTGCTGGGATTCAATGATAATCGATTTTCATTTGCTTATTTTACTACAGCAGCCACCTCGTGATTTATGAAATCAGCCTCGTGGTCCAAATTAATCGGGAGGAAAGAGTGGTAGAGCTGTAGGTCGTCAGCAAAAAGAATGTGCTGGGTTCCGGAAAGTACCAATGGAAGGTCGTTTATGTAGATCGAGAAGAGTAAAGGACCCAAGACACTTCCTTGTGGTACTCTATCTGTACAGGTGATCCATTCACCCACTATGTTATCAAGATCAGGAACAGAACAGGGCCTGCCTCTCAAATACGATGCAAACCAATTAATGACAAAGTAAGAACAATTAAGTGCACGGAGCTTAAAAAGTAGTGTCGAATGAGTTATCATATCAAATGCCTTCGAAAAATCGAATAGTTCCAAAACTGCTATCATTCTTTCATCAATAGCATGACGAGCATCTTCAAGAAGTTTCTGCAGTGCTGTCTGTGTACTATTTGCCTTTCGAAAGTCTGTCTGGAGAGGGTCGAACAAGGTATTTGTATCAAGATTTGAATACACAGAGAGAGAGAGAGAGGCTTATATATACACATATTTTTTATTCATTTTATGATAATTAAATAGAGGAAAGAGAGCAAGAAAGAAAGAGAGACGTTTCTCACGCTAAAATTTTAAGTTTTACAAAATCAGCACCCGTACATACGTCTTGGAGAGAGAGATTTCTTACGTTTAAATTTTAAATTTTGTAATGTTAGCACCCTAACATACGTCTTTTTCATGAAATTGATTGCAAAAAGAGTCATATTAGCAATCTTAGCGTGAGAATGGTATGTGATTTTTTATTAATTATGATTATTTTAACTTCATTTTAAAATATGCTTCTCAAAATACACTTATTAATATTTTTCTGCAGAGTATCATGTTGCTATTCGTAGTCTGAGAATGGTGTGTAATATTTTTATTTTTCGGTGGGGGAAGTTAGGCTATTAAGGGGTGAAGATTCGACTTTACTGTCAGTCTTCATCAAAATTACGGGAAGAAAGGTTGTTCTACAATGTGGGTCTAGGTCGGGATATGCTTCCAACAGTGATTAGCTGATGAGCAATTATTATGTGGCACTTTAGACCAAGGTTAAATGTTGTGGTATACAATGTGTGAATGGTTGTGTATGTCTCCAACAGTAGTTAGCTAGTAAGCAATTTTCATGTGGCATTTTGGACCAAGGTTATATGTTGTAGTACACAATGTGTGAATGTTTGTGTATGTATACAATGGATGTGTGTTTATGCATGCGTATATCACTCTATCTACAGCTATATAAATTACTTATTTTTTAGATCATCGATCTTGAATTATTAATGTTCGAATAAAATTTAAAAATAAATTTTTTTATCTATGTCTGAGGGGCATCATGTGCCGTCATAACAACACCCTTACACTATTTACTCAGAGGACATTGACCCTGTGGTCAGTAATCTTTGAGGTGTTAGAGTGGGGGTTTGTTTTGACAGTCCGTAATGCCCGAATAACTACTCATATCGATTAACAGTTTTTTTATAGTATTGCAATAAAGTATAGAGAAACTGTATAGGTATAGCAAATATAATGTAATTTATAATACATATTTTAATTTTAGGATCCTCTATATCAATGAACGCGTGAACTTCTAATCCTTAAAGAACAACTAAAGAAAAAACCGACAAATATGGCCGTAATCAAATATCACGAACCAATCGTACAATAAATATATAATATGTATATGTATATATTACAAATATAAGGATAAAAATGCAATGAGCTAGCAAAGCATCTAAAAAGAATGTACTAACTCAAAGCATTACTTAAATAAACATCACCAATCGTTTTTAAATCGATACTCAGTATATGTTTTAAGAAAACCTATGTCAGTACTTTTTTTCTCGCGACTCGTCCCAAAAATTATATTCGATAGTACCGATTTCTTCTATGGCGGGATACAGATTTTCATTGACAGAGTAGTTAATATTGCAGCCGTAGTACTGAAAAAATCGGTACTATCATTAAATTTTAAGCTTTAGTATAAAAATTTCGTATACTTCATCTAGTACCCATTTTAACAGTACTTTTCTTTCTCCGTGCATTTATACGTGTAATAAAAAATATGAAAATACGTAAATTGATTTTGTAGGAATATAATGAAAAACTAATAGCATTTGCTGTTCAAAATATGGTTTTATTCTACAATGACGTTTCACCTTTATTTTTAAAAGGCCTCTTCATGTTCTACAAAAAAATATATATATAAAATATCAAAAAAACGTTGGAAATCTACAATACTCGCATGTACAACTTATAACAATTCGATATAATACAAAAGAAAAATATTAGTAATATAACTTACGATTTTTTTTAATTATTGCATATTTGAGAACAACATTATTTGTTTTTAACATACATGTTGTCATTAACTTTATTTGCAAAAATTTTGCATCGTCACTTTGTATGTCTAAAACACATTAGTATTAATTTACATTATCTAATCGAAGACGGGTGTGTTCGTATGACTAGCAAACGATTTCGACCCATGAATAAAATAACATTTTTTTAATAAACATGATTTATAAATTAATCAATTGCATTTAGTGGTGAGTTATTTGCTCGTACATAAAAAGGGGTTTCACTTTAATAGTTCATTAATATATCTCTTGTAAATATTATCAAGACTTTCGGTGTCATATATTCTATTACAATTATCATATCTCTCAATATGTATCATTTCAGATAATAATATTTTTCTGTGAATATATTTAATATCAATTATATTGCGCGGAGAAATTGTAGTGTCAAAATTATGATTTGTACTTTTACAATGATTAACTCGAACAGATTTTTCACGGTTATATTTTAAATCACTAATATATTCTTTTATTCTAAATTCAAATCTGCGTTCAGATTGTCCTATATAGTGTATAGGGCAATCTTTACATTTAATTTTGTATACAATACAAGCCTGTTTCAAAAAGTCAATATTATCCTTACCAAGCATGTTATTGAATGAAATTTTATTTACATTTTTGAAAATCAAGTTATAATTAAACTTTATAACTATATTTTTAAATTTAAATTTCAGGTTTTTGTTGTAAGGGAGAGTTTTGAATTTATTATTGATAGTATTATTTTGGTTTGGAGTTTGTAAAGAATTAATTTGGTTTTTATTATTATGGTAAATGATACGTTTTCTAATGTAATGATGGATATAATTTAAGGGATAATAGTTTTCAATGAGAGCTTGCGTGATATGATTATAATTTGTTTGTTGAAAATCAGATGAAGATTCACAATTTCATACATATTCTCATCACTCAAAACATCATTTACTTTGTTAATATATAGACCTTTTTTCATTAATAAATAACGTTAATATATAGACTGTTTTGAGTGATGAGAATATGTATGAAATTGTGAATTCTGATCCACTTGATGAAATAGAGAGGAATGTTTAGTTTATAAAATTTTTAAGTTATATAAATGCTTTTATTGATGTCTCAAAACTAAGCACTGTTTCAAAGAAGTCAAATTTGTCTAGAGCATATGGTTTAATCAAGCTCCATAGAAACAATAAACCTATGCGTATTATTGTTTCTGCTTGTAATAGCCCCACATATTCTTTATCTAAAAAATTCTCTTCCTTTTTATTGAAAAATCTACCCCCATCAAAACATACATTAAAAATAACAATGAACTAAAAAATTAATTAAATGATTTTAAGATTCCAAATGAGTTTGAATTTATGGGCTTAGATGTCTCTAATAACTCACCACTAAATGCAATTGATTAATTTATAAATCATGTTTATTCAAAAAATGTTATTTTATTGATGTGGATCGGAATCGTTTATACATTCAAACAAAACGAACACTCTTGTCCTCAAATTTTGTGACCATGCTAGTCATACGAACACACCCGTCTTCGATTAGATAATGTAAATTAATACTAATGTGTTTTGGACATACAAAGTAACGATGCAAAATTTTTGCAAATAAAGTTAATGACAACATGTATGTTAAAAACAAATAATGTAGTTCTCAAATATGCAATAATTAAAAAATATTGTGAGTTATATTAATAATATTTTTCTTTTGTATTATATCAAATTTGTTATAAGTTGTACATGCGAGTATTGTGAATTTCTAACGTTGTTTTGATATTTTATATATATATTTTTTTTATAGAACCTGAAGAGGCCTTTTGAGAATAAAGGTGAAACGTCTTTGTTGAAGAAAACCATATTTTGAACAGCAAATGCTATCAGTTTTTTATTATATTCCTACAAGATACATGCTGTTGATAGAAGCAGAAGAACTATTTCATAAATTGATTTTTAAGAAATAATGTAACATCATGTAAAATTCTCATTATATGATTAAGAAATTTTTTTTAAAGTATATCGTGTAACTAGTGAGGTTTAGTTGACTATTGCGCACGAGGGAAAGTTGGAGCACAAGCGTAGCAAGTAACGCCATTGCCCGAGTGGCGTAATAGTCAACTAAACCGAAAGAGATTAACATACTATTTTTTCTCATAAGTGCTGGGTGTAAGATAGATAGATAAATAACCAAATTTAATATATACATTATATATGTAAATTATGTTGTACAATTAATTACAGTAATACATTAGAATTAATTAAAATAATATCAAGCACACTAATAATAATAAACAATAAAGAAAACCAATAATTAAGCAAATACAACAGTGAAATAAACTCTACAGTAATAAGGAAATTAATACAATATAAACAGTTTTGTAAATGAGCATGGAGCAGAGGTCCACTCTCCAAGGCAAGGTAGTGTGCCAATGAGGATGTCTTAAACAACGTAAGTGAGGATGACTTGCATAAGGTCGCAGGAAGATCGTTTCATAGTCGCGAGGAAGTGACCAGGAATGATCGTAGGCAATACTCAGTGAATGAAAAAGGAATGGTCAAAGGTCTCACATCACCGCTCAAGGACTTGATCGACCGGCTCCACTGATACATAGAATACAAATAGGATGGAGTACAAGATAAGAACATCTTATACAGTAACGTAGCAGAAAAATAGTTTCTTCCACCTGCAGTGGATAACAAAACTAATGAGAACCTATAATCAAAGATGTGCTCACGCCTACCTACACCGAAGATGTAACGTATACCAAAGTTGATGATCCTCTAAGTCTAAGGTTAAGCTCTGCCGAGAGGTCACAGTTAACCAGACATCAGTAATTCAGAAGTGGAAACAGCAGTGATTTTATAAGATGTTTACGAAGAGCAAGCGTAGTGCTTTTTCTAAAGAAGTTTAGTCTGTAAAGCAGAGAAAATAATCTATTACCCACTTGAGTAACGTGCTCTCTCCAGTTAAGCTTACTGTCCAACCAAACCCAGGCTACGAACAGAGAATTCAAATTTAATATTAGCACTGTTCAACGGTACGCCAGTTACAGGTACTGAGGTCAGAATATTAATGTGGAAATAAGAGCTAATAATTTTTGCCTTTATTTTTTCAACAATCAGTTTCAGATAGTTACTAGAGGCCCAATTTGAAATGAGAATAGCATGATCACTCATAAGATTAGTATAATTGCTGAGTTCAGAAATCGGAAAATGCACATAGACTTGCAAGTCGTCGAGATATATCAAATGTTGTACACCCGGGTAAAAGTTGGCAGCCATGTCATTAATATAAATAGACAATAAAAGCTGTCCAAGCACGAAACCCTGAGGTACTTCCGTATTGAAAGTGACAAAGTCAGACGCATTACCATCAGAGTCAACAACAGATTGTCGGCTATCAGATAAGTAAGAGGCAAACCACCTGACAACAGATTGTGAGACGTGAAGAGAAGTCAGTTCCCGAAGCAGAGTGACATTGCAGTGTCAAATGCCTTACTAAAATCAAATAATAGAAGCATTGTTACATAACGTCTGTCCATGTTGAGTCTAATATCCTCCGTTAGTTTGAACAAAGCTGTTTGGGTACTATGTCCAGTTCTAAGCCCAGTCTGATGAGAAGCCAACAGATGTCTGATGGACAAGTAGTGGAATGGGAGAATTTGTTCCCTATCCCCCAGTTACTATTATTTTAACTCTACAGTATCACCTCTGAATAACTACAAATTTAATTATTATTTTTTTTTTCTTAAATTTTACTCTGAATATGACCTCTGAATTTAATAACAATCAACTCTCTCGGGTGGATTCTGATCGGGTCTTCGTAGGGAACTATGACGAAACCACCGATGTAAACCAGCAACAAATCATTTATATATATTTTATAACAAAACAATGTTAATAAACACTTAAATAACACTGTTAAATAAAATACAAAAAGAAGTAATTTTCACTCTATATTTATTGAAGTAAATTTAACATACTTTTTACTCGACAATTTCTTAAAAATTGTGTAAGTGTAAAATAGTTAATAACTTAATAACTTTCCGATTAATTATAATTACATAAAATCAAATTAAACCCGTGAAATTAATATTGAGTTTACTAATGGCGGCTAAAACCGACGTTAATTACGACGAGCAAAGTGGCGACGCGCACTGACTCTAAATTTTAAGTATTTAATATATAAGATATTGGACTCACCTTAATGCACAAAGCGTTACTCTCCAAAAATACAAAAACTCCAATGATTTATCCTCCAATTCGAAATCTCCTTTTCTCGTTCTAAATGAACTTCTCAGCTCTCTCGAAAATATTAAAATTGGCAAAATTGCAAAAATAGCAAGGTAGCAAAATGGCCAAATGGCAGCGTAAATCCTCTATGAACTTTTAACCTACTAAAATTAAGTCTAGACTCAAGAAAATGGCTCAACGAGCAGCAACAGAAAAACCAACAAGTGCACTCACCAAGATCCAATAGAGAAGTGTGTGGATGGTGCATCTTTTCTCGAGCTCCTTCCTCTTTATCCCTTCTTTTATCAATTACGTCATAAAGAGGATAATGGTTAATTGGTTATTAATCCTTTCCGTAATTGTTATTTGTTAATTACAAAGAATGTTAACTTTTAACCAATTAACACCTTTCCTTTTGGTGGTTTCTTTTATGTTAGCGCCCTCTATTTCTTGCGCGCTCCATTTAAATTTCTATTTGGAAGACTCCATATAATCAGTCTTAATAATTCTGCCTATAAGCGTACCACTATTTCTCTCCAGCGCCCGATTTCTTTTATCTTTTATCACTCTTGCTCTCGATCTCACGTATCTTCATATAGAATACTGACACAGATTGATATTTTTACAATTGCCCATGTATATACTCCTTCTACCGTTATTTTTACATTGACTCATGTATATACTCCTTCTACCGTTATTTTTACATTTACCCATGTATATACGAGCCTGCTATATAAGCTATAGCTGGCTCCCCTTTTTCGCTGATCTCTTACTTTTCATGCGCATGACTCAATTTCTGCCGCAAGTTGGTCACTTACCGACACTTCCCCTTTACTCTCGAGCACGTGTTACGCATGTTCCGCGTCGTTTCCCGGTTTTTCTCGTCATCGCGACCGCGAGTGTATTGTGCGCATGCACCTATACACCGGGTGTGTGTGTGTGTGTCAGTGTACAGGTGACAGTGCTGCGGCGTGCACGTCGTCATCAAGAACATAAGATGGCGACGCACAAGAGCACAGTCACAGGTTATTTTTTTTTCCTAAACATGTGTTCTTTTCTTTGATCTGTTATGTGCACTAGTGTTAAGATGTTACAGCCATCACCGTAGCTTCAACTCCTAGTGCACAACAAGAAAACTGATGGTGACTGTGGTTTTTTCCCTCACCACGTGTTCGGATGTGAGGTTAGGTTCCTCTTTCTCTCTTTCTCTCTCTAGCGGTAAGTCGTCTGCTCATCGCTAAGCTTCTTGTTTACCTCGAAACAAACAAAATGCAACTGATTAATTCATCTAATTATATTAATTAATAATCAATTCAGTCAGTGCATTTCAGCTAATTTTTCTCTTTTATTCTTTTCAATAAATAATTTATTGTGATGCAATAAATGCATCACAAATTCCCCCCTCCATGACCGGAATACTTTACAAGTGGGTCGTCTATCTTATAAAAACACGAAAATAATTTAAGACTCTACTCTATTAACTTAGGCTGTTTGCCTTTTTTTTTTATAAAAAAAAAACTCAAAAAGAAAGAAAAATCACGTCGCCGAATTGCACTCACATAACCATTAATATCTCTTATATTATATTTATACTAAACCTTACCTCAATAACTACTACTACTCTTTACTATCTCATTCTTATCTCGCTCTGCTTATTCTCTCATACACACACAGTTATATGTTTAAATGGGTGTTAAATAAGGATTTAAGGAATACCAATAAAAAAAAAAATTATTAAAAGAAAATTTCAAGCAACTCACTGGATATCCATGAAATCTCTTGACTCGATGTATCGTCTCTCGATGCTACTCTTCTCTCGAACTCTTTCTCTCTCCTCTCGAACTTTCTCTTCTCTCGATTGTTTAACGACCCAATTAATAGCGTCGCTCTGGGGAGCGCTCCTGCGACGAACTAGGGTTGGCCATATGCAGCAGGGCTTCTTGAAGATCTCGGGGAAGGGTTCGAATCCTTTCCGCCAACCTAACGACCTCACTCAGCCGATTCATCTCTTGATCATCGTCACGAGAAGCAGATCAACGGGCTCGTTCGTGACGATCAGGACTTGGCTAGCGAGTGCGGGGTGGAGTGCGGGGTCGACGACTCGAACTCCTTGGCCTTGGATCTCGCGCTGTGCCTCTCCCATTTCTATCTCTCTCTCTCTCTCTCTCTCTCTCTCTCTCTCTCTTTGAGGTATGGTGTTGGCTATTTCCCTGGATGGTGGTCGGGAACTCTCTCACCTCCTTGAGGGTGATCTTCTTCTCTCACGATTTCTGCTCCACATATATTCCGCATGCGCTTCACTACAACGCGGACAGCTGGTTAAATCCTCGTTCCTTCTACCACAGTTGTAGCAGAAGGCATCCACAAAAGCACGAGGACAATCAAACCTGGAACGTCCTAGCTGCCAGCAGTTGTAGCAAGCATACGGTGGCGGGTCCAGATGAGGCTCAGTAGGGATTGGCTTCAAATCCCCAAAGAGAGCTCCTCTTGTCTTCACTTGAAGCGGTGGTCGATTCCTACTCTGGCTCCTGGCTCGATTCTCTCTTTCTCAATGGTGGACTGGTCCTGGTGGAGGCGAAGGTAATGCTCTTCTAGGTGGGCTTTGAGCGGAGTAATAATCGTCCAGTTGGAGTTGACGTCGAGAGTTGTTACTCCGCTCTCGGCTGCGTTGAGGTGGACTGACGCGCGTTCCTAACGGAGAAAAAGTGACCATCTCTTCAGGCTCGGGTTCATACTCATTCTCGCCTCCATCCCAGGCCAGGGAATCTACAACACCAGCACTCTCCACTGGAAGATAACGAGGATCCTGCTGGAGTAGTATATCCTCCAATTCCTTCTCCGCTTCTCTACTTTCTCTATCTTCAAGGCTCTCTATGATGGCTGAGACCGTGTCAAAAGCCACTATTTCGGCCTCCTCCTTCCTTTTCTTCTTCTCTTCTTCCGTTTCTTCTGCTCCAGGTCTCGACTGAGGGTTAGTAATGGTAATAAGAAGAGTGGACTCCTCCTCATTACCTCCCTTAAGCTCTTCCAACGTAGCTTGGCCCGTTTTAAGAAGCCATTGATCTGCTGCTTCCCTCATCTCCTTTTCTTTTTCTTCTCTCTCCTGTTCCCGAAACCTTTCAAACCTCACTCTCTCTCTCTCTTCTTCTTCAGCAGCGAGACGCAACTCGTACTCGAGCTGGTCTGCCCAACTACTAGGGTTAATTGCAGGGGAACGAGATTGGTCTCGCCTTCGGGTCCTCTCTTCCAATTCATCCTCATCAGCCCACGTGAGTACACGATGAGCCGGGGGATAGAATTCCGGCTCAGCCCGATGGCCTGGGATTTAACTCGGATACGTGTACCTTCGCATTTCTACGACTACCTTCCATCTCTAAAACATATACTACAGGTGATTTTACCTCAATAATACGAAATAGACCTTCATATTTTGGAGCTAACTTTGCAGAAAAACCTTGTGCTCCTTTTGATAACACCTGCGTTTTTCTCAACACTTGATCTCCTACATTAAACCTTACATCTTTTTTATTCTGGTCATATCTCTTAGCTTGTTTATTTTCAGCTTCATCTATATGTCTAGCTACCAAGTCTCTCAAAGCATCTAACCTTTTTAATCTATCCTTCCAGATTTCTGGATCTAATTTTAGCTTAGGTCCTCTGATCTCGATTTCTCTTCGTAAACTCTTCACTGGTGCAGGATTACGACCATAATTTAGAAATGCTGGTGATACTTTTGTTGTAGCTTATGTAGCTGTATTAACCGCATGTCTGAACTCTTGTAGATGCTTGTCCCAGTCTCGATGGTCTGACCCAATAAAAATAGAAATCATGGTTTTCAACGTTCTATTTGTTCTCTCGACTGGGTTGGCCTGGGGATGATATGGTGGAGTAGTTACATGTTTTACATCATACTCATCTAACGCACTCTTTAACCACTTATTATCAAACTCTTTACCATTATCAGTGAGTAAATAATCAGGAGCTTCCCATCGGAATAATATCAGCTCTTCAAATGCTCTCGAGACTCCTTTACCATCTGCAGTTCTCAATGGTTTTAACTCTATCCAGCGAGTGAACAAATCTTGGAACACTACTACGTATTTATACTGGTTCTTACTCTTAGGAAACTCCATGCAATCAGCTGCCACTACAGCCCATGGTCTCTCGACAATTCTCTTTCCCATTGAACCTTGAGCATCTGTTTGCATCACTTTATATCTCTGACACTCTGAACACTGCTGGATATATGAATTTATGCCATACCACGCTCCTGGCCAATAATATTCTCTAATCACCCGATCATAAGTTTTCTCTATACCAAAATGTCCTGATGAGGCTTCTCTATGGGCATCACTTATTACTCTCTCTCGGTACTCTGTTGGTACCACAAATCTCCAGCCTTCTTCTCGAAAAGTCACTGGATCTAGCAACCTATCTCTTTTAAAGTAATACAATAAATCATCTTCCAATTTCCAATTTGGAAACTTTCTAGGAAAATGTTTTACTTCCTCTACTCTCGATAGATACCATGGATCTTCAATAGTGGTAAAACCAGCCACCTCTTCATTTTCTAACTCGAAACCTCTCGATAAAGCATCTGGGACATGATTAAGAGCATCTTTTCTGTGTATAATCTCGAAATCCCATTGCTGTAACTGTAAAACCCAACGAGCAAGCTTACCAGTTGGATCTTTAAGATTTCTGAGCCACTTGAGAGCGCTATGGTCGGTGTAGACTGTGAAGTGATATCCATCTAAATAAGGTCTCAACTTCTTTATTGCCCATAATAATGCAAGACCCTCTTCCTCAGTTACGGTATAATTTTTCTCTGCTTTACTCAAGACTCGACTAATATACACTATAGGGTGATCTCCATCTTCACTTTCTTGTGTTAGCACAGCTCCTATGGCATAATCGCTAGCATCGCAATGTACCGAAAATAGCTTACTGAAATCTGGTCTGGCTTACACTGGTGCTTGAGTAAGTGCTCTTTTTAGGTTCTCGAAAGCTTGCTCTTGATCCTCACCCCAGGTCCAGGTTTGACGTTTATGAAGCAGTTTTACCAACGGAATCTTTATCTTTGACTTGTTCTCTATGAATCTCGAATACCATCTGACCATACCCAAGAAACGTCTTAATCGTTTAATAGTTTTAGGAGTAGGATAATTCAGCACTGGTGAAATTCTCTCGGAATCTGGTCTCAACCGATCTCTATCTAGTTTATATCCCAGGTAAGTTACACTCGAACAACAAAATTCACATTTTTCATGGTTCACAACTAGACCTGCACTCACTAATCTCTTTACCACAATTTCAACCCACTTTATATGTTCTTCGAACGTTTCGGTCACGATAATGATATCATCTAGATATCCAAAGACATGTGGCTCGAATTCTGGACCAAATAAGGCATCAACAAGCCTTTGGGAGGTCATTGGTGCGTTAGTTAGGCCAAATGGGAGACGTTTAAATTGGAATAGCCCCAATCCAGACACTGCGAATGCTGTGTACTTACGACTCTCATGGCTCAACATTACCTGGAAATACGCCTGCTCTAGATCTATTTTAGTAATATATCTTGCTTTCCTCAATTTTTTAAAAATAGAATCCATACTCTGCATTGGATAAGCATCAGGATTAGTGACTTTATTCACATCTCGAAAATCCACACAAAACCTATACTTTCCATTAGGTTTTCTGACAATTACCGGCTCACTACTCCATTCACTCGCTGATTTCTTGATAATATTCTGCTCTAGCATTCTCTTGACCTCTTCTTGTGCCACTTGAAGTTTGTATGGTGACATCCGTCTTGGGCGTTGTTTAATCGGCCTAACTCCGGGCTCGATCTCTATATGATGCTCTATTAAGGTAGTGATTCCTGGTACTTTTGATGGTGGTGGTAAGATTCGCTTAGCCAAATCTTTTACTGTTTTCTCTTGATCTTCTGTGATTTTAACTATCCCAGCGCACTCTTCAAAAATAACGGCTTTACTCTCAGAACGATGATTTGAAAATTTTCTCCCTCTCCATCTGGAACTCTCCATAAATCTTGACCTAGTTTTACTTCTAGGTCCCATTTTCTATGGAAATCCATACCAAGAACCATATCGTGTTCCATTTGTCTTGCAACCTTTAGCTCCATGGGTTTTACGACTCCATCAACGTCTAATACGACCTCTAGTACACCCAACAGTTTTGATATGGATCCAGTTACCGTTTTAATTGATAAATTGCTAGGTTTTAATCCGTCTCGAAATTTCTCTCCAATCTTTGGCCCAACTAGTGTAATCATCGCACCTGGGTCAAATAAAGCTAGGTATTTCTCTCCTCCTAACTCGGTTTGCAAGAAATTTCTATTCTCTGACGTCGATCCTGCAACTTTTCTATGTATATTCTCAGAATTTCTCTTCTCTGTCGTACTTGGTACGACTTTTCCCCCCTCCTGGACTGTTGAAGGTAAAGCAATGTCTTCAACAGACCGATCAGGAACCACCTCAGGACCTGGAACACTGCATTCAGCTGGGTTCGAGAAATTCAATTGCTGCACTAACTCTCTTACAGCTTCTCTTATATGCTCTTCAGATGGATTTTCTTCAGCATTCTGAGATATCTCACGATCCTGACTTATGCTCTGAACAGGTTCTTTAGCAGGTTGTCTCTCAGTTACTATTTCTAGTAT
Organism: Anastatus disparis; assembly: GCA_017163975.1. Classification (NCBI taxonomy): domain Eukaryota; kingdom Metazoa; phylum Arthropoda; class Insecta; order Hymenoptera; family Eupelmidae; genus Anastatus; species Anastatus disparis. The sequence goes on from JAFFSR010000203.1 coordinate 264,669, forward strand.
TGTTTCTCTTTTATCTCTTAATTCTGTCTCTGTTTCTCTTTGCTCTAAATTGGTATTCTTTTTATTTATATTCTCAGTATCTTGATTCTCTATATTTATATTCTCTGCATCTTGATTCTCTGTATTAATATTCTCTGTCTCTTGACTCTGAGTGTTCTCATTGATTTCTCTCTCTTGTGTTTTCTCTTTTAAATTGTTCGCCCTTTCTCGATTATTTAGGAGCATAGAGGGCGATTCTACGTTCCTGTTTGGCCGTTTCCCAAAAACCTACGAATGTGAGCACAGTTCTTACACATATGCAAAGTTACACCTCTGGCTCCACACCCTTGGCAGCTAAGGTTTGATGGTGCTCTATTGGCATTCTGACTCCCCTCTCGATTATTCGATGTTCTATTTGGACATTCGAATGAAGAATGACCTATTTGAGAACACGAATAACAGGTGCGTTTTGCACATTGTGAAGCTCTATGTCCAACAGTATGGCACACATGACATTCACCATAAAAAACCGATGAGTCTACTCTATTAGAAGGTCCATTTCTTCTTTGACCTTGATTTTTGGGCGTCTTTCTGCTCTCGACTGCCATTGGTTATTATTATCTTTAGGCCTAGTCCCATTATTATTATTAGACCTTATCTCATTATTCTCAGTTACTTGCGTAGACTGAGCATTATCATCTGCATTCAGATCTACAGCTTCAGTCTGGACTTGCTGATTTGATGAAGCAGGCGATTTCCTCTTATTATTCTTATTTTTCCGAGGTGCTGGCTTTGGTAGTTTTGTATTCACTTTTTGTGAATTATCAGTCTCTTTCTCTTCAATATCATCTCCACACTCGACTCTGCTAGCTGCTATTTTTGCACTCTTAGTATCTCGATGATAAGCAGCACCTGGAATCTTTGAATTCTCTTTCGAAGGAGGTGGTACATATTTTTGATCTAATTCTTTTTGTCTCTCCCATCGTTGTCCATACTTCTCTAAATCATCGAAATCATATATCTTTTTAGTTGCCATATACCTTCGATATTCTGGCAATAAATTTCGGTATGTGATCTCGAGCTGTCTTCTAATTGATGGAGGATACTTAAAATGGCCGACAATATACTCAAAATTAGAGAGGTAATTGGCTATCTTTTCTCCTTTTCCTTGAGTTCTGGCTTTTAACTCATCTAAGATATCCTCCTCGTCCATCACTGGAATATATTGTCTTTTAAAAGCCTTCTTGAATCCTCTCCAATCTCGAATTCTCCTTTTAGCTGTTTCATACCAGTGACTTGCGTCTTCCAAAAATATGCAGTGTAGTACTTTCAACCAATCTTTATCTGAGTAATCAGTACTCTTCTTGCATTTTTCTAAACGTTTTAAAAAGTCTTCTGCATTCTCTCGACCCGAAAATTTCAGATGCCAAGATTCCAGAATTTTAACTAATTTAAAATTATCTTTGTCTTTCTTTCTTCTTCGAGTCTTTTTCTTGACTCGAATAGGATAGTCAGACTCACTGCCACTTATTGAACTCTTGCTACTACTACTACTCCTGCTGCTCCGATCTCTTGACTTATTTTTGGAATGATGGTGATGTCTACTGGTATGTCTTTTATATCTCTTTTCACTCGATATTTCTTGAGTACCACCATGAGTCGATCTTAACCTTGATGCTTGGTTTGGAGATGCTTGACTTCTCTTACTCTTATCTGAAGATCGAGGATCATCCCTGTCAGATTTCTGACATTTATGACAACAACTTGTTGGATCTTTCTGCATATCTTCCTCTTTTCTTGATTGGCTGTCTTTTTCCCGACTGGTTATCCTGTCTACTTGCTGTTGGTCTTGACTCCTCTCTTCAACTTTTCTACTCAACTCGTTTCTCGACTCATTTCCACTAGGTTGAGTATTTACATTTTTAGTATATCTCTTTCTCGTCACATTTGCATCATATGACAACCTTGTTGGATTACTATACTTATTAATCCAACCCAAGATGGTATAATCATTTATGGACAATGGATTGGCTACCTTTTTTCCAGCCATTGTGGTTTTAGCAGGCAATCTCATTGAAGCATTATTTCCATATGTAGTAGATGTCATCTTGGGTAACGAATAGGTTGAATATAAATCAGTGCCACTTATAGCAAGCGTACTCGTTACTGTTGTAGTCGTTAATGCTACAATGGTCACTACTGATGCTTGTGACATGAAAGATGTCGTCGTAACATTGTTCAATGGAGATAATCTCGTATCCTCTTCGCTTGGAATTATAGACCTCCTAGTGTCGTCACCTCTAGCCCCCTCTGATTCTTCAGAGTCTTGTCCCGAAGCTTATACTATCTGAGGCTCCATCTATGTGTGTATACCTGAATCACTCATATTGGGAAGCGAAGACTTTAATAATGAACCACGTTCGTCAACTTCAGGAAACCACAGAACTCGATATACCCCAGCTTTTCGTAACTCTGCTCTTTATAATCGTTCTCGAAGAGTTTTCTCTGATCCTTGAGTATTGAGATCAAACTCGTTCAACTCCTCATTTACTCTTTCGATAGGCCAGTCTCTGATATCCTCGTATAAATGTCTTAAAATCTCAGAACTACTAATCAGTTGCCTTAACTGCTCAGAATAATCTTCCATACGGTCAGTTGGTATTAACCTTTATATTTTACTCTTTGCTCTACTCATATCTCGACAATCTTGACTTTTTTTGAATATCTAACTTATTATTTGCTAGAAAGTTCTTAAAAGGGAAAACAAGAATGAGCAGGAACTCAATAAATTTAGAGCAAAATAAACTTATCACCTCTAGATAAACTTCAAATAGAGGTGTAATTAACGAAGGTACACGTTCCGCAGGCAAAAAGGATGGCTCGATAAATTCTTCTTATGATAATAATAAAAAAAATTAAGTCATTAATAATAGGCAATTAAGGCAACTCAAATTTCGAAACTGGGAAAAATCTATTCTCTTTTGGGTATTCAAAAGGGACTTAGTTATTTTGAGGTTCTAGGCTAATAGAAAGGTTATGACTACTAGACATTCACACACTAAAAACCGCTTGTAATATATCCCCTTATCTCTAATTTATCTCCACACACAGTATAAAATAAATAATATATCACACATATATATATACATATAAAATAAATATTTAAAATATGTCAAATTGTACAAATGTATACTCTGCCCATTACCTTTTCAATTTTATTTTGAATCTAGAAGGGAAAATAAAAAATCTTGCTCATCAAATAAGGCTTAAATTTTCTCTTCTTTTACACTCTTCTTAAATAAATAAAATAATCTTGAGTATATGTCGATTTATCTCTTCTCAATAAATATAAATTTCTTCGTTAGTCTCTTCTCAATAAATAAAAATTAAGAAATTTTCTCTTCTGTAACTCTGTTTTATTAAGCTACCCCTCTGTTCTCGAAAAATAATAATCTCTTTTCTTTCTTAGTTCTTTCTTTCTCCACTCTCGATCAAATTTACTTTATTTGGAAGAAAAGAAAAATCCTTTACTCAACTCTCGACACCTCTTCTCTCAACTCTCGATAAAAAAAATTGTAATAATAAAAGAAAATTATTTTCTCAACTCTCGACTCCTTTCTTAACTCTCAATAAAAAAAAATTCTAATAATAAAAGATAATTATTTTCTTGACTCTCGACTCCTCTTGATAATATAAAATAAATTTATTTTGATAAATAATTTTCTTGAATAAAATAAAAAAAATATGTTCTTCTTTCTTCTCAATAAAATAATTGAAGACCTCTTCTCTTGGTCTGTTTTTTTTATAAGAGGGGTAAATCAAATAAAATATTTGGGAAATATATTAATATATATGTAGAAAAAAATTAAATATATAAATGTACTTGTGTGTGTGGAGATAAACACTCTCTAAATTAACAATTTGTAGACTTGACACAATTTACACCTATTGTCTAACTACTGACGCTCGCCATTTTCTCAAATTAGACTCGAAAACCCACGCCACGTCGCCATTTTGAAAAACACAAACTTTCTCTTTAACGACTATTTTACACTTAAATAAACTCTTTGAAAAATCTCTCTATACTTCAAACTATGAAAATTACTGTCTCGAAATTCTCAAAATTTACACTGGTTTTTTATTAGTCCCGACGAAACCTCAGACTAAGGGCGCCATTTGTAATGGGGGAATTTGTTCCCTATCCCCCAGTTACTATTATTTTAACTCTACATTATCACCTCTGAATAATTACAAATTTAATTATTTTTTTTTTTTCTTAAATTTTACTCTGAATATGACCTCTGAATTTAATAACAATCAACTCTCTCGGGTGGATTCTGATCGGGTCTTCGTAGGGGACTATGACGAAACCACCGATGTAAACCGGCAACAAATCATTTATATATATTTTATAACAAAACAATGTTAATAAACACTCAAATAACACTGTTAAATAAAATACAAAAAGAAGTAATTTTCACTCTATATTTATTGAAGTAAATTTAACATACTTTTTACCCGACAATTTTTCGAAAATTGTGTAAGTGTAAAATAGTTATATGATTGAACTCTGGCTCGACTTAATAACTTTCCGATTAATTATAATTACATAAAATCAAATTAAACTCGTGAAATTAATATTGAGTTTACTAATGGCGGCTAAAACCGACGTTAATTACGACGAGCAAAACGGCGACGCGCACTGACTCTAAATTTTAAGTATTTAATATGTAAGATGGAGGACTCACCTTAATGCACAAAGCGTTACTCTTCAAAAATACAAAAACTCCAATGATTTATCCTCCAATTCGAAATCTCCTTTTCTCGTTCTAAATGAACTTCTCAGCTCTCTCGAAAAAATTAAAATTGGCAAAATGGCAAAAATAGCAAGGTAGCAAAATGGCCAAATGGCAGCGTAAATCCTCTATGAACTTTTAACCTACTAAAACGGAGTCTAGACTTAAGAAAATGGCTCAACGAGATGTAACAGAAAAACCAACAAGTGCAATCACCAAGATCCAATAGAATAGTGTGTGGATGGTGCATCTTTTCTCGAGCTCCTTCCTCTTCATCCCTTCTTTTATCAATTACGTCATAAAGAGGATAATGGTTGATTGTTTATTAATCCTTTCCGTAATTGTTATTTGTTAATTACAAAGAATGTTAACTTTTAACCAATCAAAACCTTTCCTTTTGGCGGCTTCTTTTATGTTAGCGCCCTCTATTTCTCGCGCGCTCTATTTAAATTTCTATTTGGAAGACTCCATATAATCAGTCTTAATAATTCTGCCTATAAGCGTACCACTATTTCTCTCCAGCGCTCGATTTCTTTTATCTTTTATCACTCTCGCTCTCGATCTCACGTATCTTCATATAGAATACTGACACAGATTGATATTTTTACAATTGCCCATGTATATACTCCTTCTACCGTTATTTTTACATTGACTCATGTATATACTCCTTCTACCGTTATTTTTACATTTACCCATGTATATACGAGCTTGCTATATAAGCTATAGCTGGCTCCCCTTTTTCGCTGATCTCTTACTTTTCATGCGCATGACTCGATTTCTGCCGCGAGTCGGTCACTTACCGACACTTCCCCTTTACTCTCAAGCATGTATTACGAATGTTCCGCGTCGTTTCCCGGTTTGCTCGTCATCGCGTACCGCCAGTGTATTGTGCGCATGTACCTATACACCGGGTGTGTGTGTGTGTCAGTGTACAGGTGACAATGCTGCGGCGTGCCCGTCGTCATCAAGAACATAAGATGGCGACGCACAAGAGCACAGTCACAGGTTATTTTTTTTCCCTAAACATGTGTTCTTTTCTTTGATCTGTTATGTGCACTAGTGTTAAGATGTTACAGCCATCACCGTAGCTTCAACTCCTAGTGCACAACAAGATAACCGATGGTGACTGTGGTTTTTTCCCTCACCACGTGTTCGGATGTGAGGTTAGGTTCCTCTTTCTCTCTTTCTCTCTCTAGCGGTAAGTCGTCTGCTCATCGCTAAGCTTCTTGTTTACCTCGAAACAAACAAAATGCAACTGATTAATTCATTTAATTATATTAAATAATAATCAATTCAGTCAGTGCATTTCGGCTAATTTTTCTCTTTTATTCTTTTAATAAATAATTTATTGTGATGCAATAAATGCATCACAGTAGTAATAAAGTTGTTGATGGACGAGACGCTCAAGAACCTTGGATATGAATGACAACAAGGAGATAGGTCGTATATCACTCATAGTGCGCGGAAAAGAGACCTTGTTGATAGTGGGAATCAACGAGATCTTCCAACATGAGGAAAATACACACTCATGAAGCGAATCATTATAAATACGACATAGCAAGGGCCCAATAACTGGAAATGCCCCATAGATAATATATAATAGCCTGAGAAGCAGAATAATATATTGCCATCCTAACCTCACCCAAAGCAACCTTATTAAACCTGAATAGAGGCTTATAAGGCTCATCTACATTTATAGTATTCACATACTCAGAAACAGAAGGGGCAAGTGGATCAAACGCAATCCCACCAAAGTATCGATTAAGCTCATTTATAGAAAATGAATTTCGTGAATTATTATCAGTAGAACATATACCCAGGTTGCTAAGCTCTCTCCAGATCTGTCGCAAGTCCGTAATACCCGATAGTCTGTCACAGTAATATAATAGTCGGGATGATTCAATGCACTGATGTGCCTTGTCTCAAGCAGTCCTATAGTATAGTAAGTCGGTATACAGTCGAGTACGTTTGTAGCGTATATAAAATCGATCTCTCTCATTAATCAAGCGATGATGTTCAGAGATGATCCACGGACGATGAACCCTACGCTGCCTGACCTTCCTGACAGGCACGAATTGGGCAATTGCCTCATTAAGATGGTTGTAGAGACATTCAAGGTGAGCAGAAAGAGAGAAATGAGCGTTACATATATCACACCTTAAAGAACGAAAATACTGAAGGAGCGCCACATCATCGACAGACTTATAATCCAGAAAAGTGAAGTCTTCAAGCATAGGTTTAGAGAAAGAGAAAGAGAGAGGACTTAACAGTCGCAGCTATGAAAACGTGGCCGTCAAAGAATGGTACATCAGTCTTCCAGAAGTCGAGTACAATGTAGTTGGCATCGATAAGACACAAATCAAGCCAGGTATTGAAAGAATAAGTATGACGAAATGTGCTACAAGACCTTTAAAAAACTAAGAGTCATCAGAATCGACCCAAAAGTTAGTGTTAAAATCACCAAGTATGATCTTCGAATTATAATTCTGCATATATGATGTTAAATCAGGAATGAAATCAGTGTTGGCCAAGAAGGGAGCATGCGGCGGCCTATAGACTACACCAACAAAAATAGGTGAAGCCAAGTCCAGAGAATTAACCTTTCAAAACAGATGTTTGGGAAGACCAGGCTTATCAGTCCATTCACCAGAGGAAGAACAAAGGCACTGCAAAGTAATAGAGTTGTGAATATATAAAGCAACACCACCGCTTCTTGTGTTACGATCCTGCCTGTGAAGCACGTAATTATCAAGCGCTATCATAAAGTCACTAACAAGTGAGAGAGAAAGAGTGGAGTGTTGAGGCGCGGTAAGGTGGAGGGGAGGGGGTTGGAGGGGCGAAGCCTCCCATTAAAAAGAATTAATATGTAAATAAAAAAAAACAATTCATAAACATATTATTTTTTTGAGTCACCAACAACTTTCGTCAAGAAACTAGCATACGACTGACTTGTACATAGATACTTGTACACGTTCTTGCGTGTTTCGATATAGTATTCTTTTTTATTCTCTCTCCTAGATGCCGGACGACTGAATTGTGTGCACTTTTTTGTGTTTTTCAATACAGCATTCTCATTCTCTCTCTTCCTCATATCTGTTGTACGACGTCTATACAACCGTGTGTTCGACTGACTCGTATACACATTCTAGTGTGTTTCGTTTCCTGTCGATACAGCATTATCTTTCTCTCTTCCTCTCCTATCATCTTCACCTGCACGACGCTGCTTACGTATATACGATAGGAATCGTCCTTTTATTTTTCATAACGCAACGAATTAGCGTGATGTTATTTTTCATTACTTAAGAGCAGGTTGTATATCTCTATCCTTTACTGACCAAAAAATTCATTTTTCTGCAATACCTAATAATTATATTAAAAAATAAAAAAAAAGCCCCATCTCGTATAATAAAAAACAATATTTTCTTTTATGAGGAAAGATTATTTTTATCGCTTCGTTTTTCAGAAAACTTTGAAAAACTGAATCGTTCATACTAACCTCTATTTTATAAGTTTATCAAGATTTTCTTCAAAACGAATGAATAAGAATAATTTTTCCTCATCAAAGAAAATATTGCTTTTTATGATACAAGATGGGGCTATCTATTAATCTTTTGCTACAATCATTAGTTTTTGCAAAAAATTAATTCTTTGATAAGAAAAGGACAGAGATATACGACTTGCTCTTAATGCTTTTAAGAGCACAACACACTTTTTTTTCGGTCCCACCATCGAATTTAGGTTCATTGCTTTTTTTTATAGAAAATTTAATTAAAAATAACTCCAACAAGTTTTTCTACCCTATTTCATTTAGTTTCGTTTTTATGAAGAAATTAGTAGGATAAACTTTTAATTGATTTTTTTGTTAATTTTGCTATTTTAAGATTTTCTGAAATTTTTAGCTAATCTTATTAAAACACTATAAGAACTTATTTTCTTATTGCTTCATTCAATGATTCATAAATCAATAATTATTCTCCAAAAAGTTTTTTTTAAGAGATTTAATTTTGTTTTTATTTATTAAGTCTATAATAATATAATTTTTAACAGATTTAAAAAATTTTAAGAATTATTTTAAATTTAATTTTTAAAATTTTTATTAGTTTTGTTTTTAGGTTCTAATTAAACAAAAAGAGTTTATTTTTTTAATTTCATCAAAATATTTATCTTGATACAAGCTCTAAAAAGTTTTACATCGATATTTCATGCCGTTTTAATTTTGTAAGGAAATAAGTGGCACATAATTATTCATATAATTTTTCATCAATTTGAATATCACGCATTCGTGCTTTCGGCTCGTATCATTTTGCTACATTACAGTCAGTCTCAGCTAATTGTATGATCAGTTTGCAGTAAGTTTGTTTACTTAAATAATGAAAGAAATACAAGAGGCAGAATTCTTAACAAACATCGAGATAGAAAAAGATCTAGAGGAAGATCTTAAAAGAGGCCAAGGAAATTTCTTGGTAGGAGTGAAAAAAATTTTCCTGAAGCTAAGAGAAGTAGACCCTATACTTCTTTTTCTAAACTGAAAAAAACTGAATTTTCAAGTTTCAGGGCAAAAAATAGAATTGTTGATATCAACATTCTATTTCCTGAGTTTGAAAAAATTATGTGCTGTAATGTGTGCCATAATAGAATACATTTTATTGAATCTTCTTTTCAAGGACTAGGATTTAAAATTGATGTGATTTTTGATTCTTGTTGTGAATTAGCACCTATAAACTCTAGCAAGAGAGTGGGTATTATAAATATAGCATGTGAAATAAATAGACGTAGTGTTCTTGTTGCGTGTGCACTTGGCCATGAACTCGCTAGCTTATCTACTTTTTGTGGTATAATGAATTTGCCAAAGATAGTTGCACAGTCAGCGTTCAATGTTATTAATAATCAACTTAGTGAAGTATGTGAACAAGTGGCAGAAGAATCTGTGTCTGAAGCTATTAAGAAATGACTTGATTTGACTTCTCGAAATAGTGCTGGGCTGTCTGTTTCTGGTGATGGATCATGGAGGAAAAGAGGATTTTCTTCATTACAAGGGTTAGCTTCTTCTTCTTTAATTGGCCTTTTGATTTATCACCATAGGCCACAAGGGTTAGCTAATATCATCGGAAGCCAAACAGGCGAAGTGATGGATCTTGCCTTTAAAAATAGCTTCTGCAATGGTCGTACACTTTGGGAAAAGCAAGGGACATCTATTTATAAAGAATAGCAAGAGTCGCATCAACCAAATTGTACAGCCAACCATCAAGGCAACGCTGGAAGCATGGAAATGAGAGGTGTTTGTGAAATGTTTGCAATATCAGAAGAAAAATATGGTGTCAAATATGAAATTCATATTGACGATGGAGATTCCAAAGTTTTCAAAAAGATTTCTGAGTCTAAGCCGATGATAGAAAGATTTTCCATGCAGAGAAACAGACTCAGTCTCACACGAAGGAAGCAAATACTCTAAAAAGAAAGGCTTGAAGTTGATAAAAAAATTCAAAAATAAGGTAAAAAAATAAAAATTTATTTAATAAATTAATATTTTTTGTTGACAAGTAAAAAGTTTTTTGTGTTTCAGGAATTTCCTCATTCACGCAAAAATGATGCTAATATTGAAGTTGAATCAGTTTGGAAAAGTCAGATCCATCCAGCGGTTCAGCTCAAATCTTACGGGGGAGCCATTATAAGAACAAGAATTCATCGAATAATTATGGGACTACAACTAATGCAAAATGAGCTTGTAAAAGTTTAAAATAAAGGTATTTTAGTCTACTTTTATATATTTTCATTTACAAAGGATTTAATTAATTCTAATTAATACATATCTTTTTTACTAGCAGGGGAGAAAGGTGTTTTGTGCCCTTAACTAGACAACCATCCCGAAAACGCATGCGCAATATGCCAATTATCCAGGACGTATGAGGAAAAATAAGTAACGTATGATTTTTTTAATTAGTTGAATAATAAAAATTAATTAAACTAAATTCTTTAAAATTAGATTAAATTAGAAAAGTTATATATTCTTTCTATATTATAAAGTATTTTCACCACTGATGGTGTCAGTCTCTAGGATTGTATAATTAAAAGTTTTTTCAAATAAGTGCAAATATATATGATTCTTTTAATTAGTTAAGAGGAGGTCACATATCTCTGTCCTTTTCTAATCAAAGAATTGAGTTTTTTACAGAAACTAATAACTTTAGCAAAAAATGAAGAGAAAGCCGCATCTCGTATCAAAAAAAGCAATATTTTCTTTGATAAGAAAGAAATAATTTTATTGCTTCGTTTTCAAGAAAACCTTGAAAAACTTAAATCATAGAGGTTAGGGTGGACAATTTGGTTTTTCAAGGTTTTCTTGAGAATGAAGCAATAAAATTAATTTTTTCTTATCAAAGAAAATATTGCTTTTTTTGATACGAGATGCGGCTTTCTCTTCATTTTTTGCTAAAGTTATTAGTTTCTGTAAAAAACTCAATTCTTCGATTAGAAAAGGACAGAGATATGTGACCTCCTCTTAAATAATAAAATACAAATCATAAGTAGTATTTAAGTCAATTTTAATAAAAAATCTACTTCAACAAATAATAAGTTTTATAAGTAATATTCAAAAATTAAATTCTGTAAAATTAAATTTTTACGTAAATTTTTTATTTTTTCTTAAATCGTTTTTTTACACTTGTAAGCATTAATAATTTTTTTACCTAATAATAAAGATTTTAATTAAATGAGCATATAAATTTTTATTAATAAAAATTTACAATTTGTAAATTACAAAATAGCAAATTTGTATATATAGTAATATAATTAAAAATAAAATATTACACAAAATAAAAGTTAATAAAAAGAGTTAATATTTTTTAACCAAAGATATTTCTATGTATAAAAGCTGTTGAAAATTTATTAGTTTCAATAAGCGCACATCAAAATAATCACGCTCTGTTTTACAAAAGAAAAAGAAATATTTTATTTAATTTAATATAGAAATTGATATAGGACAGAACTAAAATTTGATGTTATCTATTTGACAAAAGATATCCAACTGACTGACGACGCTGACTGACGAGACACGACTCTTCGATGTTTTTATAAAACCACTTAACATAGCCAACAGGTGATGACACCAGTATGAGTGTGCTCATATTCAACACTTTCTCCCACACTCATACTTGCTTTAAATAATGAATAAATAGTAGTATCTTCATCGCTCTCTTTGGTCTCTGGGATATTGTTATTTTGTTCCTGTAACTTAGAAAAAGATTGTTAGTATCTGAAAGAAAAATACATATTTGTAATATAGTCAGTCTGTGTTATCAGTCATTAAGTACTAGTTTTGGCAGTCGTTCATGTAATTCAAATGACAGAGGTTTCGTGAATACATCAGCTATCTGATTTTTAGAGGAAATCCAATTGATATTTATTAAACCTCTGGCCACACACTCTTTTACACAATGTTCTTTTATTTCGGTTATATATCTTAGTTTGGTTTCGTCTCCTGTCTCAACACTTGCTTCTGCTACTTTATTGTCACACCATAATGACATAGAAGCTAGTTATTGTTGTAATAACTACTTTATCATCAAATACAAGGAAACTCATTCCTGAGCACACTCGCTCATTGCAACATATTCCGCTTGACATGTTGATAAGGCCACATATCTCTGTCGATGAGTTTTTCAGGCTATGGTATTTCTAAATCTCATTTGATATATTTCTAGATCCAATTTATTAGCGATGACTAATATTGATCTGATTAAAGGCAACCGTGAAACTGATGCATAGGTCTCTTGTAAGTCATGAATGTTTCTGTGTTTGAAGTCACGTATTACCAATCTTGCTTTGTATTTTTCTTCGCCATTCGATTCTGTCTTTCGTTTGAATACCCATTTAGAATAAATAAAGTTTGGTTTTCTGTCCTTATTAAATACAAAAGATATGTCAACTTGTTTCCATACATTATTCTTGTACATAGAGTGTAATTCTTCGTTAATAGCTTCTGTCCATTTTCGTCGTTCTTTTGACTTCATTGCTTCAGCATATGAACTTGGATCTCCGTTTATTCCAGCCAATAATGCATGAGTTTCATTATCAGTCGTATTTTCTGTGTTTGGTTTTAATTTTCTTGGTCGTCCTACAGGCCATTTTATCTTTCCTTCCTCCGTTTCTTGCATTTCTTCATTATTCTGTTCATCTTCATTAGAAAATTCTATAAACCATTTGTCTGTCTTTACTTTCTCGTTTATGCGTTCCCAGTTCAGTATATCTGTCTTGTTATATCTGTCTCTGTAAACTAGTTTTCCGTTGAATTTTAGGTCTCTGCTCTCATAGAGTTTTTCTTTTTCTAGTTTCAGTAAGACATATCCAGTTTCTATGTATCCTAATAAGATGACTCGTTTTGCAATAAATCTGAATTTTAGACCAACTTTTCTTTGCACTTTCATGTATGCAAAGCATTCAAAACATTTTATCTGATTAAGATCTGTCTTGTAGTTTTCTTTAAATTTCTGTATTGGTGATATCATGTTATTAGTTGCATGAGGTATCCTTGTATATCTACTGCTGCAAGTGCCAGTTATTTTCTGCTGTTAAGTCCCAGATATTTCTGGCAAACCAGGATCATACATGAGTGCCCTGACTTTCTTCCGTATCGTTTGATTGAACCTCTTTGCAACCCCATTATGCTAAGGCGTATCTGGACGAGCTAATTGATTTTCTGCTCCCAGTTTTTCTAGAACTTTGTATATACACCGGTGTATTCAGTGCCTTGATCTGTTTTTAAATAGCACATCCTATCATCTTTGCCCAACAAATTTCTATCGCTTTTTGGCTAGTCTGGAATAGTCATCAATAAATACAGAAATATATCTCTATCTTTTTGGATAAGATTGCAGACTACTAATACCCATGGTGTCTGAATGTATAATTTGTAAGGTTTCGGTTTCTTTTTTTTAACTACTTTAAATAGTAGTTTATTGAATTTTGCTATCATGCGAACTTCACAGTTTGCAATTGCATAATCAAATACAGCTATTTTTAAAGTCTTGATTTCTGGGAATTTTTTCTGTAATGTGTTAAGATATTTAACTGATGCATGACCCATTTTGACATTCCAAAACATAGCATAAGCATTAAAATTTTTACTATCTGACGATTTTGTTTCTACAATTCATATCCAGATTCTTCATTTACTTCAATTTCATTAGGCATATATATTAATCTATCTGAAATAGTATTTTTAAAATCTAAACTTTTTTCAGTTCCTATGAATGCTTGTTTTTCTTCTAATTTACTAACTTGATCGTCTTTCTTGTTTAACTGCCTTTCTGTCTTTCCTCTTGTCATCAAGTAAGCTATTGTCAGTTTTTGTTTCATGTTATTATTTTTTGATTATTATAGTCTGTTTCAAATTCAATCAACCAATATGGTAGTGGTTATTGGGTAACCATGGACCGTCAAAACAAACCTCTACTCCACCACCCCAAAGGTTACTGACCACTAGGTCAATGACCTCTGAGAAGGTGAAGTAGGAGTTTGTTAGGCATGGTACCCGAACAACTGGAGGGTCACTTACCCCCTCCAAGAAATTTAGAGTGGGGATAAAAAATATTTTAATTGATATTTCAAAATTATTAATTTAAAATTTGTAATATAATCCTTTTTAATTATCAAAAAAATAAAAACTTGAATTGTAAAATATGAATTTGAAAGATTTTCAATTTTTAATTATTATAAATTTTTATATTGAATCAGAAAATATAAAATTTACATATAAATTATTGAGTGTATGAAGGATAAGGAGTTGGTAACAGACAAAGGAATTAAAATACTCATGTTTTATAGTTTAAAAACATTTATTAATGATAAATAAAACATACATTACAACGTAGCATTCATACATCTTATTACTGTGTACACATGATAAATAATGAATTCATATATGATTATAAATAAGTCTTGTTTTCCTAAAGTTAGATTCTTATTTTTTAATGATTCATCGAGATCATTTACAAAATTATCATTTATACTAGACATTGTACTTTTTATATTGTTAGCATGATAGTATACATATTGAGATTCTTGTTGTCGTTCTAATACATTTTCCAAATGAATTTCCATTTCTTGTAATATATGATCTATAGATTTTGCAACAATATTTAAATATTGAATTCTATAATCTATACATATCGATAATCCTTTTAGACGTTCAAATGTTACACATTTAAGTACTAACGATCGACTATATCAGCCATGTTTTTTTGGTGGTCCCCCACTCTCTTCTGCTTTTGGTTGAGCATCATTGTGTACCAATTCAGAAGCTCTCTCGTTTAAAATGATCATGGAGCGGATAGTGTATCCAGGTATAGAGAGTCGCTTATCCAACATAGATTCCTCATTATAACAAGTAGAAAATTCGTTAATTTTATTAAACTTCTGCTTCAATGCCTTCCAACAGTCGACTGATAGAGGTAGACCTTGAAAATTGGATCCGCAGAAGCGCACTACAGGAACAAACTCTATTTTTTCTTCTTCTACATTCTCCAGGCCTACCTGTATAATTTTCCCAAAAGATCTGTTTAGTCCGTAGACCATCGGTAGAAGCTGCTAACAATAATTTTTCTTGCTATTCTGTTTTATTAAATATTCCAAGTAGTTACCAAAGGAATGCTCCAGGCTTCTCTGTTAACCAGTCATCTTGGTTAGGTTTTGTTGTTTGTTACTGCTGTCACCGTCGATCACACACAACTGTGGCTAGACCGAGTGGCTGCTACTTCTTTTATACTGTAAAAAGTGGTAGGGATATCATAAAAAGATGGCGTGCAATCAATCAGAGACAGCCAAGTATCAAATTACACATACCAAGTTTTTCCTAAAAAATTCTTGACTATAGTATCATTTTTTTTGCAAATTCTGCGAGAAATTTCCAAGAATTTCTTAAAACCCAATCCGGTAGACATATAATACAGAAACATGATACAATAATGACCAGAACCGCTGGAATATACGCTTTGTGAGCGTTTCTTATTCTATCTAAATTTTTTATTATTTTGCTGAATACGTCATAAATGTTGTAGAATTTGTGGTGGCTAACCAAGACTATCAAAGTACACACCTGTTCCATACTTATCAACGTATATGGCAATCCAGTGCGCACTACGCTGGTTATAATTTTGCGTATTAAGCACGAACGCACAAGGTTTCAACAACATCAGAGGAATCTGGTCCGCTGGATAAACTCCTACCACGTGAAACTTGATCCGTATCAGCAACGTTATTTAGTGCACACACGTAATTTGAATAAGGTGATATTATGTAATGATGCATGCACTGTACACTGCTGAAATTTGAATTTCGAAAAGCTGGACAATCTTGTTTTTCTAAATTTTCAATCTTACAGGTAGTGAGCTTGGAAAGTAGTTTAACCCTTTCTTGACCTCGCACGAAAATTGTAAGACAATGCTTGCAAATATCTTCTAAATTTTTGTATAATCTTTTTATCGATATATCACCTTCGTACCACTCCAGACCATGGTGATTCAGTGTCACCCAATTGTTCTGTCTCAAAGCATTTTTAGGTAAGCATCTTAAATTACAAGGAGGCGCCACAATCTGATGAGCGATAAAGTTTTTATAAATAGCAATTACAGCCACCTCCTTTGGAATCAAACGATTTTTGTTATCCTCTGCACGTCAATCTCCACGTCCATAGTGTCTGCAATGAAAGTTGCTCGCCGACTGGGATGATAAAGATGGCTTTGCTTCACTTGAGTTCCAATGACAACCATCACTCGCCGATAAATCACGTTTCAAATCAAAAGCGAATAGACAGTAACCGTTCAGATAGTCTTCACAAGTAATTGAGTTGCCTGAATTCATCAAGTGAATACCTGCGCCAAAAAAGTGTATGATAGTCATCAACGTACATTTTGCTTCTTCTGAAATCTGACTGTAAGGGTTTCGATGGCACTTGTATTTCATCAACGTACAGACACAAAAAATTTCTATTAAAATTCTTGAAATTAAACGAGTTAAGACTTTTATCTCCGTTGTAAGCTTTATTTTCAACAAAACCAAGTATAATTCTTTTTGGCAGTTGATCTAATATGACATTGTCAATTGTTTTCCCATACACACTATTATGTAAAGTAACAGCCTTAACTTGTACACGTGTCAGTGGATATTTTGCAGTAGTCTGCGACAGTAGTTTTTTATGTGCTAGCACAAGTGGAGGATTTAATCTTACTCGACGCCCAAAAAGCGTAGCCTCGGTAATATTTACTGTGAAAGCACCAGCGGGATCCATGAGACAGAAACCATCACAAGAACGCACAAGCCTTACTCTAACTTCAACACCACCCCGTAATAATTTGTCTTGATTGAGAACATCACAATGTAAATGGCCGTGTAAATCAATCTTTCTGTCAATTATGAGCGCTTTACGCTGGCTGAGACCTGAATTACCAGCTGTGGTATTGTCCATTTGCTCTGCTGTATCATCGTACCACAATCCACTCGTTAAATGAGACTTTATAGCTATTGGGCCATAATTTAGTAATGTTTCAATATAAGCTCTGTATGTATAAACATTGTTTGGCGGTTAAACAGGTTTCTGATTGAATAAGACGTCAACTTGATTGAACAACGAATGCAAAAGATTATTTATTGGTCCAACGTTCGGATCTTTAGGTGATTTAGCACTAGTACATGTTAACACTAACACTAACACTTAACATTGTGTAAGCCAAGTCTAGATTCTCAGTGTTGCCAGGGATGGTAAATTCAATTCGTGATTGGTCGTTAAGAGAAGATAGCGGTTTGTACTATACCTAGTAAGAGCCTTTAATTGCAGTCTGTGTCGAGGGTTATTCAAAGAGTGATAATTTCGACTTGATGACAAGATTCTGTATGCAACAACGCCATCTTGAAATTTTAATTTTCAAAAATATTTCTAGCTATACGTGTTTTTTTATTCTGCTTCTTCTTCTTCTTATTCGCAATTTTACCACTTTACGAGCGTTTAGCCGCTAAGGTGTTTGCAGTACCAGGTGCACTTGACGACTGAGTTGATGATATCTCGATCTTTCTTTTATATTCTGATTCCTCCCCCTCTTTCGCACTTGACTCACTCAAGAGCAATTTGTCTAGAATAACGTCAGCTTTTCTTTTGAAAATTCTACCACTCTCGCAAATGCGCTGTTTGGTCGCCTCTTCGACCGGACTGCCACCTAAAGTGACATTATCTAGAATATTTTCACCCGCTCGGAGAGCCTCCTTGCTGAACACTTTTGCATCTAGTTTGATCTACAGTATAGCTGCTCGGAAGAGACCTTTCAAAAAACTACCTACTCCTGCACTCGACTAGTGATACCAAAACAAGATTTACCAACTGTGACACACTTACCCCGACCACCAACCATTTGGTTATTGAAAAAATCTTTAAACTCAGATATTTTATCGGATGCGCTTAAAGTGAAGCGTTAAAGTCAGCGTACCGTAGTCAGATAAAATAGGAAATCCGTGTTCATCTTATATCTATTTCTATCGACTAAAACGCTGAAGACAGCAGTGGTAGGTACATGGGTGGTAAAAAGTTTTTAATTTCAACACTTTCGTAAACGTAGTCACGCAAATGAAGCGAGACTATACATAGTAAGCTCGTGTGCATTTCACCTGTTACATAAGGTTAGCAAATGTTGCTCTAAACCATGAGTACGGTTGGTAATACATTTACAAGATTTGCTGGACAATTACCGGCAATGTAGTGTTCTTTATTACTTTTGCAAGAGAAAATTGGTACATTTTCCAAACCTAAAATTCTAAGTAATTTTTCCGATAGTGTGAACGTGTGCATATAAGTTGTACAATCTTCAGCACATCGACATCTAACCTGTACATAGCCACTAGCTCGAATTTTAAAATATAAATAATTCTCTACATTCTCGAGATTATTCATTTCTTAGAGACTTCCAACGTCACGATAAACACCAGGTTGAACTCGGGCGAACACCTCGGCCCTTTGTTGAGTCTCCTCCACTGTTTGTCGCAAAACATTCGCGACTTCACGTTTGGCTGTTTCAACAAAAGTCATCCCCTCCCGTTCTCCCACTGATATATGCTAAATTGTGAGTGGTATTTGGATTTTTGTGAGTCCTACACACCAGTCGCCATGGAGATGAAAATTTTGTGATAATTGTATTGTTAAATGTATCGTTACATTGTGTGAAAAGACAAACTTGCTGCTATTGCTCGGTAAAAACATGTGAAATACATCGTTCATTGTAAATATTTTTAATCTTTAGCTGCTATCCAAGAATTGAATTTTTCTGGATACCCCCTCCAACTGACCAAATATTGTTTTTTCGACCTCCTACCTTTGCTCTCCAAAACCTTATCAACCTTAAACGCTTCGCTATCTAAATCCTTTTGCACTCTGCTCAACTGTTCTTAGTAAAAATATCCGTCAATTTTTTCTCTATCAAGATCTGTCAAAATATAGACGGGTGGTTGTCGTCTTGTGTCGACTCTAACAATTTTAAACAGTTCCAGAGTTTAGCCACCCTCATATGCTTTTCTGAAGGCTGTCTTTACACGACTGACACGAACCAGATCACCAATGCTGCATTTAGTTACTCGAAACGGCTGTTTTTCGCTGTAACACAACGTCAAATTTTGACGTACCAGGTGAGCATTATATAAGTTGACCTTAGAAGGGGGCATTTTTATGGCTCTGTGCCACGACTCGTTGTAACGCGTCACAATTTTATGCATAACATCTATATAACGTCCTGTGCGTGACTGAGTAAAGTATCGCCAGATACAACCTTTGAGAGTTCGAATAAAGCGTTCGGCAATGGCTGCCTTTAGATCAGGGTCTCTGACGACTCGATAGGTAATATGTTTCTTTTTTAGCACCTCTTAAACCTCTTGACCGATGAACTCCTTACCTTTATCACTCAGTAGGTAAATAGGATGCCCATTATTACATCGTGATAAGATTTTGTCTAATGCTACAGCGACGCTTTGGCTGGTTTTGTCGAAAAGAGGCTCTGCCCAGGCAAACTTTGAAAGTGCATTAATAACAATGAGAATATAGCTGTACTATCATTGTAGGTTTTAATGAATCTAAAATCTGCCAAGTCAGCTTCCCACACTTCAAAGGGGCTGAAAACTTTGTAATGTCGACGAGTTTTACTAGATGCGCACCAGCGTACGCTGATGGTGCAGAAATATTATAGTAATAATGCTCAAGATCGTCCGGTTTTGTCGCCTCCTTCTTCTTTTTTCCCTTCTTTCTCATTGCTCCTCCTCCTCTTATAAACTAGATTTCTCTCTCTCTTTCGTTAAAATGTATTTTTAATACGTTTCAAAAATTTATCGAACGCAATTTTGCTGATCATGCACAAAACAGTAATACCAGCTGCAGTCTTTTCATTATCATCCGCAGTCTCTGAGAGCATGCGTGAAAATGCTTGTTCAGCCAGCAGTCTGTCGGTTTTCATATGATTCGTTATTCTGCTTCCTCATAGAGAAAGCATTGTATCAATAAAAATTTTTTTTTCTATTTTTTGTGTGTGTGTGTGTGTGTGTGTGTGTGTGTGTGTGTGTATGATTTCAGTTAGTAAATTGTATCTCGAGAACTACTCGATGGATTTGCTTCTAATTTTGCATGGAATTTAATTTTTTTGACTAACTTGCTGGGAAGCTATTGATAATTGGTTCTTCTAACGTAGTTTTCATTTTAGAGTTGTTGAAAAAAAAATTTCGATTTTTCATTTTTTTGTTTTTTTGTTGTTTACTTATCGATGAATTTGCTTCAAAATTTGCAGGAAAATTACTTGTGATTGCCCAAATGAAATAAATTTTTAAAAACTGATTTTCTTAGCTTAGTTTTAATTTTAGAGCATTTTGAAATTTTTGAAAAAAATGTTTCTATTTATTAGGCCAATAAAATCTTAAAAACTACTCGATGGATTAACTTTAAATTTTCCATACAATTCAATTTGTTGATTAACTGGTGCAAAAGCTATTGAGAATTGGTTTTCTTAGCGTTATTTTTTTTTAGAGTCATTTTAAGAATTTTAAAAAAGTTTCGATTTTTCATTTTTTTTGTATTTTACGTAAACCACTCAAAGAATTTGTTTCAAAATTTGTATGGAACTCAATTTCGACTACCAAAAGTAAAAAAACTTTCGAAAACTGATTTTTTTAGCGCACTTTTAATTTAAAAGCATTTTTTAAATTTTTAAAAAAATTTTTATTTTTAATTTTTTGCTATTTTACGAAAACCATTTGATAAATTTGCTCCAAAATTTAAATGCAAGTTATTCGCTACTGTCTGAAAAAAACAAGCTTTGGAAAACATATTTCCTCAGAGCACTTTTAATTTTAGAGCATTTTAAAATTAAAAAAAAAATTTTTATTTTTCATTTATCTTCTATTTTGTGTAAACCATACTATAAATTTTCTCCAAAATTTCTGTACAATCAATTCGATATTGTCTGAAAAATATAAGCTTTTAAAAACTAATTTTCTTAGAGTAGTTACAATTTTAGAAAATTTTAAAGATTCAAAAAAAAAAAATTCGATTTTTTTTTCCTTATTTTTTTTATTTTACGTAAAATACTCGATAGATTTGTTCTAAAATTTGCAGGGAAATCATTTACAACTGCCGAAAGAAGAGAGATTTTCAAAAATTGATTGTCATTGGGTAGTTTTAATTTTAGAGCATTTTTAAAATTTTGAAAAAGAAATTATGAAAAGAAAATGTTATTTATTCAGCCAATTATATCTCGAAAATTACTCGATGGATTTGCTTCAAATTTCGCATACTATCTATGTTTTTGTATAAGCAGACGGAAAGCTATTAAAAATTGGTATTCACAAAGTAGTTTTTTTTATAGAGCTATAAACATGAACTGTATTTATGTATAAATATGATTGCATTTTATAAAGATTAGAAATTTTGTTGCCATCATTCTTTTTATTACCACATTATATCATTTTTTCAATAAAACCGATTTTTTTGTATTACTTAATGATTTAAAATAAATAATAAATGTTAAAAAAGCAAACAGCTAGCATATATGTTCGAAATTTATAAAGTATAATATGAGTAAATATTAATGTTAGACAATTTTTTAATATTAAAATCACATTCGAATAAATATCAAAAAATTAATGAAACTCAAAAAGCTCTATGAGAAAGCATTCCGCCAAAGCACTTGGCAGCGTTTTTTTATTTAAATATGAAATATCGTGCTCTGGACAGGCATCGTCAAGAGGATTTTTTCCTCTCTGACTACGTCTGAGACGTTCTTCGAGATGCGTGCAAGGGCCGAGAAACTGGTAGCCTGGTAGATGCATTTCAAAGAGTACAACTAAAACCAATTAGTCTATAAAAGTACCAGTATTTTCCACTTTCTCCTCCTTTTTCTCCTCCTCCCCCTCCATCACTTTCTTCCATGCTTTCACATACGGTTCCATCTTAGCTGATCGGTGCGACTTTTTTTTGGAGGGGTTGATGGCGTAGCTGCCAGCTCGCTACCAACTTCTTTACGCTTTTTCACACTCTGAACTTCTTTCTCCTTTGCGTTCGTTTGACTAGTAGCTGTTAAAGTTTAATAACCTTCGTTTTCTGACGGCGACGATGACAGCGATGAGTCAGAGCTATGAGATGCAATCGTACGCCACAGTTCATCGTTACCAAGGAATTCCCGAGGTATACCAACTTGTCGCAAGACGCGTGCAAACTGTATGTATGTGCGCGATGGTGGTTTTTATCTACTTCTCATAGCTTCGTTTACTAAATCGACAATATAAGTACCCTTGACAACAGCGCTATCTAGCTTGATTACACCACGACTATCCCACTCATTATTACCAGCTTGCCACAAGTGTCTAATAAGATGTCTAGCATTGCTTCGAAATTTCTGCGGTACTGACTCGATAAGCTGTTCGTCGTCAATTTCGTCATTATTGTCTGTACCCATTGTCGTTTCCGTTTCTAATAATGTTGTCTCGTTTGGACGTATTATACCCCCACCCTCATTCTTCCCCTCCTTTTTCAGATGCAAGTAACGCTGCAAGATTTGTTGATAATACAGAGATTTTTGGCGCTCATCACCCGCAGAATGTAAAATTTTACTTGTTTCCTCGTCAAGGCGTGTCATGGCTGTATCAGGTGTCTGGACACTGGATGGTGGTATCGTATGATTGGTAGTTGCTACGTCATGCTGCTGTCACTGTTGCTCCAAGCATTCTTGCGGTACTAAAATCATTTTTCTTGCGTACTCCATGCCGATAAAATAGGTCTCACGATTAACCGTAGTAAATATACTGATTTTACCATAAATTTCCTTTTTACCTCCAAACTACCCGGTTTAGCGAGTTTTCGCAAAAGTGGTGTGACTTTTCGCAATTGTCTCTTATAATACTCGCTGAGTGGAATATTTCCACGTAAAATTATCAAAGCACACTCGCAAATGTACGTTATAAGTTTGGAATTTGCTTCGCGTAATATAGCCTTGAGTTGAGAAAGTTCGATTTCACACAAAACATGTAATTGAGTTCAGTACTTTTCTGGAATTGGTCTGCTACGACTACGTGTTACCGACTACATTACAATCGCACGACTGGTAGATTATTCGAGCGCGCACCAGCTTTTATGAGCTTGCAACAAGGCACATAAACATACTGATGTTTGTCGAACGGAAATATACAAGTACAAAATCTCACGTTTTCAGGCGTACCCTGTTTCAGATCTAAGAACAAATAGCCTTGATGCTGTGCTGTGGTATCAAGATATGCGTCTTGTAAATAACGAGGCTTCTCGGGGCAGACTTAGCGCCCGATGATTTATTTGCGCTTGATCGTGCGGATTTTTAAATACCACGATGTAATTAGAGTTTGAAGAAATTTTTTGCTGACCTTGATAAAAGAGATTTTGCGAGATAAAGATGACACTCAAGTTATTGTGATAACTGCCTTCGCTAAAGAGATTGACTACAGCTCTATTGGATGATTCTCTCATCAGATCGTCAAGAATTAAGAGTTTCACTCGTGGATAATTGGCATAGTCTTTGCTCTTTGGCAAACCCTCGTGAAATTCGATTCTCTCAACCAACTCCTTGTAAATTGACTGCCACTCGGTATAGTACAAGATTATACGCTCGGATTTTGTATCAATCATACGATCAATAAGATGCGAAAAAATTCTCCACAAATACTGTTTTACCACGCGAGCTGGGTCCACAAATCATCAAAGTCCATAGATGCACTCACCTGTAAACGTCCATGTTACCGTTGCTGCTAAACTTCTACTACTAACCTCATCAAACCCTCCAACCACTCTACATATACGATCATTAGTAGTGATAAGCAAGAGTGGGGAAGGGGCGGTGGCGGTGACAGCGCGCGCGTGCGAGAAGTATTGTGCTGGCGTTAGCCAATTGTTTAGCTGTTTAGCTATATAGCTGGCTGACACTGGTATTATTCTGCTCTTTAGCTATATGACTGGAAGAGCTCAATAAGTATTAACCTGTTATTTGCTCAAACGTGCTCGGCACCATTACTACTTGTACCTCTCACTACAACCTTCACCACTTTGCTTGTCACCTCGCATTTCCAGTATAAAAGTAAAAGCAGCAGTAGTGCTCGGTTAGTGTTAGCTTATAGTCATAGTCGAGATCTTCTGTACCTGGTGTCGATATTGCAGATAATGTAGTCTTAGGTAAAACTATTTTATCCGACGTATCCTGGTCATTTCAATAAGAGTAACCAGGCAAGGGTTCATTAGGTAGTGGTGGCGCTGCAGTATCAGTAATTACCCCCTTCAACATCATGTTTAAAGTACTATGATCATAAGGCATGTGATCATCTGAAGAATTTATAACTTCTCGTACTTCTTCGGTGGGTGGTAGTAATGCAGGATCTCTCGAACTAGGCAGTTGTACTCCTGCTGACAGAAGATTCATCAGTAATTCATCCCCACTACTGACCTCCATCATGTTTTCAAGGTATGAAAATTTTTCAATATCATATCTTTTAAATTTGCACTATTTTAAACAAAAAAGTCTTATCCCGCGAAATTCTCCAAACATAAATAAAAAATCTATAGATTATTGATCCAGTATTGGAAATCAAAATTTTTTTGTGAAACATATTTTTGGATTTATCATTGTATTTACAACATAAAAGTATTATCTTGCAGAATTTTTGGACTGCTAATAAGTAAGTTATCGAGTATTGGTTTGATATTGGAAATCAATATTTTTTTGTAGAACATATATTTGGATTTTTTATTTTATTTACAACATAAAAGTCTTATCCCGCAAAATTCTCTGGTGGTAAATAAAAAAGATATAGATTATTGAACGATGATTGCCCGCGATTTCGTGATTTCAAAATACATTTCTAAATTTGTTATTAGATTCATGATAGAAAATATGCATCACTTACCAGTAGTAACACGATGATGTAACATGAGATGTTTAACTCGAGGTGCATCTTGCATTCCTCTGCTCTTAATACAACGGTTAACTATATCAAATATCTGATTATCGATAAAAATATTTTGCCCAAACATATAGGCTATAGTACGTAGCCCGCAAAGGCCTACGATAAATTTAATCCTTTTTAACAATTCATTTATAGAACGAATTTTAAAATTCTTGCGCCATGCGTGATTACAAAATAGTTTTATTCATGGTTCACGAAGCAGAGCCACATTTGAAATAACTAATAAGAGGACGCTGAATTTCTCCATCCGTTTTTACTAATAAAATGTAGGTTTTTGGAAAAACTAGTAATTATTGATAAAAATTAAGAGTTGTCCGCAACTTGAACAGTAAAAAGAAATATTTTTTCTGATGAGGACAAATTAATTTTGATGCTTTGTTTTCAAGAAAAGTTTGACATACTAAAAAAATCATTAGTTAGGCTAGAAAATATGATGTATAAGCATGTCAAACTTTTCTTCAAAACAAAGCAACAAAATTAATTTGTCCTCATCAGAAAAAATATTTCTTTTTACTGTTCAAGTTGCGGACAACTCTTAATTTCTATTAATAATTACTAGTTTTTCCAAAAACCTACATTTTTCAAGTAGAAAAGGATAGAGAGATACAATGTTCTCTTAAGATATTATATGTCTTTTTTATTAATTTTATTTTTTGTTATTCTTCTCTCAATATTAAAACTTAGAATGATATCAGAACCGTAAATCGCTGTCTATTTATACCGAAATTGAATCATAAAGAGTATGATAGGATAAGATAGGCGAAATGACACCCCTCGGGGATTTGGAATTTAGTTGCATGAATGGTCAACATATATTGAATAATGAATTTTAAGATTATCAGACCCCCCATCCTCCCCCATTCCCCCACCTCCAAAAAACGTGTTTTTTCATTAATTTTGGTTTTCGACACCTTAATTATTATTACCCAGTCTGGAAAAATTTTTACATAATTTTTGCATAAATACCCATAAATAAACAATTACCTTGAATTTTAAACTGGGCGACCTTACCTAAAAAAGCCACTTACGTCTCACTGAAGCTAATTTTAATAGATCTGATAGCATTTTTTAATTCTGCGGTGAAAAATACGTCGAAAATATGTACTATACTTGTTAAAAATATTTTTATACTATTTACTAGAAATCGAAAACGAAAAAGTAGTCTGCTTTAAGTATGTCAGAAGTACTATCTTTTCTTCTATGGTGTTTGAATAGCCATTTGTAATCTTCTTATCATTGAATTATACATATTTTTTGTGTATTTTTCCCTGTAGAATGTAGTGGTGCCATAAATTTTACTTTAACTAGCTTATGGAAGGGTCCAAAGAGCAAAAGATAGTCTTTTCCGATTTTTTCAAAAGTTTTCGCTGTATCTAATGTTAAAATTAAAAGATTTTTTTTAGTAAATGGTTAATACTCTCTACACATTAACCTTATAGATGACACATAAACTAATTTTTTTGTAATAAAGTCAGAAATGAAATGTTAATAGATTAATTGTAATAATTAATTAATTTTTTATAAATAAGATCTTAAAGTTTTATTGCAGAAAATTATATATATATATATAAAATGGAAAGAAAAAGACTTTTATAGAAAGTTTTATCTTATATGAGAAAAAAAGGTTGTATGATTTTTTGTACATGATTATTATTAGTAATTATTTATCATTAGTAATCATAGATGATCATTAATTTTATTTAATTGTACAAACTTTAATGATATATTATCTTCTCACTAAATAATGGACTTTCTGATGAGAAAAAATTCGAATGATTTCATATTTTTTATTCGGAAGATTGGAACTCTGGCTCGAATTCATAAACGTGACTTGAGTATTGAGTATAACTTTAAGCTTATGTATCGTTACTTGAGTTCAATTAAATATTACATCTTTATCAACAAGAATTTTATCTGTGTGGTTAACATTCTATTGAAGTAAAAGCTGATACTCAAGTAACGATACGTAAGTTTCAAGTTATATTCAATACGCAAATTACGTCTATGAATTCAAGCCTACGATCGTTGCTTAGAAAATTTAATTTGAGATTGTAGCACTAGCTCGTAAAAGCTGCAGAAAACTGTAATGTCAATATTTCAAAAATATGTTTTAATTTATAGATTAGCATTTATGTATAAAATGTCAGAATATTGTATAAAGTTTGTCAAAGTATAGTTCAATTCGTGTATTAATAATATATTATGAAACCAGTTTTTTTAATAACCATTTAATTAATATTTATTTGATTGCAGTATAAAATATTCTTTTTTTTTAAGCAATAATTTAATTTTATAAATATCGAACTTGAATCATATACTTTATTCATTTCTATTAAAAAATACATAATTATATAATTTCATGTTGAATTGAAAACTTTTAGAGTATTGGCATAAGATTATTTTAAATTAATTTTTAAGATTTTTTTTATTAATTTCTAAATCCGTTATGTAGTAGTAGCAAAGTTATAATATTAAAAATGTAATATTTCAAATTCACATATTTTAAAAACTTAACGATGGGTTAGAATATTTCATTTTTCTCAATATACACTCCAATAAAAATAAAGATTATATAAATATTTATACAAATATATCAATTATAACAAAGTGTATTAGAATGTTTCAAAAAGTTACTTTCTGGATTCAACATACAGTTTGACATATTTTGATGTGCTTTCATATATTTTAGTATTCAATAATAAAATGTAAATAATTTTTTCTTATAATATTGAAAATACTGTGATACATTTTAATAAGACTGGCTATATTTTGAAATAGTTTAATATATTTAAATGTATAACTTTCTGTATTCCTATACATTTACATGTACATAACCATAATAATTGAAAAGTGTGTTCATATTCTTTAATATGCTTTGATACCCTTTGGTGCACCTCAATATATTTCAATGGGCTCTATGATTAGATCGATTATTAATTTTAATATATTTGAGTTTATTATGAATATATATCAAAATAAAAATCAATTTTATAAAATTAACGTCAATAAATTGTTGTTATATGACATAAATTCAAAAGTAAATTAACTTGGTGTAACTTTTTAAAATTTCTTGAAAATCTTACTAGTTTAGGTCAATCTTAAAAGTAAATAATATGTAAACTTCATTCTGTACATTTAGTTTTAATAAAAATGAATTGATTACACAGGCCCTCAAAAAAAACAAAAGTGCAATTGACCAGACCTATATATTCTTATGTATTTTTCGACGCTGAATCCGAATTCGCAATAAAAAAGTAGGGTCCAGCTACTTTTTTATGGGGTTTTGCTTAAAAAACCTCATTTTTTACGGTTTTTTTTTATGGTTTTTTTTAAATAAAAAAAATAGGAGAATTTTATTTTTTTGACTTCAGAATCAAATTGTACAGGGAAAAATACATCTAAAACCATGTTTTGAATTTTTTTTCACAGAAATTTCAACCCACTATACGGCGATGAAAAGGCAGAAAATCGCGAAAAGTGAAAATTTGCTTCAAATTTGATTAGAATGACATTAAAATCAAGTTTTACGATTTTAAACCGATTCATAAACATTGAAAATACTGTACTAGGGGTTTTTGAGGTCGCTGATCACGAATTTCAAGTCATTTTTTTCAAAAAACAACTCCTTGTCGGCGTAAGTGGACAATAAACGTGATAAATTGATATTTTTTTCAAAAAATCGATGTTTTGGATACTGCTCTGGAGGTTTTCCACTACATAAATCACGAAACTAGAACCTTTTTCGACTCTTGATCATAAAATAAGACTTAGAACTTATGTATAGCGATATTCATGAACTCCATTATAATATTTTTAGCTTCTTTTAAGAAGTGCCTTAGAGTTTTAATGGGTTACTCAATTGAGTTTGTAGAATTTCCGCTAATACTTCGCAACTTCGATACTGAGATGTTGGATACTAGATATTGGCGATATCTATTTTTATTTTTGTCTTCCAAAAAAATATTTTAAATAAAGTTTTAAAGTGTTTTACGCTTACGCACACGTTTCTCGTCAAATGACCGGCGTAAAGGATTACT
Source organism: Anastatus disparis (assembly GCA_017163975.1). Taxonomy (NCBI): domain Eukaryota; kingdom Metazoa; phylum Arthropoda; class Insecta; order Hymenoptera; family Eupelmidae; genus Anastatus; species Anastatus disparis. Next base: position 293,977 of record JAFFSR010000203.1, read on the forward strand.
GACACGCTTTTGACCTCTTTTTGAAGATGTTTCTCTCTTCATCATCCAGCAGTAATCTGCCAACATATTTATACCCCTTCGTCCTTGAAATCTGCGTTTAAATTCCTTCAAGTCTTGGTGAAACCTTTCTCCTTGCTCTTCATGAAAGTCCCCGTTGTTCTCAGGAAATTGATCAATATGTGAATCAAGGAAATGAAATTTCAAGTTCATTAGGCAACCCAGTTTTTCAAAGTTGCGTACCATTTTTTTTTACAATAGTTTTGTAATTTACGTCTTTAGTGCTACCCAAAAATTTTGTTGATACATCTTTAAAACAAGACCATGCTGCTTTCTCATTATCTTTCATAGTTCTTTCAATGTTTTCATCTCTAAATAGAGTACGAATTTCAGGTTCATCAAAAATACCTGCGTTTAGTTTACCATCTGTTTTGTGGTGAAATACTTGGCTCCAATATTCGTAGCATTCCCCATTTTGGTCTAATGCTTTGACAAATAGTTTCATTAAACCAAGCTTTATGTGAAGAGGTAGTATCAAAGTTTTGGACGAATTCACAAGTGGCTCTTTTATAATATTTTGTTTTCCAGGTTCAAATGACTCTCTTAGTGGCCTAATTTTCTTTTTGTAGTGGTTTTCCCTATCTCTACTATCAAACATACACAAATAACAAGGATATTTTGTAAATCCAGATTGTTGTCCTAGTATCATAGATAAAATTTTTAAGTCTCCACATATTAGCCATTTACGTTCCTCGTATTTTATTTTTGACAAAACCAATTCAATGTTTGAATACTCTTCTTTAAGCACAGTTGAATGCGCTAATGGTATAGGAGCGTACTTATTTGTGTTATGAAGAAGGTCTGCTTTCAGGCTCCGCTTAGATGAATCAATGAACAGGCGCCAATCTTCAGCTTTGTATATACCTAGTTTTAATTCGTCAATAAGTCCTTTTACGTCAATGCAGTAAACTAGCTCTGAATCTTCTTTAAAATATTTCTGAAAGATTTTCTCACGGTCACGATATTTACTTACTTTAGTTTCCTTTGTCAGCATATTTCGCTTTTTAAAGTCTGAAGCCATCAATTCAGATTGCTCTTTAGATAGACCAGCCTTTCTAAATACATCATTCAGACTCTTTCGATCATATTTTTTCACAGGTTTCTCCACACCTTTAGGTTCAGATTCTTTATCATCATCTGAAGATAGATTTTCTTCAATTTCGTAGGATTTGCTTAGATCTTCGGCTTGGTTCAGTTTCTTCCACATTAATCTGATTTGTCGAATGATCGTCCATATGCAGAGAATCTAAACCTGCTGTAAAACTATCTCGTGATTCTTCATTTTCTGAACCTTCTATAAGGATATTTTCTAGAAACTCAACAGTTTTAGGACTAGAATAATGTACTTCTTTTTTCTTAATATAAGCTATACCCCCTACTTTTGTTGTACAAAAGTAGCAATAGTTTTCATTTTCTGGTCCTTTCCATTTTGTTGGTGCAATGAATTTCAGGGACGTCTTATCCTGATTTTTAGTAACTCGACTCATCATTATATGACACGGGTTACAGACAAAATGTGGTACCCAACTTTTGTCTTGCTGTGAAATCTCAATGTCAAAACATACTTTATAGAAATGATTTATTGTTTCTGTTATTTTTCTGTTGTTTTTTGGCCCAACAAATTTTGCACATACATAACAAAAGTTATCAGGATTACCAGTGCATTCATGATTGCATATGTTACCAGAAGTGCCAGTAGAGTTAAATGAAGATGAGGAATCATGATGTGCCATAAATTATATCTAAAACCCACACGCTAAGAATCCTGTCCCGATCGCAGGTGAGTCAGCCGTCCTAGGGTTGATAACTCTCATACCTCCCCAGGCCTAAGTATAAGAGCTTTCCGACTTTGACGAGGACAATGTCAACTCGTCGTCAGACAGACTATAGCATCATTCTCACATCTCAGCACTCCCCTGCAAGACAGCGCGCCTTCGCTGGTTTTGTTACTACGAAGAGTTGGATCAACGAATCATTCTACACATCCCATTTTCAGGGCAGTTGTCATCGTGGCCAACGTCTTCGTAGCAGCAGGTTTTTGATAGTACTGCTATTGAGTAGCATTATAAGTTATCAACTTTAGATAGTTTAATTCGACTATCCAAAATGCACAGAGTATCTAATGATTGCAAAGTTCAAGTTCATCACGCTAACAAAAGCTAAGAACGATTGTTACTTTTGATAAACAAGAGTGTATGACTTACATTTAAAAAAAGAAGTTCATTATTCTAGTCCTAAAACTGTTGAGTTTCCAGAAAATATCCTTATAGGAGGTTCAGAAAATGAAGAATCACGAGATAGTTTTACAGCAGGTTTAGATTCTCTGCATGTGGACGATCATTCGACAAATCAGATTAATGTGGAAGAAACTGAACCAAGCCGAAGATCTAAGCAAATCCGACGAAATTGAAGAAAATCTATCTTCAGCTGTCTGTCAATTCAGCAATCTGAATTGATGGCTTCAGACTTTAAAAAGCGAAATATGCTGATAAAGGAAACTAAAGTAAGTAAATATCGTGACCGTGAAAAAATCTTTCAGAAATATTTTAAAGAAGATTCAGGGCTAGTTTACTGCATTGACGTAATAGGACTTATTGACGAATTAAAACTAGGTATATACAAAGCTGAAGATTGGCGCCTGTTCATTGATTCATCTAAGCGGAGCCTGAAAGCAGACCTTCTTCATAACACAAATAAGTACGCTCCTATACCATTAGCGCATTCAACTGTGCTTAAAGAAGAGTATTCAAACATTGAATTGGTTTTGTCAAAAATAAAATACGAGGAACGTAAATGGCTAATATGTGGAGACTTAAAAATTTTATCTATGATACTAGGACAACAATCTGGATTTACAAAATATCCTTGTTATTTGTGTATGTTTGATAGTAGAGATAGGGAAAACCACTACAAAAAGAAAATTAGGCCACTAAGAGAGTCATTTGAACCTGGAAAACAAAATATTGTAAAAGAGCCACTTGTGAATTCGTCCAAAACTTTGATACCACCTCTTCACATAAAGCTTGGTTTAATGAAACTATTTGTCAAAGCATTAGACCAAAATGGGGAATGCTACGAATATTGGAGCCAAGTATTTCACCACAAAACAGATGGTAAACTAAACGCAGGTATTTTTGATGAACCTGAAATTCGTACTCTATTTAGAGATGAAAACATTGAAAGAACTATGAAAGATGATGAGAAAGCAGCATGGTCTTGTTTTAAAGATGTATCAACAAAATTTTTGGGTAGCACTAAAGACGTAAATTACAAAACTATTGTAAAAAAAATGGTACGCAACTTTGAAAAACTGGGTTGCCTAATGAACTTGAAATTTCATTTCCTTGATTCACATATTGATCAATTTCCTGAGAACAACGGGGACTTTCATGAAGAGCAAGGAGAAAGGTTTCACCAAGACTTGAAGGAATTTAAACGCAGATTTCAAGGACGAAGGGGTATAAATATGTTGGCAGATTACTGCTGGATGATGAAGAGAGAAACATCTTCAAAAAGAGGTCAAAAGCGTGTCAGAAATCCTTTACGCCGGTCATTTGACGAGAAACGTGTGCGTAAGCGTAAAACACTTTAAAACTTTATTTAAAATATTTTTTTGGAAGACAAAAATAAAAATAGATATCGCCAATATCTAGTATCCAACATCTCAGTATCGAAGTTGCGAAGTATTAGCGGAAATTCTACAAACTCAATTGATTAACCCATTAAAACTCTAAGGCACTTCTTAAAAGAAGCTAAAAATATTATAATGGAGTTCATGAATATCGCTATACATAAGTTCTAAGTCTTATTTTATGATCAAGAGTCGAAAAAGGTTCTAGTTTCGTGATTTATGTAGTGGAAAACCTCCAGAGCAGTATCCAAAAAATCGATTTTTTGAAAAAAATATCAATTTATCACGTTTATTGTCCACTTACGCCGACAAGGAGTTGTTTTTTGAAAAAAATGACTTGAAATTCGTGATCAGCGACCTCAAAAACCCCCAGTACAGTATTTTCAATGTTTATGAATCGGTTTCAAATCGTAAAACTTGATTTTAATGTCATTCTAATCAAATTTGAAGCAAATTTTCACTTTTCGCAATTTTCTGCCTTTTCATCGCCGTACTACTTTTTCATTGCAAATTTAGATTCAGCGTCGAAAAATACATAAGAATATATAGGTCTGGTCAATTGCACAGACACTTTTGTTTTTTTTGTGAGCCTGTGTAATTATTAAAATATAACATTAATATTGAACAAAAATACAACAAAATATAAAACAAAGCTAAAATATAAAAATTATAATTGGAAAATATTATTGAATAAAGAATAAAAATTACTTTTCCAAAAAGGAAGCTTTGTTGTAGTAAAACTTTTTAATTTTGTTCAAACTTGGTATGATCATGTGTATAAATTATGGGAGTTAGAAAAATTATTTCAGAAAATATGTGTACAAATATATGTACGTGTGAGTATAAGTGTATTGATTTCTTTTAGCAATCATACCGTAAAGGACGTAGTTCCTGATCAGGGCGTAATTTCTGATCATTATTTATTATAAATCATAATCTTTAAGATTTTAGTAGGAAAAACCTTTTTTTAATTTATGAGGAAAAATAAATTGAGCGAAAAAAAATGCTTCGTTTGTGTGAAAAAGAAATATACTTTTACTTTTTTACATGTAAATATGTGATCAGGAATACCTCTTAGGTGATCAGAAATTACGTCCTTCACGGTAATTCAAATTCAAATCAAATTGAATTTTGTGTTTTAATTTTCTGAATCATGGAAAAAGATTTTATAATTGATTGATATGATGCATTTTTTTATTATATTAAATCAGTTAATGAAGCTACATTTTTATTAGGTAATGATATTTTGTTGAAATTTCATTTATTGAGGGTAATTTTTGATTTCATCATAGATATCCATTTTTGATAGTATTTTTAATTTTAAATAGTTGAAATATGATAAAAATTACAATGTGTAAATGTAAAAGATCATATATCTTTAGTCCATAATTAAGGGGATGTAATAGGGTATATGATTTCTACATAGCTACCGACATCACAGTTTTCCAAATATTTTATCTTTATTCAAAAATTTTCAGAAATATCTCTATGTTAGGCTCTTTATTAGTAGAAATGGAAGACTGTAATATAGAGATATTTTAAAAAATCTTTGATTAAGAACCAATAACTTGGAAAACTGTAATGTCGGTATTTTACATCCCCTTAATAACTGAACTTTTATTTTTTAAACTTTCACGCTCAAATTGATTAATTCTTATGATTATTAATTGATAATAATAGTCAAGATTCATATTTATTATTAACGTGATTTTTTGTTCTTTTTATATACAAGTAAAACCAGCAAAATTATATAATTTATTGTTTGCAGAATGAAATATAATTAATGAAAGTATATAATTTATTACATGATAAATAATGAATGGAAATGAGAAAAAATTAACTAACAACAGAATATTTATAATAACATGTTCTTATTTAATTTTATAAATTGTAGAATTGGTTTTAAGAAAAAGTGAGATGCAAATAATTATTTTTTATGGTATATTTAGAATTAGTTAGTCATTCATAGTACCTACAATTGTAGCATAGTATAAATGAAATAATTTTTTTAATTTGTTCTTCCAGTATAGAACAGGTAAGTCATTTGATTATTTCATTCGTCAATTATTAAGTGAGCACACATTCTTCGAAAATAATCAAGAACAATTTATATCGTAAGATGATTTTTATGATTTTCTTATGAAAACTTGAAGAAATTATCATTCATAATATTGAATCAATTTCTCATGAATTTTTCAATTTTTTTGTTCTGTGTTCTCAAACTTGACGTTCCTTGTATTTTTAAATATATCATTAACAATATTTGTGATTAGTAGATTAGAGTTGGATAAAACCCTCACTAAGTGCAATGACAGAGAAATTTTGTTTGCTTTAAAATTGACTGCAGTTTTGACTCTGCTAATATAACGCTTGTAGGTAATGTCTTGCAGTAGCCCATAATTGTTCTTATGCATCTATATTGAATTGTTTCCAGGAAGCCTGCCAGGTTTTTATTTTGACGCAAGGATGTGTAACTTCCGTATTCAATTTATACATATATATGGGACGTTTCACGTCAACTCACCTAACAAAAAAATAGAATTCGTCGAAAATCTGTGAAAATGTTCTATTTCATACCCAAAATATACAAAAAAAATTTTAAAGGTCGAGGTCAAAGGGGTCAGGATTTAAACGTGATGAAATTTTTCGAATTTTCGAATTAATGAATTTTTTCCTCAAAAACTATCAATTTTTCGTTAAAACCTAATAAAATACTTTTTCTTGGGAATCAGATGTAGAATTCACCTGAATTTTTGCGAATTATAATATACTGATTTTTATGCTTACTTGATCGATTTAAACATACTATTTAGTATATCTAAAAATCGAGCAGGTTAAATTGGCTTTTTAAAGTCTCATTTTTTTCGTTTTTTTACGAGGAAAAAATATACAAAGCCTCCAGTTGGGTAGTCTTCTCAAAGTTACTTAATTGTGCAAAAAAGTCTGAATAAATCGTTATTTTGGATCAATGATGAGATTCGTGATTTTTTTTCTGAAAAAGTATTGATTTTTGGGACAAATGTATGAAAATGTTTTTTATTGGAAATTGTATGTAAAATGTATGTAAATTTTTGTAAACCATTATTTGCTAAACATCACAAATTATAAATGAAATTTTGAAATTTTAAAATTTATTTTTTGTTAAATTTTTAGTATATATGGTTCATAATGTCTTAAATTACAATTTGCAAAAATATGTTCATATTCTAAACATGATTTCCAAAAAAAACATTTTAATACATTTGTCCCAAAAATCAATACTTTTTCAGAAAAAAAATCATGAATCTCATCATTGATCCAAAATAACGATTTTTCCAGACATTTTTGTACAATTAAGTAACTTTAAGAAGGCTCCTCAACTAGAGGCTTCGTATATTTTTTCCTCATAAAAAAACAAAAAAAATAAGACTTTAAAAAGCAAATTTAACCTGCTCAATTTTTAAATATACTAAATAGTATGTTTAAATCGATCAAGTTAGCATAAAAATCAGTATATTATAATTTGCAAAAATTCAGGTGAATTCTACATCTAATTTCCAAAAAAAAGTATTCTATTAAGTTTTAACGAAAAATTGATAGTTTTTGAGGAAAAAATTCATTAAAATATTTATTTAGCAAAAAATTTGGAAAATTCGAAAAATTCCATCACGTTTAAATCCTGACCCCATTGACCTGGACCTCTAAAATTTTTTTTTGTATATTTTGGGTATCAAATAGAATATTTTCACAGATTTTCGACGAATTCTATTTTTTTGTTAGGTGAGTTGACGTGAAACGTCCCATATATATGTTCATATATTGTCACGGTATTTTACCGTGTTTGAATATCGCGCGAACAGTAGATAATATACGACGCGTGCGCGGTCATACAAGCCGTCAGAGTTACGCGAAGAAATACGTAACTTACTGACCATCAAGGGAAGAACGCTGAGTCGACCACGAGGCGCGTCAGACCTTTTCCGGCTGTCGTTGAGAGCACATTGCAATAGGTGAAAATAATCGATAACTTTTGTTAGTGCATTAATTCCGTATCAAGACTCGTGCTTCTATGCGAACCGTGAGACACGTGCATTATCAAACCCAAGGTGTTATCCTAATTTTGGAATATAGCTGCCTTTATTCGTCCAGGGGCGACTTCTCGAGAGCGCACGTTGACTAGCTCCAGCGACCAGGATTGCTGCAGCGTTATAACCGTTGGCCAACGAGCGAGCGATCAGCGTAGAATCTCCGGTATAAGAGAGGCTTCTCGACGATATTGTAAGTAATTGTAAGTTTCATAAAGTAAGGTTTCTTTCCTCGTAGAAACTTTACTTTGTAGAGTGCGGGCGTGATATTACTAGAGTTTTAGTGTAATTTAATTCGCGTCGCGCCCTCCCCTATTGCTCGCTCTTTCTAGAGAATATCTTTATTGTAAATTCAAATATTGTCATATTAGTTAATTGGTTCTTTTACTTTATCATTTACGTTTCAATTCTTGATTTTGTATTTTTCTTTATTACTTTTAATAAATTTACTTAAAATATAAAATCTTTATTTTATCTCTGCTGTATGTGCATATCATATAATAAGCCTGTACCTGTTGCTTACCCCGACGCCTCCGCGGTCCTTATTTCTATCATAGTAAAACATATATATTTTCTATATAAAATATTGAATAGGTTTAACTAAGAAAGTTAAACCGAATAAAAATAAGGAGCACTGCGCTAGCAGCATCGCGTCTCTCGATCAGGTAAGAGAGAGAGAGAGAGACGCGCAACGACGAGCTGATAGAAAAATACTCCGTCGCACATCAATCTAATATACTCACTAGCTTTGTCGGAGTCTGTTGATAGTTTATCATATTTAATATAAATTCTAGCAGCTCCGTGTTCTAACAAATGTACATAGACTTAGCTAAAAATTAAATTGAATTAAAATCTAATTTCTTTTTGTAACGTGTAATAAATAACCGTTACAAAATATATATGAACAGTAAAATCTATAGCAAAATCAAACTTTATTTATTTAATAAAATTATTTAAATATATCTGATCATGACAAAAAAGAAACATTCAATAAATACTTGAATTTTTTAAAAATAACTTTAACATTCAAATAAAAAATTTCTTTGATAGTTATCTTTAAAAATATACTGCAGCTTAATTTTTTTAAAGCTAAGTTATCATTTTTTCAGTGTTACTGCCAATAGTGTTTATATAAATGATAAAAAACACTATTCGACAAAGTCATATAGTTCGGCCTGCTCTTAAAAAACAAAATCACACAATTTACACAATTTTCAATAAATATGATATGACATTATAAAAACCTAGCCAAAGATTAAGGAACGATGAGGTTAATATTAGCTGAATCAAATATCAATTTACGAGTCAGTACGGAAGTTTGTAAGGGCCACCTAAAGTGTAAGTTGCGAAGCAACATTTTTTGTGCGCATCGCTCATGTGCTTTGCTCGCAAAAATTTTGCGAGCAAAGCACATGAGCGATGCGCATCAAAATCGATTTATTTAAGTTGATTTTAGGCTGACTATTAATTTCAGGATTATAAAAAAAAACGAATAGAGTACGAAATTCGTGATAAAAGTACATCGTAAGTAAAATTGTTAAAATTGTATTTATTAATATGAATCACAAGGGTATACACAACTCACATGGCACGTTTTGTGCACGTTCAGGTTTTTGAATAGGGTGCGCCCATCTTGACAACTACATGTTCCTTTACAGATAAGATCCTTACATCGACTATCGAATTATCATATTAATAAATGAAATTTCAACAACTATACTTACGATGTACTTTTATTATTAATTTTGTACCTTATTTATTTGTTTTATAATCCTGAAATTAATAGTTAGCCTAAAATTAACCTAAATAAAGCGATTTTAAGTGCGCAATAGTTTTGCGTTACCGTTGCGCATAAAAAATGTTGATTCGCAAGTTTCGCATCAGGTAGCATTTATATGCTGCCGTAAGTTTGGCGAGTCTACATGTAGCTCACATGGAACGCACAAGGATATTGACAACTCGGCATATTCTGTGCACGTTCATATTTTTGAATATGGAACGCCTATCTTGACTACTACGTTTCTTTATAGTTGCGATTCTTACATCGACTATAAAATTATGAAAAAAACGTAATAATCAAGATGGGCGTACCCTATCAAAAAATCTGAACGCGCATGAAATGTTCCGTGTGAGTTGTGAGTACCCTTGTCCGTTCTGTTCGAGCTGCATATGGACTCTGCCTTATTAAGACTAGAATATCTTAGTCTGCATCTTAGAGCTGGGTCCATAGTTGTTTTAATGCCAACGTATAGGAACTGGGGGCTGGCTAAATTTGTATTGACATCGCATATGTCTCAGACACACTCCACGACTCTTTACAAGATTTATACGTCTCAATATGTCTCAGGAGAAATCAATATGACGTCGCCGATCCTTCTATGTTTCGTTCAATATGTCAAAGAGTAATCAAATTGAACTTAATAAGTTAGTGAAAAAAAATGACTCGCGCTTCAACAGCAGCTAAATTCATTACAAAATGTCAATCTAAGAAACAAAAGAAAAAATCAATAAGACAAAAATTAAATTTTAAAAGTATTAAAAAAAATTAATATTTTCAACTAATAAGTTTTAGTTCCTCATACGGCCTACTTCCGACATAAAATCATCTATGTCCTTTGGCGGTTTATTCAGGTGAAATATGAATCGGAAATGATGCCCCTTGAGCTGAAATTGCTGAGGGTGCGCGAAGCGAGACGGCCCTCGGCAATTTCAGCTCAAACGGCAAACATTGTTCCAGATTTATATTCCACCTGAATAAACGGCCAAAGGACATATTAGTTATATATGTCCTTTGGCCATATTCAGGTTTAATATGAATCGAGGACAATGTTTGTCGCTTGACCTGAAATTGCCGAGGGCGCGCGAAGCGCGCCCGAGGTAGATTTCTGCTCAAGCGGCAAACATTGTTCGAGATTCAGATTCCACCTGAATAAACGGCCAAAGGACATAGATGATTTTATGTCCGAAGTAGGCCGTATGAGGAAATATAACTTATTAGTTGAAAATATTAATCTTTTTTTCAATACTTTTAAAATTAAATTTTAGTTCTATTGATTTTTTCTTTTGTTTCTTAGATTGACATTTTGTAATGAGTATAGCTGCTGTCGAAGCGCGAGTCATTTTTTTTTGACTAACCTACGTTCAATATGATTGCTCTTTGACATATTGAACGAAACATAGTAGGATCGGTGATGCCATATTGACTTCTCCTGAGACATATTGAGTCTCAATATGTCTCAGGAAGACATATAATTCTTGCAATAAGTCGAGGAGCGCGTCTGAGACATATGGGATGCCAATACAAATTTAGCATGCTCTTTACATACTGACACGAATACGGCCTACGAGGACATAAATAACTAATATATATATATATATATATATATATATATATATATATATATATATATATATATATATATATGAAATACGTATCTCTTTTAAATAAGAGAACTGTGTTAGAAAGTTTTATCAAAATTTCTTTTGCAGAACTTTTCTAATTGTATTAGGGGGTTGGAAATAGTAGATATTATTTTTATTAAAGATAGATAATAGTATTGTTGATTAGAAGCTGTAAACAATAGATTCAATCAAAGATCAAGGATAATATTGTTGAGTATTCTCACAATGTCATCCTGTGGTGACAGATTAAGATTTCTAGTGATTTTATTTTCTAATTTGCTTAACTCGAACTACCAGTAGGCTTGATTGCGGCTCTAGAGAGCTATAGGTTGGAAAGTGGCAGGATTTTATACCACATATCTACTTTTCTTAAAATAATAATCAATGAGTACTCACATCATCCATTATTTTTTTTAACATTCCATTCCATTGTCCTGTTTGTTGACTGAAAGATCCGTAAACATTGTCTGTTTGAACGGAAAAGGTGTAATTGAACCCAAGCATCTTACTGATCTCATAGATAATATCTATGGCGAAGCCTTCATACTGATCATTACCCGACATTTTGAAAATAGTTTTTTTTAACATTCCATAGGGTTTAGTCTGAAAATATACAATAATAAGAACCATTTTGTAATCCACATAAACAAAAACTAAGTAGTATCAACGAAGATAGACGCTTATAGAAGCGTACTTCTGGGTTAAATTTTTCGTCCGATACGCTGGGTAACACTTTAACATTGTTTGTATATCTATACATATAAAAAATTTGATATATATAGATATAAAAATACATGGGATCTAGTGGCGCCCTCAGTAGCTGGGTAACTCATTTTTGGCAGAAATTTCCCATTTAAGAGTACGCTTCTATAAGCGTCTATCTTCGTTGGTAGTATGTTATTTTTCAACATGGATCTTTCGATTTCTGTTGTCAAAATTATGTTAATGTATATGCAGAATCTACTTAAGGAAAGGTCGCATATCTCTGTCTTTATAACATTAGAGGAACAATTTTTTTTTTCAAAAACTAATAGATGTAGTAAAAAATAAAGAGAACATGACCCTTACAATTGGAGTTTCTAGCCTTCGGGAATCAGATTCGTCTATAACTGCAGGATATAATTTTTTTATGAAAAATAATGAACTTATGTTTTTTCTTTTCTTTGAATAAGCCCCATAGACGGAGATATAGGCATTTTTTCAAAAATATAATGAAAAGGAGCATTTGAATAACTAAACAACTAAGACCCTTACAAAAAAATGTACAATAAATAAGATAAATTACAGGTTAAGAGGAGGCCGTATAGCTCTGTCCTTGTCTAATCTAAATTTTCGTTATTATTAATAAATTAAATATTGTTATGCAAAAGTAAGGGTATAGCCCAATAGATTTCAGGACGAGCAAACGATCCTATTCTATGAAAAAATATGAAATTTTCATTAATTTCTGAGTGAGATCTGAAACGGAAAAACAATTGAATTTGATAGCTGTTATTCCGTTTCAGACCTCACTCGGAAACTAATGAAAATTTAAAATTTTTCATAGAATAGGATCGTTTGCTGGTCCTGAAATCTATTGGGCTATACCCTTACTTTTGCATAACAATATTTAATTTATTAATAATAACGAAAAATTAAATTAGACAAGGATGGAGCTATACGGCCTCCTCTTAAATTTAATTCAAACTTCATTGCATTGAAAAAGCTTCTGCGTTCCAAAAATTGTGCCTGATTGGAAATTACAACATAATTTTTAATATTTTCAGCGTCTAAAATATGATTGATTTTTTACGCTATTTCATCAGCATATTTTAATCGCCTATAACTTTTGAACCACAAAAGCTTTTCTGATGCAATAAAGCATTTGACTGTAGTTTATTTTATTTTTTATAAATTTTTTTCGTAAGAGTCTTAGTTGTTTAGTTATACAAGATCTTAAAAATGCTTCTTTTAATTATATTTTTGAGAAATGTCTATATCTCCGTCTATAGGACCTATTCAAAAAAAGATAAAACACGAGTTCATTTCTTCTCATCAAAAAATCGTATCCTGCAATTTCAGCTAAATCCTTTTTCCGATGGTACACTGAGAAAAATGTCTGGATAAAGTTTACTGCAAAAATATGTAAAATTACTATATAATATAGTAACGTTGCAACGTACTCGTTTTATGATAGATGATATTTTATGTAGTATACTCGATTCGTCTGATTTTGATGACCGCTGACGAAAAGTAACATCACTCGCGGAGCGCTGGCGAAGAGTAGCACAATCAGCAAAGTCCTGATATAGTATGAATCTTTTTACAGAATTATATTACATAATTATGCATTAAAAATGTGCTATTAATGCATAATGCGCAAGCTCCTAATGTATCAGACAACTAGCATTGAGTTATGTAGTTCTGTTACGAAAAATTGATTTAGTGATAAGTAAAGAGTTTTTTATCAGTTGAATTAAAATACCGCTATCAAAGCCCAAAACACTGAAATTTTTTTAAAAAGTTTTAAAAATTAGTTTTTTATTTTTACATATAAACTTATTGAAAGTTTGCAATATAAAGAAATTGCCGTTACATTACACGATATATTACTTTTTTAAATTTTATGTTATAATTTTCTAATCAAAGAAATTATTTTTTTACAAAAACTAATAACATTACCCTGGTAGAAAATTCACCATCTCAAATGGTGAAAAAATTAACGATTGGCCAACTTTCTTAGTCAATTTTTAGCCAGTCACTGGTAAAAAGTTGTCGAAAAAATGGTGAATGATTTAATTTTAAAGTTGAAAAAATTGGAACTTAATTATTAAAATTTACATATATTTATTATATATATCTTATTTTAACTAATGTTCGATTTTCTTTTAATGTAACTATATATATTATTAATTGTTTCATAAATAAGTTATTTGATTTATCACGCGTGAGCAGATAGTATAGTGCTGCAAACATTTTGCGTGGCGTATAGCTGTTAGGTTATGTATCTATATAGCGACAGCAGATGTTAGCAGAAAAGCGTGATCATAACCTTCAAATAAAATATTATAATAAAATTAAATATATTCACCATTATTTTGTCAACTTTTCACCATGAAAGGTCGCTAGATAGCAGGGTATTTGGCCATGATTTTGAGCATTTTTTGGTCAAATTGATAAAAAATGACCTATGCTTGGCCAAAAGATGCTGAAAATTTCTACCAGGGTAGCAAAAAATGAAGAGAAAGCCGCATCTTGTATCGGAAAAAAAGCAATATTTTCTTTGATAAGAAAAAATTAATTTTATTGCTTCGTTCTCAAGAAAACCTTGAAAAACCAAATTGTCCACCCTAACCTCTGTCATTTAAGTTTTTTAAGGTTTTCTTGAAAACGAAGCAATAAAATTAATTCTTTTTTATCAAAGAAAATATTGCTTTTTTATACGAGATGCGGCTTTCTCTTCGTTTTTTGCTAAAGTTATTAGTTTCTGTAAAAAACTCAATCCTTTGATTAGAAAAGGACAGAGGTACGTAACCTCCTCTTAATACAGGCTTTAATAAATAGTTTTTTTAGTTATATACACCAACTTAAAACAAACAACCTACTCTAAAAGATATGAATGTAAATACAAAGGTATATGCAAGAAATGAAAACTATTAATTAATTTTTTATTGAGGCTTAAATCAATTCATAATATTTTTTCTTGTATTTTATGCTAATAGATACTTAAATAAATATTTTGAAAAATTTTCAAATTATTTTATCATGATTTCTTAGAAAAATAGCGAGTTTCAGATAACAACATTTTATGTCTTACGCAAAAGCCGCATTTACTAATTTTTGAATAAGGCCAGGAGTTTCCACTTTTTCTTAATATTCGGAAAAGAAAATTCTCCTTTTTCTTTCACTTTCTCTGCGATTGGTATCTAACCTTCAATGATGAGTAGCAAAGGGACGGCTTTGTTCACATGTCCGAATTATATCAGTCACTATATCACTATGTCAACGTGTTTACACACGTGTTAACCAAGTTAGTATAGATAACTTTTGAGAATCTTAAACAAATGAGATTGTGTATTGTGTGGAGAGACTTGTAAATTGTAGTTAAAATTTATCCTATTTTCTTCATATATGAAAACTTTTTGGTTGAACAGGAAACATGGAAGAACATGATGAGTATAGTAAGTATATAATTATATGTAAAGATTAAAACAATACATTGCTGGTAAGAAATTCGTTTTATTATTAATTAATCTCTGTTCAGTGTTATAATATTATTATAATGATATTGTGCTTGTGTATGAACTTAATATAAGTGTTTGATATTGTTTTTTGTTACCAATTTTTTTAATAAGATTTCAAAACGGAGCGCAGAAAAGTATTAAAACGGTCAAAATATTTAAAATATATACAATAATCTTTTAATACATCTTCGTCTTTAAGTTATTTCAAGATTAAGTTTGCGTACAATTATGTTAGAGTTGATAAAATAAATTTTTACTAAAATTTTTAGTCATACGAAAATTGAGAAAAAATAACAGCTTCAAAGAAGTACACCTTATAAAAAATCATTGTAAATTACTTATTATGAAGAACAGTAAGTAAAATACATAATACTCTGAGATGATTCAAATAACATAAAAGTCGACGCAACTACTTCTTTTTTCGGTTCTTATTTAATAAATTTTTCTTACAATTTTTGTTTCAATACAACGAATTTCGATTTGCATCATAAAATAAAATCTCTTGAAAACGTATTTATTGACTTATATTTATTGTTACCCATGTTTTTTCAACGAACGAGGTTACTGAAAACTTTATACTTTTCGTAAAGCTATGTTGTTCTAAATTCGATAATATTTGGTCATATTTTTATAAATAAAATATTATTCACTTGATAGTTGACCATTAGACTTAAACATTTTAACTGAGCATTTCAATTCTTCGTAAAGTTGATTTTATTTTTTTACGTATATATTTCACGTCTTTTAACGCGATATAAAGAGACAAATGCACTAAAATATCTTTCGCCAGTTTTATTACGAATTTGTGTTACTAACATCCGGACGAAATGAAACAAAATATTAATACAATGTTGTAAATAAAAATATCGTATTATGTGTGCAAGTGGGCTCTAAAAAAGAAATGCTTTAGCGGCGGCTGCTCAATAGCGCTTCAACAAGACACCTTCACGTATGTTTTTTTGCATTTAACAAAATTACCCTTTAATGTGCTTCTGGAAAATAAATTATGATATATTATTTTTAAAATCAGGAAAAAACAGATATAATAAATGACCAATACGTTCACATTCATTTTGTATGTAGTAAAACAATAGTGAATTTCTTAACTATATGCCGAAAAATGCGAACTGATTGCTCATTTTGCGAATATTATTTTTCTGTATTATGAGTTTAGTTTTTCAATATGATAAGCGAAAAATTAAATTTTTCTCACGCTTTTGTTTTTAAGCATATGTTAAATTGAGTTTTACTATCTAAAATAATCTTGGACCAGTGTAGAGTACAAAGAGGAAAAAAACAGATTATGTGCACGTTTTAAGAAGCGTGATATTTTTTAAATTAAATTGTATACCAACTTATTCTAGAAATTACTTTAATAGTTAGCATGGCGACTTATTAGTTTAGAGGCCATTTTACTTAATTCTCGTTTTTAAATTTACTGGTTATTTTATTATCTTTTTTCATTAAATCATTGCACAACATATTTATAATTAACTTTAGATTATAGTAATATTAAACTGATGTCGGTTAAGTACAACTCTTTTAAAATATCTACGATATTATTGTTGATGACTGTAATTGCATGCTTTGAGATAAGCTTTACAATGTTTTCACTGTTAATATTATATTTATAGGCTCATTTTTTTTTATTGAACCAACCAGGAATTACTAAAGTTTCTGATTGCAATATCGAGCCACCAAACGACAGTATACTATTAGGTAGTTATAAATTTACAGATATTAAAATTAAAAAATTAAGATATTGACGATTTTCATTAACATTTGATCTAATATTCTTTTTAGATCTTTCATTTAGTCAATCAGGTTCAGAAAGAAGTTCGTTCATACAGCCTGTCATGATCGATACGAATTATTCATTCGATAATTTTCAAAACACTTCAAATACTGTAGATGAAAGTGTTTATGTTGAAAAAAGTGTAAACTTCGCAAGTGAGCAAATAGACCTGAAATTTCAACATTCACGATCAGAAAGTTATTTGCTGAATGTACAGCCTGAACATAGTAATGCAAATGTTATTTCCGAGTCTGTACAAAATAGTTACAATGGTACAGAAACTGAAAAATCAAATAAATATGATACAAATAATTTTAAACAATAACTTTCATTTAAAATAAAATCATATAATTTATTTCAAGCAACTAAACATAATTGAAATAAATTATTTTGTACAAACAAAATTGCGACAAATTGCTAGTAATTTATATTACTATATATATGATTTTTTATTGTTCTCAGACTGTAAATGTAGCGAAACTGTGGCCGATGGTCCTCATAAAGTTGATGGTAATAAACATAGGAAGTTTATAAAAAGAGTAATAAAAAAAAACCACAAGACGAAAAAATCTTGACACGAAAAAGAGTGAGAGGCGTCAATGATACTATTGATCGTCAAGCAAAAAAGGCTCGGACAGAAGGGAAGCAAGGTATTGGGCGAAAGTCAATTCCAATAAATGCTTGATCGATTAAGGATGCGTGTACAGAAACCTGCCGAAAGAAATGAAAAATGAAGTAAGATGTCATATTGCGAGTTTCCCAACTATTGACAGTCACTATTGTTGTGAAATAACAAAAAAAATATTTAGAAGAAAGTTTGTCTATTGCCAAAATTTACCGGATGTATGTAGAACAAGTTGGGGCAGGAAGAGATGTTTCTGCTATTGTTAGTCAAAATATGTACTCAAAAATATTCAATTCAGAATTTAATCTCGGATTCTATGAGCCCAAGAAAGATCGGTAATTTTTTTCTTTATTAATTATTTATTCAATTTATTTTTTGATTCGTGGACTAATTTTGAAAAGAAAATTTGTGTTTTACCAAGTGTTATTTTCCAAATTGTAGCTTTTACAAATAATACTTTAAAATTTAAATTCTTAATATCATATAAATTTTGTTTATAGATGTGAACAATGTGAAAATTATAAAAACTTGTCGTCAGAAGAACGAGTACAAAAGTCTGTTTCTTATGAGAATCATATGAAAAATAAATCCAAGGTAAGAAGACTGATGAAAGAAGATAAGAGAACAGTCTTAAACGACGCATCCGTTTGCTGTGCAAACTATGATATGCAAAAAATATTGACAACAACGCGGTCGAACGTATCCACGATGTATTACAAGTCGAAACTATGTGTTTGGAATTTCACCATTTTCCAATTAGTAATAAACATTGGGATATGTCACCTCTGGAACGAAACTGTCGGGAACCGTGGTTCCAATGAGAGCTCATCATTTGTCTGGAATTTCATCAGATTGAAATCTGAATCAGGGACAAAGCACATAATATTTTATACTGACAACTGTTCAGGACAAAACAGAAACCAAAATTTATTCTCTATGTATATATGAGCAGCCAATATTTTTGATATTCAAATAGTACATAGGTAAAAATAAATAATTTTGTGATTATTAAAATAGTTGTTGATAAATAAGTTTTAAAAGATTCAATCTTTAAATGCGCAATCACCTTTTTTGGAGTAGTTCTATGATTAGCTTATAAACAAATAAATTACGATGAAGTGTTTTCACTCTTATTCGAACATTTTGGAACGAGTAAAGCATATGCATAATGTTATTGCGCTTTGGTTATAATATACAATTTTAAAATTTCATTTATTTTTAAAGGTATTTGGAAGTTGGCCACACTCAGAACGATGGAGATTCTATGCATGCTAGAATTGAAACTTGTGCTCGTAATAAAGAGATCTTCACACAGAATGAGTGGGCAACTCTGATGACTACATGCAAAATAAAAGGTGATCCTTATGAAGTTAAACAAATAACTCAAGAGGATATTTACGATTTCACGGATCTTTCAAAAAACTTCAATTGGAAACAAGTAAAGATTTCGAAAGTTCGTCAAATCGTTATTTCTCCAAAGAGTAAGATTGTTAAAATAAAATTACGATATCTTTAAACAGTCTGAAAAATTGAACTTTTAAAAAAAAAAACGTTACTCTTCAAAAAATCGCTGCATTTGAACTGAAGAAGGCTTACAATAGACGGATTCCTCTTACAGCAAGAAAAAAACAAGGACCTGCAGTACATGTTGACAAAAAACCTTATACCAAAGGACTCAGTTTCTGATCTTGTGAAAATATTTAATGATTAGATAAAATTTTTTAGCAACACAGCATAATAGTCGATTGCACAACAAGTATATAACGTGTGCGTGTAAGATTTAAATGCTTATTTGATCGTTAACAAAAAGTGTCTGTAAACGCAATATTCTGTCGAATGTACACGAGAAAAGTTATCTCTTATTATCCTTTTTAGTTATTTATTTTCAAACAGATTATTATTTATTTTCATGGATGATAGCATTGTTTCGCCAGTGATTACAATACATTAATTGATTTGTATATAATATATATTACATGCATAAATATGTACATAGTACAATTACAAAGTAAATCCTAAAAAAATGTTTCATTTAAAAAAAAGCTTCTAATGCGTAGATTTCTCTTATAAACTATATTAAAAAACAATAGTTTTCTCGTATAAGAAATTTAAATACATAAAGTAAAAAATAAAAAAAAATTTATCGTTTCTTTTATAACAAAAGTACTGCTGTTCATCAACTTTTCTAGAGTTCTGTTACTGTTCATTAGGCATGCTACTTTTCGCTTTTAGTGTAGTAAATAGAAACAAATTTTTAAAACATTAAAAAAGCCGGTAACCAAGAGGTAAAATTTTTCTATATTCTTAATCTAAAATTGATTGTTATTAATTTTTTATTAACATTTTCAGATTTTTTTTATTAACAAAAAATTATTTATTTTTCATTTTCTTTTTACCCTTGGTAGAAAATAATGTAACAAATTTAATAATGGTGTTAAATAAAAAGTTGTAGAAGATTAAAATACAAATAAAACAGATCTACGTAAATTATTTATTATCTGAGTCGTGCTACTCTTCGTTAGACGGTGCGAACCGCGTTAGTTTTCGCCAGACGTTTTGAACGGTGTTAGTTTTCATCAGATGTTTTGAATGGTGCTACTTTTCGTCCGGGGCGTCGATATGTGAATATAACTAGATGTCAATATTTGTGTATGCGTATATGTATTGATGTATGTGTATAATGTGTTATATGATATATATATATATACTATCTTCTCACAGCATTTCAAAACCTTATATTAATTTTTCCGGTAATATTTTGTGGTAGATCTGAAGCTCTGAATCTTTTATCAAAATTCTACAAAATTTTCCAGGAACATTTCATAAAAGATCTACCGTCACCTTCCAATCAAATATTCTTGATGTCTTTCAAGAATATTCCATGGAATATCCCAATGTAAGAAAAATCAAGAACATATGTATATTTGAGGAATATTTCATGGAAGATTACTGAAATATTCCTAATATTTCGTGCCGAAATTCTACGAATCTTTAATAAATATTCCATGGAATATTTTACGATGGATTTCTTTAATCTTCCAAAAATATTTTATGGAATATTTCATGAAAGATTTCTTAAATCTTGCATGCATATTCCATGAAAATTTTATCGAACGTTGCGAATGTTCCGGAAATCTTTTATAAATATTTCAGAATATTTTATGAAATATTCCTGCAAGATTCCTGAAATGTTTTATTGAACGATCTGAGATGACTCCAATCTTCCGATAAAATATTTTTGAAATCTTCCAACAATATTCCATGGAACTTTCCAATATAAGAAGAATCAAGGACATACAAATACACTTCTCAAAGAAATTAAGGAAGCAAAAAAAAATTCAGAATTTTCCGGCGATATTTGACAGGCTGTATTTCGGTGAAAAATGGTCGTATCGAGACTTTCAAAAAAGCATTTTGAAACTTTCAGATTCTAGTTATAAAATTTTATAGCCAAAAAATCATTAAAAGCTACAATTTCAATGCAATCCTAGTAGATTGCATAAAATAACAATTTTGCGAATTTTTCGCTTTTTCTCTTTTGGTCCACGGGCTTGGAAAATCTTTTTTCAATTAGGCCGTCCTATGCATCAGATAGCTTATTTCTTTAGCCTTAATTACCTTTTTTAAAAATCTCGGTACGACCATTTAGCGCAAAGATATCTGACTTTGAATGAAAAGGATCTTTTTGTCATTGACCACTGATATCTCAAGAACCAGTGATAGTACAGAAAATGCAAGGACAGTTTTGGAAACTGGGATGAATTTTCATATAGGACTTTTTTGCGACCTTTAAGAAAAAATATTTTTCTCTCTCCTTAGTACTGATTTTAAAAACCTCAGAAAAAGTGAGATTTGGGCTTGTTTTGGAAAATTGACCGCTTCTTGGAAACTATTAATGAGAAAGCTAACATTTTTAGGTTTTTTCATACCTTTGTGTATCCCTGATAACCCTGCAAGGTGGCAGATCGATCTATAGTACCGTTTGTCCGGACCGATTAATCGAAATTTGCAAAAAAAATCAAGAGCAAGATTTTTGAATCAACACATTCTCAGATCAGCTTCAAAATGAAAAAATTAATTTTTTCATCTGTTTCCGTTATTGTTGTTACATCTGTAATATCTTGACTCCAAACAAAAATTTCTTTTTTCAATTTCGAAAAGAGTTTTAAACAAATACTGATTTGATTTTAATTGAATTGAATTTATTACGAAGCTGATGTCCCTAAAGTGTACCAAGTACTGAGTCTACGAATATTGAAGCATTTAATTCCCGACTTTCTGTGCAACGTTTACAAGAATGAAAAAACAGTTTGTTTCAGTACTCATCTTCTTTGGCGAATCACGAAAAAAAAATAATAATCAGTTGTTTTTTTATCACTCCTCACTTTTAAAACTCAGGGAATAAAAATTAACAAAAAGCATTTGTAAACTATATTCATTTTCAATTTTCTATTATGCCCAGGCGGTATTCGTACGCACCAAAAGTTGCTCAGCTAGTGACCCTTGTCGAGGAAGGGTATCGATATCGTGATATCGGTGCGAGATTAGGTGTTAGTTTTTCGGTCGTGTTCCGTGGCTACAACCATTATTTGGAAACTGCTAACTATGAACGGCGACCTGGACAAGGCCGGAATCGCGCAACGACTCGTCGAGACGATCGAGCAATTGTTCTACGTGTTAGGCAAGAACCGTTCGACCTGCGAATTTCGTTACACAGAATTTTCAAAATCACCGACTGTAACCACGACAAGGACGACCGCGAAACACCACTGCACAAACGGTTTGTAATCGTCTTCATGAGACTGGACTGCGGTCCAGAAATGCCGCCCAGGTGCCTATATTAACAGTCAGACATCGTCATGCTCGTCTTGTGTACGCTCGTGAACATGTGAATTGGACCATGAGGCAATGGGCAAAGGTTATGTTTTTTAACGACTATCGATTTTGTTTGTATGGAAACGATAGGAGATCTCGTGTTTGGCGTCAATAAAAAGACCATTTTTTTTTTTTTTTTGAAAAATTATTTCATTTTTGAAAATCTTTAAATTACAAAAATACTGAGGAACACTCAAGAGAATCGTGATTTTCGTTTGTCAACCGTCGGCATTTGCGTTACTCGAAGCGTACCACGTGGAGGTTGCACGGTCGGATTTACGCTTCTTTTGTGCTTATGCACGTGTGTGTGTGTGTGTATGTGAGTGTGTGTGAGTGCGTGTTTGTTTGTATGTGAGAGAGAGAAAGAGAGAGTGTGTGTATGTGTGTGTGTGTGTTTTAGTATCTTGTGCTGCCGCGTCTACTGCAAATCACTGCCTGCAATCTTCGACTTTTATTTGAAATGCAATTCCGTATCATTGCCTGCGGAATTCTTTCGCAAATTCAAACTACTGCGTACTTAAGTTCAGCTAAACTGTTTATGTTGGGGTAGTTCTGACACGATCGACGTCCCATAATATCCCAAACATGTTCTATCGGGTTTAAATCCGGGCTCACTGATGGATGCCTTAAAAACGTTATGTTGTGTCTTTCAAAAAATCGACGGTTTACATTTGCTGTGTGAGGACGAGCATTGTCCTGCATCCATCAGTAAGCCCGGTTCTCAACCCGATCGAACATGGTTACGATATTATTGGACGTCACTTGCATCAGAACTACCCCAACGTGAACAGTTTGGCTGAACTTCAGTGCGCAGTAGTTCAAATTTGCGGAAGGATTCCGCAGGAAAAAGATACGCCATTGCATTTCGAATAAAAGTGGAAAATTGCAGGCAGTGAGTTGCAGTAGAGGCGGCAGCACAAGATACTAAACACACACACATACACGCACATACCCACATACACACACTCACACTCACACACACACACACACTCACACACACACACACACACGCGCGCACTCACACACTCACATGCACACGTGCATAAGCACAAAAGAAGCGTAAATCCGACCGTGCAACCTCCACGTGGTACGCTTTGAGTAACACAAATGCCGGCGGTTGACAAACAAAAATCACAATTTTCTTGAGGATTCCTCAGTATTTTTGTCATTTGAAGATTTTCAAAAATAAAACAATTTTTCAAAAAAAAAAATATGCTCATTTTAGCGACGCCAAGCACGAGATCTCCTATCGTTTCCATACAAACAAAACCGAGACTTGTCAGAAAACATAACATTTGACCATTGCCTCATGGTCCAATTCATATGTTCACCAGCGTACACAAGACGAGCTTGACGATGTCTGGCTGTTAATATAGGCACCTGGGCGGCATTTCTGGACCGCAGTCCAGTCTCATGAAGACGATTAAAAACCGTTTGTGCAGTGGTGTTTCACGGTCGTCCTTGCCGTGGTTGTAGTCAGCGATTTCGAAAATTCTATGCAACGAAATTCGCAGGAGCGAACGGTTCTTGCCTAACACGTAGAACAATTGCTCGATCGTCTCGACGAGTCGTTGCGCGATTCCGGCCTTATCCAGGTCGCCGTTCATAGTTAGCAGTTTCTAAAGAATGGTTGTAGCCACGAAACACGACCGAGAAACTAACACCTAATCTCGCACCGATATAACTATATCGATACCCTTCTTCGACAAGGGTCACTAGCTGAGCAACTTTTGGTGCGTACAAATACCACCTGGGCATAACTAGAAAATTGAAAATAAATATAAAGTTTACAAATACTTTTTGTTAATTTTTATTCCCTGAGTTTTAAAAGAGAGGAGTGATAAAAAAGTACTCATCTTCTTTGGCGTGATTCGCCAAAGAAGATGAGTACTGAAACAAACTGTTTTTCCATTCTTGTAAACGTTGCACAGAAAGTCGGGAATTAAATGCTTCAATATTCGTAGACTCAGTACTTGGTACACTTTAGGGACATCAGCTTCGTAATAAATTCAATTCAATTAAAATCAAATCAGTATTTGTTTAAAACTCTTTTCGAAATTAAAAAAAGAAATTTTTGTTTGGAGTCAAGATATTACAGATGTAACAACAATAACGGAAACAGATGAAAAAATTAATTTTTTCATTTTGAAGCTGATCTGAGAATGTGTTGATTCAAAAATCTTGCTCTTGATTTTTTTTGCAAATTTCGATTAATTGGTCCGGACAAACGGTACTATAGATCGATCTGCCACCTTGCAGGGTTATCAGGGATACACAAAGGTATGAAAAAACCTAAAAATGTTAGCTTTCTCATTAATAGTTTCCAAGAAGCGGTCAATTTTCCAAAACAAGCCCAAATCTCACTTTTTCTGAGGTTTTTAAAATCAGTACTAAGGAGAGAGAAAAATATTTTTTCTGAAAGGTCGCAAAAAAGTCCTATATGGAAATTCATTTTATTTTCCAAAACTGTCCTTGCATTTTCTGTAATATCACTGGTTCTTGAGATGTCAGTGGTCAATGACAAAAATATCCTTTTCATTCAAAGTCAGATATCTTTGCGCCAAGTGGTCGTACCGAGGTTTTTAAAAAAGGAAATTAAGGCTAAAGAAATAAGCTATCTGATGCATAGGATGACCTAATTGAAAAAAGATTTTTCAAGCCCGTGGACCAAAAGAGAAAAAGCGAAAAATTCGCAAAATTTTTATTTTATGGTATCTGCTAGGATTGCATTGAAATTGTAGCTCTTAATGATTTTTTGGCTATAAAATTTGAAAATTAGAATCTGAAAGTTTCCAAAGGCTTTTTTGAAAGTCTCGATACGACTATTTTTCACCGAAATACAGCCTGTCAAAAATCGCCGAAAAATTTTGAATTTTTTTCTTCTTCCTTAATCTTTTCAAGAAGTGTAGTAGGAATATTCCATGAGTGATTTCTAAAATATATCAAATATTCAGTGCCAAAATTCTAGGAAGCTTTTATAAATATTTCATACTGTGTGGGGAGCGATTAAAATACGCTAATCAAATGGTGTGAAAATTTATTATGTGTTACATGCTAAAAATTTGAAGAAAATATATAGTAATTTTATAATTCAGCATAAATTCTGAACCACAAAAACTTTTCTAACACAATAAGGTTTAAAGTGAAATGTTTAACTTGTACTTTTTTATCTTCCATGCACTTTTCTGTAAAAGTTTTAGTTTTTTGGTTATTCAAGTTCTTATAAGCATTTTTTGTTATTATATTTTCGAAAAAATAACCTAATCTTTGTCTCTGAGCTTATCAAAGAAAAATAAACAACATGGATTTACTCTTTTTATCAAAGAATCATAACTTGCAGTATCAGCCAAATCTGTTTCCTAGAGGTGTGAAGACCTCTTCTTATTAGCTGTGCAAGATTTAAATTACTACTTAAGGTGTATATTAGTAGATGTCATTAAAGTAAATATTTACATTATTTGAATACTATGTATCTATGCGTAAATAGATATAAAACTATTTTTGACATTAATTTTAACGAGCAAAATTTACGTTGCTTCCGACGTCGCTTGGTTGCATTTACACATATTATATTATTATATAGAAATTTACTAATTCCATTAAAAATAGTAGTTCAATATGAAATATATATTTAATTTTATTTCATATATGCATATCATTATACTGTACTGCCTTAAAATAAATAGTTTTTTAATTTTTTGAAAATTAATAAGCTTTGATGGAAGTAAATAATTATTATTGACAATAGTATAAGAAAAATGTTAATATTACCATCAACTTTCACAGAAAGTCCGTGTACTTTATATCAAAATTTTTTTATTCCATGACATTAGTACGAAGAATAAGGAAACCAAATTTTTTCATTACTATGGCATGCAATCAGAAATGGGAAGAAATGAAAAATTATATAGGACAAAGTGAAAAAGTAACATATAGACCAAATATTGTTGTTAAAGTATTTTATCAAAAATCAAAACTATTATTAGAGCAAATTTCTAAAAAACATATTTTGGGAAAATGTATTGCATATTCATACGTAGTAGAATTTAAAAAGAGAGGATCACCGCATGCCTATTTGCTAATATTTTTAAGTAAAGATGATAAAATTTACAATAGTGATGACGTTGATAAATTTATAGTAGCTGAAATTCGAAATGAAAATGAGAATCCCACATATTGAATAGTTAAACAATTTATGATCCTTGGCCCTTGTGAAGATCAGAATAAAAACTCACCTTGGATGGATACAGAATCAGGAAAGTGTACGAAAAATTTTCCAAAACGATTTAATGAAACTACAATAATGACAAATAATTATCCTATTTATCGACAAAGAAATAATAAAAATAAAATATTATACACAAAAAAACAAGTGGGTAGACAATAGATTTGTGGTTTCTTATAACTTGTATTTATTACTAAAGATTAACTGTCATAATAATATTGAATTATGTTCAACAATAGGAGCTATAAAATACTTATTTGAAAACTGCTTCAAAGGACATGATTTTACATTTATAGAAATGAAAGCAAGTGAAATAAATACTGAAAGTAATACTAATGATAAAACGGATGAAATGAATGATTTAAATATGTTTTATGATGAAATTAAACAATATATAAACACAAGATGCGTTTGCCCACCAGAAACTATGCATCGCATATTGGAATATAATATTAGTAAACTTTCACATACAATTTATAGATTAGCCGTTCATAATGAAAATGAACAATATGTGTATTTTAAAGAAGGATCCGAACAGGAAATTGATGAGAAAAATGTAAATACAACACTAACACCGTGGTTTGAACTTAATAAAAGTAACCCAGAAGCACATAATTACTTTTATTCTAATATACCGCAACATTATGTTTTTCATCAAATTCATAAAACATGGACGAAAAGAAAAATGTCTATGAAACCTATTCTAACCAGAATGTACTTACTAGGAGAGTATCAGACCTCCGGATCACGGATTTTGCTCAAACTTTGAGATAAGTTTTCAGATGTCAAAATATGAAAGGGAACAGAATTTTAGATCCCAACGCTCAATATTTCCCTAGTTACAGGCAATTTAAAAAAATCACTAAAAAAGTTACTAGATTTTCAAACGCATATAGTTCCTTAGCATTGATAACTAGGAGCTTGAAAGTTTTTTTAAATGAAAGCTGAGCTCAAATCCTTACGAAATAGTAGTTATAGCATGTCAAAATATTATTTTTTTCCAAAGTTATAGCGTAATAAACATTAGACCGAATTTCAGGTTTTGTTATTAATTAATGTTTTAAAAAGGAAAATCAGGTCCAATGTTTATTACGCTATAACTTTGGGAAAAAATAATATTTTGACATGCTATAACTACTATTTCGAAAGGATTTGAGCTCAGCTTTCATTTAAAAAAAGTTTCAAGCTCCTAGTTATCAATGCTAAGGAACTATATGCGTTTGAAAATCTAGTAACTTTTTTAGTGATTTTTTTAAATTGCCTGTAACTAGGGAAATATTGAGCGTTGGGATCTAAAATTCTGTTCCCTTTCATATTTTGACATCTGAAAACTTATCTCAAAGTTTGAGCAAAATCCGTGATCCGGAGGTCTGATACTCTCCTAGTTAGTTAATCCAAAACAAAGAGAAAGATTCTTTTTAAGATTACTTCTGCTCCACGTGAAAGCTACAAAATCTTTTGAAAACTTAAAAACTTTTAATTGAATTCCATACCCAACATTCTTTGAAGCAGCAACAGCAAAAAATTTAATTGAAACCGATGATGAATGTAATAAATGTTTAGAAGAATCATATAAATCTAAATTCCCAAAAGCTCTTTGTCAATTATTTGGTTACGTTTGTACATTCCACAATCCAATTAATGCTCGAGAATCATATGAAAAATATAGAACCAATTTTTACCCTCCTATAATGAATGAACAAAAAAGTGAAGAATATGCATTAAGCATAATTAATGATATTTTAACTAAGAATGGATTATCATCAAGTGACTTCAATTTACCTACTTTAGAATACTATATTAAGAATAATGAAATTGAATATAGTACAGTAAAGAATATTAATAATATTGGGTCAATCATTGATACTTTAACAAATGCTCAAACGGCTATTTTAATTACAGTAATAAATTCATTAAATACAAATTGCACTGAAAAGTATTTATATACACGGTCCAGATAGAAGTGGTAAAAGCTACTTATTAAATGCAATTATATCTTATCTAAAAATTTATGGAATTAACTATTCAGTTGGATCATTCTCAGGTATAGCAACTAATTTATGACAGTACGGTGTGACAGCACACACAGCATTTAAATTACCGTTGAACGTATCTGAAGACACAATATGTAATATTAGTGCAAACAACGAACTTGGTAAAAATATGAAAAATGTATCGATTGTTATCTGGAATGAATTCACAATGACATCTAAATACGGTTTTGAAGCCGTCGATCGCATGTTTAAAGATGTGTGTAATAATAACTATCCGTTTAGAGGGAAAACATTTATCATATCAGGTGATTTTAGACAAACATTACCAATAGTAAAACATGGAGATAGAACACAGATAGTAGAAAATTGTGTCAAAAAAGCTATTTTTGGGAACATTTTCAATGTACATCTTTAAAAGAATATAAACGTTTATTGATATCAGATGATAAATTTAAAAATTCGTTACTAAATATAGGAAAAGGTAATTTTTATTCAAAATATGAAAATGAAATACGAATTTCAGAAGAAATATTGTCAACTGGCAATCTAATTGATGAAATTTACGGGCATAATATAAGTATTGAAAATTGTAACTATTACGAAAATATTATATTATCACCGAAAAACGTAGATGTAACAGAAATGAATGAAAAAATTTTACCAAAAATAAACGAACCAGTAATAGAGTACTTGAGCATTCCCTCTGCAAAAGATGCAAATGACGAAAGTTTAGACGAAATTTTGCCAACAGAATTTTTAAATTCTTTAAAGCCCAACGGTTTACCTCCACATAAATCACAATTAAAAAAAGGAGCTATAGTTATGCTTCTAAGAAATGTTAATTTGAATGAAGATCTTTGTAACGAAACCCGTTTAGTAAAAACGACATTGTAACAATTTACTATTATTGCACAAATATTAACAGGGAGTAAAAAAGGAAGCACTATATTCTTGCCACGTATGACTTTATCAACAAATGATGAACTGCAATTTTAGATGACCAGGAAACAATTTCCTGTAAGACTTGCTCGTGCAATGACTACTAATAAGTTGCAAGGACAATCATTTAAAAAAATAGAAGTGTATTTACTAATATCAATTTTCAGTCATGGGCAGTTATACGTGGCACTTTTAAGAACGACTAATAAAAAAGAATTGAAAATATTATTAACAGAAAAATTAAGAAAAGTTAAAGATGAAATGGTCTATACTAAAAACATCGTTTATAATGAAATATTATAAAACCACAATACAAAAATTAAATATAACGAATAAGAAAATAAAATCAAACATATTTGAAACTCTAATACAACATTAAATTTAAAAAAATTAAAAATTATAAAGTAGAGTTTAGCTCTGTGTGGTTAAAAATCACGGCTGTTATTGTTAGTTCTGTGCCATTGAAACAACGCGATTGCATTTTTAAATGCTGTGTATTTAAAAAAAAACATGGCCGATATTGTAAGTGCTGTAATGGGAAAGAACGCTCAAACCACTGTAAATGCTGTATAATTAGAAATTTGCGACTGCTTTTCAGAGCACTATCTGTTTTAAAAACGCGTCTGCTATTTTAAGAGCCAAAGATAAAAAACGCAACAACTATTGTGAGCGCTGTGTAATTAGGAATTCGCGACTGCTTTTCAGAGTACTATCTGGTTTAAAAAACGCAGGTACTATTTTAAGAGTTAAAGATGAAAAACGCAACAATTATTGTAAGCACAGTGTAATTAAAAATTCGCAGCAGCTATTTTGAGCACTGTGTGGTTAAAAATACGCGGCTGCTATTGTAAGTGCTGTGTAATTAAGTATTCACGGTTGCTATTTTGAACACTATGTAGTTGAAGAAACTCGACCACCAATCGCACAGTGTTTTTGTTTGAACGCGACTTTTATTGCAACTGTTGTATAATATAAATAACGCGACTGCCATTGTAAGCGCTGGATAATTAAAGAAACGCGGATATTAATATTAGTGCTAAGCAAAAAAGAACTTAAATTATTATCAAAAGTAACGTCTAAAGCAGGATCTGTTATGATAAAGAATAAAATCTGCATAAATCAAATAATACAAGAAAATATTATTGAAAATAATCACTATAGAATCGAGCCTTGATGCGCCCTCAATAAAAGCTTTAGTTCGTGATTTCTCGAAATGCTTCTAATTAATTAAAAATATAAGTGAAAATATTTATCCAGAAATTTTTTAAAATCAGAATAAACTATACTAATGGCTATTCATTTAGATTTTCTTCTCCCACAAAGCTTTACTGATGAGTCCTATAAACAGATCTGAGACGAAACGTAAAATTTGAAATTCATTAAACAATAAACATATCATGATCATCATCATCATCATCAACTCAAACATTAGCATCAATGTGTAGACGTACGTGTGTATGAACAGAAGCAAAGAAACAGAGTCAAAGGGCGGCATCGGAGTTACGGAACGATTTCATAAATAGGAAAACAGGGAGATTAACACGCAGACAAAAAGACAGAGACAGAAAAATAAGACACAGAACAGAGGAACAAAGTCGAACAAAAGGAGATAGAAAGATGGAAAGGAGGAGACGGAGAGACGTAGACGAAGGGATGGAGACATAGACGGAAACAAAGAGACAAGGATAGATAAACAGAATCAAAGAGACGAAGACAGAAAAATAGAGATAAATAGATAAACACGAAAAAATGGAGACGAAGAGACAAAGTTGGAAGAAGGAAGACGAAGAGACGGAGACAGAGAAATGGAAACACATGGAGACGGAGAAACGGAGACGAAGAGGCGGAGATGGAGAGACGAAGACGGAGAGGAAGACGGAGAAGCAAAGACGAAGACGGAGAGGGAGACGGAGAGGCAAAGACGGAGAAACGTAAACGAAAAGACAAAGATGAAAAAACAGAGACAAAGAGACAAAGACAAAAGAACGGAGACGAAGAGACATAGACAGAAAGACGGAGACAGGGACGGAGACAGAGAAACGAAGACACACGAAAACAGAGAAACGGAGATGGAGAGACGAAGACGGAGAGGGAGATGGAGAGACGGAAATGGAAAGACGAAGACGTAGAGGGAGATGGAGACATAGAGTCGGAGATATAAAGACGGAGATATAGAAACGGAGACGTAGAGACGGAGACGGAGAGGCAAAAACGGAGGAACGGAAACGAAAAGACAAAGATGAAAGAACGGAGCCAGAGAGACGGAGGCTTGTGGAGACATAGAGACGGAGACGGAGAGACGGAGACGGAGAGACTGAGACGGGGAGATGGAGTGACAAATATTGTGTATGTGTGTTTATGTGAGTATGTGTATGTGTTTGGATAAGTGTATATGTCTGTATTTGTATGTATGTATGTGTATGTGTGTATGTATATGTTAATGCTGCACGTGTGTATGTGTTTGTATGTATGTGACAGTAATGCAAAAGATATTCACGTAAGAAAAAAAAGTCTCAGTTCTTCACTTTAATATAATAGTAGTAATATTTGAGCTGAATAGTTTCATAACATTAGGCTGATATTCTTCAATTTTATTATATATTTTTTACTATTATACCCACGTTTAAAACATTTTTGAGCATTTTGTTTATAAATAAGATAAAATTGTTTTGTTTAGAATTTTTTTTTTCATTTTTACCTATTTTTCTCCATATTGATCATGTTAAACAATTTTAAAAATGATGCATAAATTATGTAACGGGCCTAGAAATCATTCTTAGGTGACATTTCAAAGTTACATTTGAGAAACATCATATCTTGAACAACATGGACATAAATTTTAAAGTATTGCGACAGCAAAAGCAGTTGCAAAAAAGCCACAATCATAATTTTTTGTTTGTGATTGTACTGTTTAGAAATTTGTGCTCAAATATGATTTGATTGGAAATAATCTGTTTACATAAATCTTATGCTCATTTTATGGATATTTAAGATTTAAAGTGTCATATATAAAAATTATTCTATTATTATAATACATACAAATCAAGTAACCTTTTTCAAAATTTTTGGAAAACAATACTTCTTCATCAGTCGTTACTGAATTAATTTTTTGCGCTTTTCAAATTGGTATAGTTGTTTGCATATTAAATGAAGTGCACCGATTAAAAATATCATCAAACTCTAATCTATAAATATCAGTTAAAATAGAAGCAATTCCACTCTATAATTCTTGTCCTTTAACAATCAATTTATTTTTCTCAGTTAAGGACGTTATCAAGTAAATCGAGTTGTGTCAGATTACCTTGAAATTTTGATCACATGTTTATAATAACATTATGCTCTTCCCATTGAATTTTTAGAAGCTTTAGCGGTACCGTTTTTGAGATATAAACTTCTAAAGTTTCAACTTTTGACACGTAATCCCTATATTGACGTGCTGTAAAAGGGACGTTTTCAATGATTCTGAATTTGTTTTGTGTCAGATTTAAACCAAAAACTAATATGTAATTTAGAATTTCATAAAGAATATATTAATTACAAATTAAAAAATACTAGTGGTACCTTTTTCAAGAAATTACAACTCAAACATATGTACAAATAGAAAATGTCTATAAAAAATGTATGAATCTAAGCACGTGAAACAGTCAGAAAGTAGTGGTGGGGTAACAATGACTAGTGTGTGCGTGTACATATATACTGCGCCACGTGTGTGAGCACAGTCGGAATTAAAAGTTGAAACTATAGCACATGCGCGCAGACGCTTTTTTGATACTTCGAGCAATAAAACTTTTGTCTCCGACCAGTACTTGACAACCTCCTTAAGAGGAGGTCACGTATCTCTGTCCTTTTCTAATTAAAGAATTGAGTTTTTCACAGAAACTAATAGCTTTAGCAAAAAATGAAGAGAAAGCCGCATCTCATATCAAAAAAAGCAATATTTTCTTTGATAAGAAAGAATTAATTTTATTGTTTCGTTTTCAAGAAAACCTTGAAAAACTTAAATCATAGAGGTTAGGGTGGACAATTTCATTTTTCAAGGTTTTCTTGAAAACGAAGCAATAAAATTAATTCTTTCTCATCAAAGAAAATATTGCTTTTTTTGATACAAGATGCGGCTTTCTCTTCATTTTTTGCTAAAGTTAGTAGTTTTTGTAAAAAAATCATTTCTTTGATTAGAAAAGGACAGAGATACGTGACCTCCTCTTAAGCCCAATATTGAAAATTAAAAATCTATTAAAAATTTTTATGCATTTTAAATAGACTTTTTTTTTAAAATATTCACAATAGGATCGCTTTTATATTAACTCATTTAATTCAGTGTATTTTTACTTTTAAAAGCTGAAAAATATAAGAAATTATGAAAAATGCTATGAATTAATTGTAATAATATAAAAAATTAAATATAAAATTTTTAAAAGCAGGCTGGATTCGCTGTTCTTGTCTCACTGAGATTTTTGTTATTTACTTAAGTATTAATCAGTGTATCTGCAAATTGAAGGTTAAGCGCAATAGATATTATTATTACAAATATTTATGTACAAGAAAAAAAAATTTATCGCTTTGTTTTTGAGAAAAGTAAGTTACGCGAAAATATTATAAACATAAACTTTTACTTCAGCGTTACTTACTTTTCTCAAAAACGAAACGGTAGATTTTTTTTTCTTGTGCATAGATGTTCCTAATAATAATATCTATTGCGCTCAACCTTTAATTCGAAGATACACTGATTAATACTTGAGTAGATAACAAACAACTCAATTGTTACTCGGTCGATATCAGGTTCTACTCCAGCCTGCCGTTAATATGATATAACGGTTGAAAAATCGTTATTTTCAGCAATTATATATATATATATATATATATATATATATATATATACATAAATATAACAATAAAACATCGGATGAGGCTTTTTAAATTTATTAAGAGATCCAAGTCTTATAATTAATATATATTTAAGGTAAAAAGAATTTTTATTAATTAATATAGGAAAAAAAAATTATGACTACATTTGAATTTTTTTTTCAGGCTTAAAGTCCGTTCTAATAACTTCGACAGTTTTCAAATCGAAATACTGTCAATGTCTGTGACTAACTACAAATAATTGTAAATAATGCAATCATTAGAAATAACTGAAAAAAATATTCATGTTCTAATTACAACGAATCTTTTTGAATAATAAAAATTTAATTTAATAATTAAAATTATAATTTCCAAAAGCCATTTAACAAAATGTAACGTACGGACTTTTAACTCCTTCTGTTACATTAGCGCTGTTACCTAGTGGTTCTGTGATTTCGTGGGGAATTACTTCTCAGGCAGAGCTGCGGTGGGTATTCGAGATTGTGTTAATTCCTGTCGGGACTTTAATTTATTTATTCTCTCTTTTTAAACTCCTATTGTTAAGTGCGGCTCAAAGGCTGCTCTCAACAGATCTTACTGGCGTCTCAAACCTTAGAGGACTCTCCAGAACCAGAGTAATTTATTTTATTTAAGATTTTATTATTAGTAAAGTAATATTAGTAATATATATGTATATATAAATGTAAAATAATAGAAAATAATATAGAATTATATTATTATGTGGAATAAAATTTTACAAATTTAATTGAAAAAAAATTGAAAAATAGAAAAAAAAATGGAAATAAATGATTTTAAACAACAAATTCAATTTATATTCTAATTTTTAGATTTATTTAAACTTTTTTTTACTTTTCCAATTGGTATGAGGAGAGAGAGAGAGAGAGATGTTCTTGGATTGACATGTGAAATTCCTTTGTAGAATAATTGTAGCATTCCTCTTTTGAATAACTTGGTAGATAAATTTGAACTCGTAAAATTTGTAGATTATTTTGTAGAATATTTGATGAATAATTTGAACTCGTAAAATTTGTAGATTATTTTGTAGAATATTTGATGAATAATTTGAACTCGTAAAATTTGTAGATTATTTTGTAGAATATTTGATGAATAATTTGAACTTGCAAAATTTGTAGAACACTTTGATGAAAAATCTGAACTTGTAAAATTTGTAGAACTTGTAAATTGCTTGGCGAGTGACCAAGCGGGACTGACTGTCAGTACTCCGTTGGGGTATTTTGTACCATTAAAATTGGGCGGTTACTATTTACCCCCGTTTAAATTAAAGTAAATTTCGGTGTACTGGAATTTTCTAATTGGTTGATGAATTTTCGCAAAAGAGTTTTGCAAACTGTCACTTGGCTATGTTGACATAGATTTCTTCCCTCTCTCTTTCCAATGCATCTCTCTCTTTCGAAAATAAGCTACATATATTTTACATTTTACAATAAAATAATAATAAAAAGTTTGTTTTAATTTTTAATATTTCTTTGGTTAATATTTATTTGAGTATTCCAAGTAAACATGTATTTTGATCATGTGATAAAAGAAAAGGAAAATAAAAAAAAATAGATATTAAGGAGAAATATTAATAATTAATTACATTTATTAAAGAATAAATGAAATAGAAATAAACGCAATAAGTATATAAAATCAACGCAGTTAAAAATATATGCTAAAAAAGAAAAAGAGAAGAAGACACTAAAACCTTATTTAAAAAGAAATATTAAAGTCTTTATTTATGAAATTATTTAATTCCTGTGTAACAAATTACGGTTTAGTAAAATGAAAAAATTATATTGTCAATTATTCGAAATCAAAGTTAAAGAAAATTTTTGTTAATAAATAAAATTTATACAATAAGTAATTTTATTCGTGTATATAATTATTATAATTGTCTATTTATATAACGGTTTTTATATTTGCCTAGAAGTTTGTTGATACAAATTATTTATCCAAAACATTATTTTGTATTACTTAAAAAAAAAAAGTATTTTAACTAACTAAGGAAATTTCAGTATGTATGCTTATAGTTGCTAATATTGTTATATATATATATATATATATATATATATATATATATATATATATATATATATATATATATATATTTATATATATATAGAAATTATAATGTCGTAGTTCAGGATGTACGTTAAAGAAAAATGACTTGCGAATATTAAAATGTAATATTTAACTATTAGGTTGTTCATGTTCAATTCATTCATTAAAGTTGTTTATTAACAAATGAGAAATTCACAAAAATACACATAACTTATATTTATTATTAATTATTATATATTTATATTTTTATGTATATATATGTATATTTTAGTATCAAGTTTGTTTCTCAGCTTGGCATGGGTCATAAAGACTGTCGCCAATTTTTATTATGTCTAAGGGTTTTTCCGAATTGAAGTATGGAATCTGTTCCTTAATGAGTGACGGTAAAATTTTTCAGGTATCCAAGATTAGAATATTCCTTAACGGTTGTTTGCACGGCTGGTATTTACTTAAATTTATGTTTTTAGATTACATATATATTTCTTAATGCGTTTACAGAATAATGAATGTTTTAAAAGAAAATGAGTTCACACCGAAACATATACAGATCGGACAAAATAATAATCTTTTGGTAAAATATGAAATTAAAAAATGATTTAAAAATAATTGTCGGAAAAATAAAGTGTCGATCTTATAGAAATACACATTGAAAGTAATTTAGAAAAGAAATTTATGTGAAAAGATATTAATATGAATTTTTTTTGTTTAAAAGAAGTCGGCGAAATTGCCAAACGTTACAAAAACATTCATTCTATTACTATTCTAAATACAAAATTATTATATATATATAGGTATGAGCATATCTTTACAATTTCTAATCGTTTTGTGATATTTTTGAAAAGTCATTTTACAGCTGTTAGTGGGTTACCGAATGATGCACACTATTTAAACTAGGTTCACACCATTTGTACAATCCAGTTTTCATTTATTTAGTGAATGTGCCACTAACGGTACAGTAGATATTTTTATAATACGTAAATTTTTACATCAATAAAATTTCCGAAATTCTATTTATGTAAAAATTAACGTTTTATAGAAATATCTAATATACCGTTGGTGGCACATTCACTAAATTCGCAAGTTCAAGTGAATGTGTCCCACCTATCGGTGAAATTACTAACTGCTCAAAGTTATAACAAAAATAAAAACAAATAGCTCATAACCTAAAATTAAATATCTAAAGTATTAACACATTGTAAAAAGAAAATTTTAAATATTGATCGTAAAAAATAATACGACGATTAAAAGATTAAATGATGACGGAAACAAATTTCATTTTTATACAATTTTCAACTTGCCGCAATATATCATGTGATCGAAGTATAACTTTGAGCTGCTACCGAACCGCCACCTAACGGAACTTGAACTTGCGAATACATAAAAAATAGAATAACCGGATTGTACAAAAGGTGTAAACCTAGTTTCAATAGTGTACATCATTCGTTACCTATGAACAACTGTAAAATGACCGTCCACTAAGTAGGTTAAAAGTTGTGGAGATATGTTCATATGTATGTGTGTATATATATATATATATATATATATTCACAAAATAACAGTTCTGGAATTTCGATAAGATAAGTTAAAGTTAATGTTGCATTAAATTACTTATATAAAATTTACAATAATATGTATTTTTATCAATTTCCCAAACCAATTTTTTAAATTCTCTTTTTTTTAAAAAACGGAAACTGTAATTTTATAAAGATACGTAAACTTAGAATCTCTGAAAATATTGAGGTCGATTGGTGAAAAATTGGTTGATAAAGTTTGTGGCAAGTACCAAAATTTAGAAAATCAAGTTTTCGACTACTCAAAAGAATTTAAGATAACGGTTGAGATTTTTAAAAATTATTCATGGATCAAAGTTTTATATTCAATATATATTCATTTTCATAGTAATAATATATATATATATATATTTTTTTTTTTAATAATAATTATATATATTTTAGTAATATATATATTCAACGTATATCAACTCTTGGATATAAATACTGATAGAATTAGGTTTTAACACAAAACTAATTATTTGAGTTTCAGTTGTATTTTATAAAATAATATAACAATTCATAAGTCATTAATTATAATAATTATGTAAACTTTTTATTAATAATTTAAAATAATATTAAATATGTGATTATCATTTTTATATTAAAACATTATGTAAATTTTATAAGTATAAATTATTTTGAGTGAATTATAATATAACTTCAACAATAAATCTAATCTAATATAATAATTGTAATTTTAAATCATTATATTTAATAAAAATTTTAGAGTGATATTAAAGAATATTATTTCTTTTCCGCATTCTTAACGGCAGGCCGGAGTAGAACCTGATACCAACCGAGTAACAATTGAGTTGTTTGTTATTTACTCAAGTATTAATCGGTGTATCTTCAAATTAAAGGTTAAGCGCAATAGATATTATTATTATGAACATCTATGCACAAGAAAAAAAAAATCTACCGGTTTGTTTTTGATCAAAGTAAGTAACGCCAAAGTAAAAGTTTATGTTTATAATATTTTCGCGTTACTTACTTTTCTCTAAAACAAAGTGATGGATTTTTTTCTTTTTATGCATAAATATTTGCAATAATAATATCTATTGCGCTTAGCCTTCAATTTGCAGATACACCGATTAATACTTGAGTATATAACAAAAATCTCAATTAGACAAAGACAGCGAATCCGGCCTGCTCTTAATGAATGTCTTACAAATCTTAAGTAAATTTTTTTGGAAATGTTTACTCTTTTATAGGAAATTTTACTTCCATCTAGACAGATCATAAATATGAATACATAATTATGAACATAATCAGCAAAATTTATCCTCATTCCATATATTTTTCTATCTTTATAATTGACTATTAAAGAAAAATTTAATATTAAAAAAATAACTTTTTGAGATTGTATTTTATAAAATGTATGTTAAAGAGATACTAAAAAGAATATTTTTATAGTATTCTATGATAATTTTTCAAATAAGGTCATTAGATATATTCTACAAATTTATATGTTTTTTTTAATAAAAATATTATTGCTTTAATGAAATAATTATTAATGCATTCAATTTTTATCAATTTTTGGATAAATGACAATTCAAATGAATACGAACACACCTACATATGAATATCTAATTAAAGTTACATAAATGTTTATGAAGAATTGCTCACAGGTTAATTTTTAAATACTAATGTATTTTCATAAAATTAATTTAAACACTTTATTCTCTGAATGATAATTGAATGAAACTTTTATTAAATAAATTATGTTATACAATTATAAATGTATAAATTTATTTAACTGTTTATTAAATAAAATGATTATTCATTCAATACATAAGTATAAAGAATATACAAATATATTCTTACATATATATTACACCAATAATAATTACAGTGGATGATAGTAAAATAAAATTTTTAATTCCAATAATCATAGAGTTGAAATTTATTTTGATGAAAATGTTATTGAATTGACATTTTCAGTTGTGTTTTAATAATAATATAAGTATATTTAAAAAGTTACTTGTTATCAATTAAAAAATATTTAAATCGTTTAAATAATAATTCTTTATTAATATAAATTATAATATCAATAATATTAAAATAAAAAAAAAACGAATGAAAAATCGTATATAATATAACCTTACTTGTGATACATACACTTCGTAATATTTATATTTTATTAAGAATTTACATTTCATGCAAATAGAATTGTTGGGCACTTACAAATGGTCGATTTATTATGATGAAATATTCGAACTTTAAAATAACCGAAATATTTCATTTTAATATTATAATTGTGTATTTAAATTCAGTATTTCGTATGTATGAAAGACATATGTAAAAATATTATAATTAGAAATAAACACGAAATTGGTTTTTAAGTATGTTTCACGTAAAAAGGTTATTTTTAATTCCATCGTTCAAATTCATAGTCATATATTAAGGTCAAGAATCTAAACATAAGAGCCGTTCTTTAATGTTATTACACGTTACACGTTTTAAAATTTTCTTGTTTGATGTCGAATGAATTCAATATCCAAACGATACTCAAGTTCGAAATTATACGTGATACCCACGGTCATCTATAAAGTCCAGCTTAATTTTTGACTTTTGTGAATTGTGCCTTAGAATTTACATACGATTTAGGGCATTCTTTACTTTTTTTCTCTAGGTGAAAAATATACTTTTTAAAGTGAAACATTCTTGGAAACAAAGATTAAGTTTTCTATTGTTTTTAATGTTCCTAGTTCTGTTCCATTACTTTAGTTTTACTGATTTTCAGTATAAAGTAAATCTATGTTTAAAATTTATCTTTTGTAGTTCTTCTTACAATTTTTATTTTGAATATTAAACTACATATACAGTCGACGATCTAAGTCCCGCCGCCTTCTCCTCCATCGACTCGTTCACGCGTTACCCCCACTAACTAAGTAAAAGAATTTGTTTCCAAACATTCTGAGTCCCGCCGCTGCTCTATGCGACTTTTAAACTAGTAAAAATGGGTTTATTATTATTTAGGTTTTTTGTTTAGAATACAATAAATGTTTATTGAAATAAAAGGTATCTAAAAATAATATTATATTGCATAATTCTCATTTATATTTACTATAAAATATATGAAAATTGAATTTTTTTATTTATAGGTAACATAAATTTAAAATTAAACAATATATTATTCATTAATGAACTAAATACTCATTGTTATTATGAGAATGAAATAAAATAAGATTCATTTTATCTTTTATTTATAAAGAGGTCGCATAAATTTTTAATTAAATAACATTTTATTGAATGATTAAATATATCTAGTTTAATTTTTATGTTTTTTACAGTAAATATAAATGAGAATTATGCAATATTCTATTGTTTTTGTTACTTTTTATTTCAATAAACATTTATTGTATTTTACACAAAAAATTAAACTAATAAACCCATTTTTACAAGTTACAAAATCGCATAGAGCAGTGGCGGGACTCAGAATATGTGGAAACAAATTCTTTTTGTCAGAGAGTGGGGGTAACGCAGAGCGAGTCAATGGAGGAGAAGGCGGCGGGACTCAGATCGTCGACTGTATTTGCTCTTTATTGATAATCGGTAATGTTAATTATATACATATATGTAATCGAACAGAACTACATGACATCCCATATATGACATATTTAAAATTAGCCTTTAATTTATATTTGTTGTTGTTTTTGCTACTTTTATTTCAAATAATAAACTACATATATTTGCTCTTCATTGAAAATTGGTAATGTAAATTACATACATGTAATCGAACAGAACTACATGACATTCAATATATGACATATTTAAACTTAGCCTTATATTGTATGTGTAATAGACTCAAGCTTTTCTTTAATATTTGTTTACACATACAATAACGTATATTTAAATTTAATATTCAGAAGTTAATTCAGAAATTCACTCTTCAGTGAATTTTAAATATTATTGTAGGCTTTATATGTTTTCGGGCCCTACATTTTTCTGGGGCTTATTTTTTCGGGCCTCTTATTTTTTTGTACCTAATATGTTTCTGACGTAAAGCTTAATTCACACGCATTTGTTCCAATTTATCAGTACTTTTATTTTTCTTGAATTTTAATTTCGTTATCTTTGCATTTTCTTACTGTTTTTATTTCAATATAAGAGGATATCCACAAAACTTTTAACATTTTAATAAACTCTGAAATGCTAAATT
The DNA here is from genome assembly GCA_017163975.1 of Anastatus disparis. NCBI lineage: Eukaryota > Metazoa > Arthropoda > Insecta > Hymenoptera > Eupelmidae > Anastatus > Anastatus disparis. The sequence goes on from JAFFSR010000203.1 coordinate 336,446, forward strand.
AAAACTACTGTAACTCAGCTTCCTGACCAGGTACACCTAACGTTAATTGATTCTTTCCGAATTTTTTAGAATGTTCCAATAAAAACATAGAAAACAACAGAATGGTCCAATGAAAGTTCAGGATTTCAAAACATTCGGAAAGAATTCATTAGCGTTGGGTGTACATGAACTTAACACCATTCAAATTATTAGTTTTGAAGCCAATTAATAGATCCTGGTATTTTTGTGATAGTGTATGAAAACTTATTCTCAATATCACGAAAATCATCGAAACGAGTAACCATTTTACGTGACAAATCATATAGAAATGCAAAATTTTCGAAGATTTATGGAAATATTTAATTAAATGTATTAAATAATCCAAAAAATCATAAGGAATTATTTTTTGACTTTATTACGAAGAATGTAAGCCGCGTCAAACTTGTGTACTCGCTCAAAAAGTTGATTAGCAGCCTGCAGAAGATATGAAGTATATTTTTGGTAAAATTTAAGATAGCTCAAAATTTTTCCCACACAGCATGAAAGAATTTTCAAATAATTTCATGAAATATTACAAGTAATAATACGTTGAAAGCATATAAATAACTTGAAAAGATAACTATATTCTTTTGAAAAGAATTTATGAAATAATACACAGGAAGATTACAAAGTCTTTGCAAAAATAATACCAAAAAGGAAACGAAAGTTAAGACATGAAATATTACACGAATCCTTACTGAAAGGACTTTAAGAGGACTTCTTGAAAGGAAACAAGAAAGAACACAGAAATCTTCCAACGATTCAAGTCATAAAATAATTTAGAAAGATTTTCGGAATGATCTAAGGTATTCTTTCACCGAATCATTTCAAGATTCATTCAAAAAGTTTTAATGAAATAATTCATGCAATATTTTAGTGAAGTCTCAAGAAATCATACAGGAAATAATTTTAAAATCTTTTTGAAATATTTCATGAAATAACTTATGATGAGAATAAAAGTTATTACATGAATCCTTACTAAAAGGACTTTGAAAAGACTTCTTGAAAGGAAACAAGAAAGAACTCAGAACTCTTTCGAAGGTTCCAGTCGTAAAATAATTCAGAAAGATTTTCGAAATAATCTAAGTTATTCTTTCACCGAATAATTTCAATATTCTTCCAAAAAGCTTTAACGTAATAATTTCATGTAAGATTTTCGTAAAATCTCACAAAACCTTACATGAAATAATTTAAAAATCTTTTTGAAATAATTCATGAAAGAACTTATCATGACGATAAAAGTTATTACATGAATCCTTACTGAAAGTACTTTAAAGAACTTCTTGAAAGAAAACGAGAAAGAACTCAGAAATCTTACGAAGGTTCTAATCATAAAATAATTTAGAAAGATTTTCGGAATGATGTAAGGTATTCTTTCACCGAATCATTTCAAGATTCATACAAAAAGCTTTCACGAAATAATTCATGCAATATTTTGGTAAAGTCTTAAGAAATCATACATGAAATAATTTTAAAATCTTTTTGAAATATTTCATAAAATAGCTTATGATAAGAATAAAAGTTATTACATAAATCCTTACTGAAAGGACTTTGAAAGGACTTCTTGAAAGGAAACAAGAAAGAACTCGGAAATCTTTCGAAAGTTCTAGTTGTAAAATAATTTAGAAAGATTTTCGAATTAATCTGATTTATTCTTTCACCGAATAATTTCAAGATTCTTCCAAAAAGCTCTAACGTAATAATTCTACGTAAGATTTTCGTTAAATCTCACGAATCCTTACATGAAATAATTCTGAAATCTTTTTGAAATATTTCATGAAATCTTATAATGAAAATAAAAATTATTACATGAATCCTTACTGAAAGGACTTTAAAAAGACTACTTGAAAGGAAACAAGAAACAACTCAGAAATCTTCTAACGATTAAAATCAGAAAATAATTTAGAAAGATTTTTGGGATGATCTAAGGTATTTTTCCACCAAATCATTTCAAGATTCTTTCAAAAAGCATTCATGTAATAATTCATGCAATGTTTTGGTAATGTCGCACGAAATCTTACATGAAATAATTTTGAAATCTTTTTGAATTTTTCATGAAATAACTTATGATGAGAATGAAAGTTATTACATGAATCCTTACTGAAAGGACTTTGAAAAGACTTCTTGAAAGGAAACAAGAAAGAACACAGAAATCTTCCAACGATTTAAGTCATAAAATAATTTAGAAAGATTTTCGGAATGATCTAAGGTATTCTTTCACCGAATCATATCAAGATTTATTCAAAAAGCTTTCATGAAATAATTCATGCAATATTTTGGTAAAGTCTTAAGAAATCATACATGAAATAATTTTGAAATCTTTTTGAAATAATTCATGAAAGAACTTATCATGACGAGAATAAAAGTTATTACATGAATCCTTACGGAATGGACTTTGAAAGGACTTTTTGAAAGAAAACGTGAGATATAACAGAATCATTTAGAAATATTTTCGGGATTAGTTCATAATTTATCCCCTTGATGGCGGTATGTCTTACTCTCGCAAACGGTAAGAGTGCTTCCCGTTTTATATGTAAGGAAAATAAGAATCTAAAATGGAAACTATAAATTGTTATGCGTGCGATGTCTGTGTTATGATAACTTCGATTTTAACCACTGTGAAACTACTCGTAATCCTAAAAATAATTATATCATCTTATCCGTTATATATATATATATATATATATATATATATATATATATATATATATATATATATGTGTGTGTGTGTGTGTGTATGTATTAATTCTGAATTGATTCTTAAATAATACAGGAAAGAATAAAGTTTCTACAACTTTACACGTCTCTTAACTAAAGATATATGAAAAAATTAATGTATTATTACTAAAAGAATTCATGGATCCTTACAGAATTCTTTCATTGGAAGGATTCTGTAATGATTCCATGTCCGGTGTATATTCCTTTTAGAAATAATACAATGAAACATTTTAAAAATATTTCTTATCATTCTTACGAAATCCTTTCAATGGAAGATGTATGAAAAGATTTACGAATTATTACCAAAAGAATTCATGGATCCTTACAGAATTCTTTCATTAAAAGGATTCTGTAATGATTCTATGTCCGGGGTATATTTCTTTTAGAAATAATACAATGAAATATTTTAAAAATATTTCTTATCATTCTTACAGAATCCACTCAATGGAAGATGTATGAAAAGATTTACGAATTATTACCAAGAGAATTCATGGATCCTTACAAAATTCTTTCATTAAAGGATTTTGAAATGTCTTGTGAATTCTTTATGAAATATTTTTTTGTATTATTTTTGAAATAATAATATCTCGGACATAGAATTATTTCAGAATCCTTTCAGTGAAATATTTCTGAAAGATTGTAGTCCTTTTATGAATCCTTTCAGAATCCTTTCCAAGTCCTTTCATGCTGTATGGGTAGTAAGGTACACAAGTTCGACCCAGTTTAAATTCTTCGTAATGAGTTAAAAAAATAATTCCTTATGATTTTTTTGGATTATGCAATACATTATATTAAATATGACCGTAAATCTTCGAAAATTTTGCATTTTTATATGATTTGTCACGTAAAATGGTTACTCGTTTCGATAGATTTCGTGATATTGAGAATAAAATTTTATATACTATCACAAAAATACCATAATCTCTTTATTAGCTTCAAAACTATTAATTTGAATGGTGTAACGTTCATGTACCTGGTCAGAAAGCTCAGTTACAGTATTTTTAATTAAGCATTTTAAAGATTATTGAAATGTTAAAAGTTTTGTAAATGTCCTTATAAGCTTCTTTTTTTCGTAAAGCCTCATTTGTTCCATTTCATCAGTACTTTTTTTTTAAGCTCTATTCTTCTTATCTTAGTATTTTCTAATTTCTTTTTATATTCATTTGGTTGTTCTTTTACTTTAACACAGAAAAAGCATTGTATCGATGAAAAGAATTTTATTCTATTTTTTAACCGACTTCATTCATTAATTTGTACGTATTTGGACTCGGTGAGTCGAAAAAAGTGGTTTCCAGAAAATGTCTGTATGTGTGTGTGTGTATGTGTGTGGGTGTGTATGCGTAGGTGTGTGTGTGTGTGTATAGGTGTGTGTGTGTGTGTGTGCGTGTGTTATTGTGTAGGTGCGTGTGTGTGTAGGTCTGTGTGTGTGTGTGTGTGTGTGTGGGCGTGTATGTATAAGTGTGTGTGTGTGTGTGTGTGTGTGTAGGTGGGTGTGTGTGGATGTGTGTTTGTATGTAAGTGTGTGTGTGTGTAGGTGTGTGTGTGTAAGTAGGTGTGTGTGTGTAAGTAGGTGTGTGTGTGTGCGTATGTATGTGTGTGTTAGTCTGTGTGTGTAGGCAAGTGTGTGTGTGTGTGTGTGTTTGTGTCTGTGTAGGTGTGTGTGTTTGTAGGTATGTGTGTTTGTGTGTGTTTGTGTGTGTAGGTGTATGTGTGTAGGTGTGTGATTGTGTGTAGGTGTGTGTGTGTGTAGGTGCGTCTGTGTAGGTGTGTGAGTGTAGGTGTGTGTAGGCGTGTGTGTGTAGGTGTGTGTGTATAAGTGTGTGTGTGTGTGTGTGTGTAGTTGAGTGAGTGTGTGAATGTGTCTGTGTGTGTGCATAGGTGTGTGTGTGTGTGTGTAGGTGTCTGTGTGTGTGCATAGGTGTGTGTGTGTAGGTGTCTGTGTGTGTAGGTGTGTGTGTGCGTAGGTGTGTGTGTATGCGTAGGTGTGTGTGTGTAGGTAAGTGTGTGTAGGCGTGTGTGTGTATATGCATGGGTGTGTTTGTGTGTAGGCGTGTGTGTGTGTTAGTGTGTGTGTGTGTAAGTGTGTGTTTGTGCGTAGGTGTGTAGGTGTGTGTGTAGGTGTGTGTGTGTGTAGGTGTGTGTGTGCGGTGGTATGTGTGTACGGTGGTATGTGTGTGTAGGCGTGTGCGTGTGTGTTTGTGTAGAGACGTGTGTGTGTGAGTCTATAGATGTGTTTGTGTGTAGGTGTGTGTGTGTGTGTGTGTGGGTGTGTTTGTACGTGGGTGTGTGTGTGTGTGGGCGTGTATGTATAAGTGTGTGTGTGTGTGTGCGTAGGTGTGTGTAGGTGTGTAGGTGTGTGTGTGTGTGTAGATGTTAGTGTGTGTGTAGGTGTGTGTGTAGGTGTTTGTGTGTGTAGGTTTGTGTGTATGTAGGTGTAAGTATGCGTATGTATGTAGATATGTGTGTGTAGGTGTGTGTGTGTCTGTGCGTGTAAGCGTATGTGTGTGTGTGTGTGTGTGTAGGTTTGTGTGTATGTAGGTGTAAGTATGCGTATGTATGTAGATATGTGTGTGTAGGTGTGTGTGTGTCTGTGCGTGTGCTATTGTGTAGGTGCGTGTGTGTGTAGGTCTGTGTGTGTGTGTGTGTGTGTGGGCGTGTATGTATAAGTGTCTGTGTGTGTGTGTGTGTGTGTAGGTGTGTGTGTGGATGTGTGTTTGTATGTAAGTGTGTGTGTGTGTAGGTGTGTGTGTAAGTAGGTGTGTGTGTGTAAGTAGGTGTGTGTGTGTGCGTATGTATGTGTGTGTTAGTCTGTGTGTGTAGGCGAGCGTGTGTGTGTGTGTGTGTTTGTGTCTGTGTAGGTGTGTGTGTTTGTAGGTATGTGTGTTTGTGTGTGTTTGTGTGTGTAGGTGTATGTGTGTAGGTGTGTGATTGTGTGTAGGTGTGTGTAAGTGTGTGTTTGTATGTAGGTGTGTGTGTGTAGGTGCGTCTGTGTAGGTGTGTGAGTGTAGGTGTGTGTAGGTGTGTGTGTAGGTCCGTGTGTATAAGTGTGTGTGTGTACGTGTAGTTGAGTGAGTGTGTGAATGTGTCCCCGTGTGTGGATAGGTGTGTGTGTGTGTGTAGGTGTCTGAGTGTGTAGGTGTGTGTGTGCGTAGGTGTGTGTGTGTGTGTGCGTAGGTGTGTGTGTGTAGGTAAGTGTGTGTAGGCGTGTGTGTGTATATGCATGGGTGTGTTTGTGTGTAGGTGTGTGTGTGTGTTAGTGTGTGTGTGTGAGTGTGTGTTTGTGCGTAGGTGTGTAGGTGTGTGTGTAGGTGTGTGTGTGTGTAGGTGTGTGTGTACGGTGGTATGTGTGTACGGTGGTATGTGTGTGTAGGCGTGTGTGTGTGTGTTTGTGTAAAGACGTGTGTGTGTGAGTCTATAGATGTGTTTGTGTGTAGGTGTGTGTGTGTGTGTGTGTGTCTGTGTGTGTGAGTGTGTGTGTGTGTAGGTGTGTTTGTACGTGGGTGTGTGTGTGTGTGTGTGTAGGTGTGTGTGCGTAGGTGTGTGTGTGTGTGTGTGTGCGTAGGTGGTTGTGTAGGTGTGTAGGTGTGTGTGTGTGTAGATGTGTGTGTGTGTGTAGGTGTGTGTGTAGGTGTTTGTGTGTGTAGGTTCGTGTGTGTGCAGGTATGTGAATGTGTAGCTGTATGTGTGTCGGCGTGTATAGGCGTGTGTGTGCGTGTGTGTGTGTGTGTAGGTTTGTGTGTATGTAGGTGTAAGTATGCGTATGTATGTAGATATGTGTGTTCGGGTTCGTGTGTGTGTAGGTGTGTGTGTGTCTGTGGGTTTAGGCGTGTGTGTGTGTGTGTGTGTGTAGGTGTGTATGTGTGTGTTCAGGTGTGTGTGTTTGTGTAATTGTGTGTTTCTTTCAAGGTGTGTGTAGGTGCGTGTGTGAGGGTGTGCGTGTGTGTAAAGTCGTGTGTGTGCGTCTGTGTGTGCGTTTGTGTGTATGGGATTGTGTGTAGGTTTGTGTGTGTAGGTGTGTGTGTGTGTGTGTGTGTGTCTGTAGGTGTCTGTTTGTGTGTGTGTGTGTGTAGGTGTGTGTGTGTGTGTGTAGATGTGCGTGTTTGTATGTAGGTGTGTGTTTTCGTGTGTCTGTGTTCGTAGTCGTGTGTGTGTAGGTGTGTGTGTATGTCTGTGTGTAATTGTGTGTGTGTGTGTGTGTGTAGGTGTGTGTATGTGTCTGTAGGTGTAGGCGTTTATGTGTGTTTGTGTGTGTGGGTGTGTGTGTAGCTATGTGTGTGTTCAGGTGGGTGTAGGTGTGTGTGTGTAGCTGTGTGTTCGCCTAGGTATGTGTGTGTGTGTTCAGGTGTGTGTGTGTCTCTGTTCCGATGTGTGTGTGTGACGGTGTGTGTGTCGGTGTGTTTGTGTGTGTAGGCGTGTGTGTGTATGTGTGGCTGTGTGTTTGTGAGTGTCTGTGTTTGTGTGTAGGTGTGCGTGTTTGTGTGGGTGTGTGTGCGTGTATGTGTGTGAGTGTGTGTGTGTGGATGTGTGTGCAGATGTTTGTGTGTGTGTAGGTGTGTATGTGTGTCTGTGTCTCTGTTCAGATGTGTGTGTGTAGGGGTGTGTGTGTATGTGGGTGTGTGTGTATGTGTGTGTAGGGGTGTGTGTGTATGTGGGTGTGTGTGTATGTGTGTGTAGATGTGTGTAGGTGTGTGTCTGTGTATGTGTCGGTGTGTGTGTATATGTCAGTTTGTCTGTGTGTGTATGTGTGATTGTGTGTAGGTGTGTGTGCGTGTGTGTAGGTGTGTGTGTGTGTGTATGTGTGTTGGTGTCCGTAGGTGTTTTTGTGGGTGTGTAGTTGTGTGTGTGTCGGTGTGTGTGTGTGTGTAGTTGTGTGTGTGTGTGTGTGGGTGTGTGTGTGTCTGTGTGCGTTCGTATAGATCTGTGTGTGTATGTAGGTGTGGGTCCGTGTGTGTGTAGGTGTATGTGTATGTGTAGGTATTTGTGTGTGTGTATGTAGGTGTTTGTGTGTAGGTAGATGTGTGTGTGTGTAGATGTGTGTGTGTGTGTTTGTATGTGTCTAGGTGTGTGTGTGTGTGTGTGTATGTGTAGGTGTGTGTGCGTGTGCGTGTGCGTGTGTGTAGGTGTGTGTATGTATGAAGGTGTGTGTGTGTTGGTGTGTGTGTGTAGATGTGTGTGTGTGTCGGTGTGTGTATGTAGGTGTGTGTGTGTAGGTGTAAATATGTGTATGTATGTAGACGTGTGTGTGTAGGTGTGTGTGTGTGTCTGTGCGTGTAGGCGTATGTGTGTGTGTGTGTAGGTGTTTGTGTGTAGGTGTGTGTGTGTTGCTGTGTGTGTTTGTGTAGGTGTTTGTGTGTAGGTGTGTGTGTGGGTTCTTAGGTTCGTGTAGAAGTTTGTGTGTGTAGCTGTGTGTGTGGTCAGGTTCGTGTGTGTGTAGGTGTGTGTGTGTCTGTGGGTTTTAGCGTGCGTGTGTGTGTTAAGGTTTGTGTGTGTGTGTGTGTGTGTGTGTTACTGTGTATGTAGGCTCGTGTGTGTGTGTAGGTGTGTGTGTGTGTGTGTAGGTGTGTATGTGTGTTCAGGTATGTGTGTAGGTGTGTGTTTCTTTTCAGATGTGTGTGTGTGGGTGTGTGTGTGGGTGTGCGTGTGTGTAAAGTAGTGTTTGTGCGTCTGTGTGTGCGTTTGTGTGTATGTGTGTGTGTCTGTGTGTGTGTGTGTGTGATTGTGTGTAGGTTTGTGTGTGTAGGTGTGTGTGTGTCTGTAGGTGTCTGTTCGTGTGTAGGTTAGTGTGTGTGTAGGTGTGTGTGTGTTTAGGTGTGCGTGTTTGTATGTAGAAGTGTGTTTGTGTGTGTCTGTGTGTGTAGGTGTGTGTGTATGTGTGTAGGTGTGTGTGTGTGTAGGTGTGTGTATGTGGCTGTGTGTGTAGGCGTGTGTGTGTGTTTGTGTGCGTGTAGGTGTGTGTGTAGCTGTGTGTGTGTTCAGATGGGTGTAGGTGTGTGTGTGTGTAGCTGTGTTTTCCTTGGTGTGTGTGTGTGTGTGAATGTGACGGTGTGTGTGTCGGTGTGTGTCTGTGTGTGTAAGTGTGTGTGTGTAGGTGTGTGTACGTGTTTGTGTTTGTGTGTAGGTATGTGTGTGTCTATGTTCAGATGTGTGTGTGTAGGGGTGTGCGTGTATGTGGGTGAGTGTGTATGTGGGTGTGTGTGTATGTGTGTGTAGGTGTGTGTGCGTATGAGTAGGTGCGTTTGAATATGTTAGTATGTCTGTGTGTGTGTGTGATTGTGTGAAGGTGTGTGTGCGTGTGTGCAGGTGTGTGTGTATGTGCGTTGGTGTCTGTAGGTGTCTGTTTTTGTGTGTGTGGTTGTGTGTGTGTCGGTGTGTGTAGGTGTGTGTGTTTGTATGTCGGTGTGTGTTTGTGTGTGTGTGTGTGTGTAGGTGTGTGTGTGTGTAGGTGTGTGTGTGTGTAGGTGTTTGTGTATGTGTGTGTATGTGTGTGTGTGTTTGTAAGTGTGTGTGTGTGTAGGTATCTATGTGTCTGTGTGTAGGCGTGTGTGTGTGTTTTTGTGTGTTTAGGTGTGTGTGTAGCTGTGTGTGTGTTCAAGTGGGTGTAGGTGTGTGTGTAGCTGTGTGTTTGCCTAGGTGTGGGTGTGTATGTGTGTCCAGGTGTGTGTGTGTCTCTGTTCCGGTGTGTGTATGACGGTGTGTGTGTCGGTGTGTGTCTGTGTGTGTAGGCGTGTGTGTGTATGTGTAGGAGTGGCTTTGTATGTGTCTGTGTGTTTGTAGGTGTGCGTGTTTGTGTAGGTGTGTGTGTGTAAGTGTGTGTGTATGTAGGTGTGTGTGTAGGTGTTTGTGTGTGTGTGTGTGTAGGTGTGTGTGTATATGTCAGTGTGTCTGTGTGTATGTGTGATTGTGTGTAGGTGTGTGTGCATGTGTGTTTGTGTCTGTAGGTGTCTGTTTTTGTGTGTGTGTAGTTGTGTCTGTGTGTGTGTGTGTAGTTGTGTGGGTGTGTGTGTGTGTGTTGGTGTGTGTGTAGGTGTGTGTTGGTGTGTGTGTGTGTGGGTGTGTGTGTTCAGGTGTGTGTGTGTGTAGGTGTGTCTGTATGTGTGTAGGTGTTTGTGTGTGCGTGTGGGTGTGTGTGCATAAGTGCGTGTGTATAGGTATGTGTTTATGTGTGTGTGTGTTTCATTTCAGTTAGTAAATTGTATCTCGAGAATTACTTGATGGATTTGCTCCCAATTCTGCATGGAATTTAGTTCATTGACTAACTTGCTAGGAAGCTACTAATAATTGGTTCTTATAGCGAAGTTTTCATTTTAGAGCTGTTAAGAAAAAAAAAATTCGATTTTTAATTTCATTGATTTTTCTTTCTCTACTACTTGATGAATTTGCTTCCAAATTCGCACAGATATTATTTGTAATTGGCCGAATAAAATTAATTTTAAAAAACTAATTTTGACAGATTTGTTTTAAATTTAAAACATTTTGAAATTTGCGAAAAAAAAGTTTTTATTTATTAGGCCAATAAAATCTTAAAGAGGATTTACATTTGATAATTTTAAAAAACTTTTGATTTTTAATTTCTTTTGTATTTTACGTAATCTACTTGAAAAATTTGTTTGAAAATTTGTATGGAACTTATTTTCGACTGCTAAAAGTAGAAAAACTGCTGAAAACTGATTTGCTTAGCGACCTTATAATTTTTAAGCATTTTAAAAATTTTTTAGAAAATTTAGTTTTTTAATTTTTTTCTATTCTACGAAAACCATTTGATAGATTTGCTCCAAAATTTAAATGCAAGTTATTTGCTACTGTCTGAAAAAAACAAGCTTTGGAGAACATATTTTCTCAGAGCAGTTACGATTTTAGAAAATTTCGAAGATTGTCTGTGTGTGTGTATGTGTGCGTGTTTGTGTAGGTGTGTGTGTGTGTGTGTGTGTAACTGTGTGTGTTTGTAGGTGTGTGTGTGTAGGTGTTTGTGTGTGTGTGTAGGTGTGTGTATGTGTAGGTGTGTGTGTGTGTATGTGTGAGTGTGTGTAGGTGTGTGTGCGTGTGTGTAGGTGTGTGTGTATATGTGTGTGTGTCTGTGTTTGTATGTATGGTTGTTTGTAGGTGCGTGTGCGTGTGTGTAGGTGTGTGTGTATGTGTGTTTGTGTCTGTGGGTGTCTGTGTTTGTGTGTGAGTAGTTGTGTGTGTGTGTCGGTGTGTGTGTGTGTGTGTGTGTGTGTGTGTGTGTGTTGTGTGTGTGTGTGAGTGTGTGTGTGTGTGTCTGTGTGTGTTCATGTAGATGTGTTTATGTCTATAGGTGTGTGTCCGTGTGTGTGTAGGTGT